>LR812521.1:1951630-2446630 GCA_903798195.1 Danio kyathit
ATAGGAATGAACTGTCCACATCTGATTACCATTGTATTCAGTAGGGGTTGTGGTCATAACAATACCAGCGGAAGTCTTTGGCAAGCAGTTTGGAGTTTTATTGATTCACAGGATGTGAATTCTTGATAGCAACAATTCTTAAAATCAGGAGATTTTTACTGATAGTAATAATGTGAATTTCTGATATCAATAATTCATTTCCACTTTATTCTTGATATCAATACTGAGATTATCTCTTGCATATCAGACATTAAAGTTCAACTATTAAAAAATAATATATATATACACACACACACACATATATCATTCTTGGTAACACTTTATTTTGATGGTCCATTTGAGTATTAGTAGACTGTCTGCTTAATATCTGTTAACACTGACATTTAACAGTCACTCAACAGACATTTAACTGACTAAGAAACTTTGCAATTACATGTCAACTTACACTAACCCTAACCCCAACCCCAACCCTAACCCCAACCTAACAGTCTACTTATAATCTAATGATAATTAGTTGCAATGTAACTTAAATTCAACAAACGGACCATCAATATAAAGTGTGACCTCATTCTTTACAAGAACTGCATTGTCACTATAAAGAAACAGTTCACCTAAAAATCAATATAGTTTTTCTTCTGACAGTGGGGGAAACCGGAGCACCCGCGACAACACGGGGAGAACATGCAAACTCCACACAGAAACACCAACTGACCCAGCCGGGACTCGAACTAGCGACCTTCTTTTCCAGTAAAATTGACCCCTGCATATATAGCGCAGACCAAGTATTTAATGCTTTACATGTTCATGTTCAGCAGTCCAAAATTTCTGTGTTAAAAATATTTTTTATTAGCCATAATTAATACTCGCATTTTCTGCGATAATTTTGGGTTTTCATTAGCTGTAATCATCAAAATGAAAAGAAATGAACACTTGAAATGTATCAGTATGAATGTAATGAATCTACACTCACCGGCCACTTTATTAGGTACACCTGTCCAACTGCACATTAATGCAAATTTCTAATCAGCCAATCACATGGCAGCAACTCAATGCATTTAGGCATGTAGACATGGTCAAGACGATCTGCTACAGGTCAAAGCGAGCATCAGAATGGGGAAGAAAGGGGATTTAAGTGACTTTGAACGTGGCATGGTTGTTGGTGCCAGACGGGCTGCTCTGAGTATTTCAGAAACTGCTGATCTACTGGGATTTTCACGCACAACCATCTCTAGGGTTTACAGAGAATGGTCCGACAAAGGGGAAATATCCAGTGAGCGGCAGTTCTGTGGGCGCAAATGCCTTGTTGATGCCAGAGGAGAATGGCCAGACTGATTCCAGGCAACAGTAACTCAAATAAGCACTCATTACAACCGAGGTCTGCAGAAGAGCATCTCTGAACACACAACACGTCCAACCTTGAGGCGGATGGGCTACAGCAGCAGAAGACCACACCGGGTGCCACTCCTGTCAGCTGAGAACAGGAAACTGAGGCTACAATTCACACAGGCTCACCAAAACTGGACAAGAGAAGATTGGAGAAACGTTGCCTGGTCTGATGAGTATTGTTGTTGATCATGTCCATCCCTTTATGACCACAGTGTACCCATCTTCATGACAATATGGAGCAAAATCTCTGAGGAATATTTCCAGTACCTTGTTGAATCTCTGCCATGAAGCATTAAAGCAGTTCTAAGGGAAAAGGGGTCCAACCCGGTACTAGTAAGGTAAAGTGGCCGGTGAGTGTATAGTGAGCTTCACTTTTTGAACTTGAATTAGTGAAATCAACTTTTCAATGACATTCTGATTTATTGAGACCTGCACAGAGTAATGACTTTTCCCCACTGTATTTCCTGTCAAATCTGAATAAATTTTCAAACATTTCTCTAGTGCTGTTTGACAGTCACACACATACACGCTACAATTTCGGCATTATCAAATGGTGTATCAGATGAACAGAATTTAAAGTAAATGCTAAACCCTGATGTAGCCTACATAATATATCTTCGCTATCTTTTTTGTAAGTTATGTGGCCAGCATATCTAGTCAGCGACAGCTGCCGCTGGGAGTGCAGCTGCGTGACGCTTTTCCTGCATTGTTTGAATCAAGCCGACATCAAAGGGCCGCGAGATCTGTCAGTCAGACAGTGCTGCACGTGCGTCTGAAACGCGGACATTCGCTGACATAAACAGCAATTAAACTCACAATTGTTTTTTTTGGTAATGATTATGGATGTGGTTTCTACTTTGCGTTGTGTTTTTCTTCTTCATGGGACTTTACCGTTATATCGAGCAGGTAAATGATGAACTTTTCTACATTTACTAGAGAGTGAACGTCCTGTTCTGTACGACCACATAACGGTACAATATAAATGTGACTGCAGACGCTAACATTGCATTTGACTATCTATTTAACACAATAATTAATCTTTATTCAGAGATTGGTGAATATCCAATGGAGACTTTTCACAAGATGAGGCGTTAAATGGTCATCAGCATCTTAAACCCTTGAAAGTTTTTAATTGAAAATTTAAATTATGCATGTTTTTATTTATAAAAGTATATTTATATGTATTTATGTATATATTATATCATCTTTGGATCAAATTATAATAACCGAACTCTCGCTTGTGTGAGGTGTGTGTGTAATGCAGTGTGTGTATTGGGGGCAGGACAGTAAATCTGACATGATTCTCTCTTCTGGCTGCCGTTATCAGTCAGAAAGAGGAAAAACAAATGGTGTGAGAGTCTTGATAACACCGTCGTGCAGTTTTTCTTTTATTATTCCAGCAAATACATGCTGTACAGTGTAAAAAAAAAATCGTAAACAAAAGGTCAAATGACTGGCAGCTACGGCTGCCAAACAAAAACCATCAAATTACGGTAAAATTTCTTTTGTTGAAATAAAGTGCAAAAATAATAAATCTACAGATATTTTCATTAAAATGTTTACAGAGAAACGCTGTTATTTTACAGACTTTTCCTAGATTATTACGATCAAATCTATTTAATAAAGTTACACAATAAGAGTTTTACAGAGAAACACTGTTATTTTACAGACTTCTCCTAGATTATTATGATCAAATCTGTTTAATAAAGTTACAAAATAAGAGTTTTACAGAGAAACACTGTTATTTTACAGACTTCTCCTAGATTATTACGATCAAATCTATTTAATAAAGTTACAAAATAAGAGTTTTACAGAGAAACACTGTTATTTTACAAACTTTTCCTAGATTATTATGATCAAATCTGTTTAATAAAGTTACAAAATAAGAGTTTTACAGAGAAACACTGTTATTTTACAGACTTCTCCTAGATTATTACGATCAAATCTATTTAATAAAGTTACAAAATAAGAGTTTTACAGAGAAACACTGTTATTTTACAAACTTTTCCTAGATTATTATGATCAAATCTGTTTAATAAAGTTACAAAATAAGAGTTTTACAGAGAAACACTGTTATTTTACAGACTTCTCCTAGATTATTACGATGAAATCCGTTTAATAAAGTTACACAATAAGAGTTTTACAGAGAAACACTGTTATTTTACAAACTTTTCCTAGATTATTATGATCAAATCTGTTTAATAAAGTTACAAAATAAGAGTTTTACAGAGAAACACTGTTATTTTACAGACTTCTCCTAGATTATTACGATCAAATCTATTTAATAAAGTTACAAAATAAGAGTTTTACAGAGAAACACTGTTATTTTACAAACTTTTCCTAGATTATTACGATGAAATCCGTTTAATAAAGTTACACAATAAGAGTTTTACAGAGAAACACTGTTATTTTACAAACTTTTCCTAGATTATTACGATGAAATCCGTTTAATAAAGTTACAAAATAAGAGTTTTACAGAGAAACACTGTTATTTTACAGACTTCTCCTAGATTATTACGATGAAATCCGTTTAATAAAGTTACACAATAAGAGTTTTACAGAGAAACACTGTTATTTTACAAACTTTTCATAGATTATTATGATCAAATACGTTTAATAAAGTTACAAAATAAGAGTTTTACAGAGAAACACTGTTATTTTACAAACTTTTCATAGATTATTATGATCAAATACGTTTAATAAAGTTACAAAATAAGAGTTTTACAGAGAAACACTGTTATTTTACAAACTTTTCCTAGATTATTATGATCAAATCTGTTTAATAAAGTTACAAAATAAGAGTTTTACAGAGAAACACTGTTATTTTACAGACTTCTCCTAGATTATTACGATCAAATCTATTTAATAAAGTTACAAAATAAGAGTTTTACAGAGAAACACTGTTATTTTACAAACTTTTCCTAGATTATTATGATCAAATCTGTTTAATAAAGTTACAAAATAAGAGTTTTACAGAGAAACACTGTTATTTTACAAACTTTTCCTAGATTATTATGATCAAATCTGTTTAATAAAGTTACAAAATAAGAGTTTTACAGAGAAACACTGTTATTTTACAAACTTTTCCTAGATTATTATGATCAAATCTGTTTAATAAAGTTACAAAATAAGAGTTTTACAGAGAAACACTGTTATTTTACAGACTTTTCCTAGATTATTATGATCAAATCTGTTTAATAAAGTTACAAAATAAGAGTTTTACAGAGAAACACTGTTATTTTACAAACTTTTCCTAGATTATTACGATGAAATCCGTTTAATAAAGTTACACAATAAGAGTTTTACAGAGAAACACTGTTATTTTACAAACTTTTCCTAGATTATTATGATCAAATCTGTTTAATAAAGTTACAAAATAAGAGTTTTACAGAGAAACACTGTTATTTTACAGACTTCTCCTAGATTATTACGATCAAATCTATTTAATAAAGTTACAAAATAAGAGTTTACAGAGAAACACTGTTATTTTACAAACTTTTCCTAGATTATTATGATCAAATCTGTTTAATAAAGTTACAAAATAAGAGTTTTACAGAGAAACACTGTTATTTTACAGACTTCTCCTAGATTATTATGATCAAATCTGTTTAATAAAGTTACAAAATAAGAGTTTTACAGAGAAACACTGTTATTTTACAGACTTCTCCTAGATTATTACGATGAAATCCGTTTAATAAAGTTACACAATAAGAGTTTTACAGAGAAACACTGTTATTTTACAAACTTTTCCTAGATTATTATGATCAAATCTGTTTAATAAAGTTACAAAATAAGAGTTTTACAGAGAAACACTGTTATTTTACAGACTTTTCCTAGATTATTATGATCAAATCTGTTTAATAAAGTTACAAAATAAGAGTTTTACAGAGAAACACTGTTATTTTACAGACTTTTCCTAGATTATTACGATCAAATCTATTTAATAAAGTTACAAAATAAGAGTTTTACAGAGAAACACTGTTATTTTACAAACTTTTCCTAGATTATTATGATCAAATCTGTTTAATAAAGTTACAAAATAAGAGTTTTACAGAGAAACACTGTTATTTTACAAACTTTTCCTAGATTATTATGATCAAATCTGTTTAATAAAGTTACAAAATAAGAGTTTTACAGAGAAACACTGTTATTTTACAAACTTTTCCTAGATTATTATGATCAAATCTGTTTAATAAAGTTACAAAATAAGAGTTTTACAGAGAAACACTGTTATTTTACAGACTTCTCCTAGATTATTACGATCAAATCTATTTAATAAAGTTACAAAATAAGAGTTTTACAGAGAAACACTGTTATTTTACAAACTTTTCCTAGATTATTATGATCAAATCTGTTTAATAAAGTTACAAAATAAGAGTTTTACAGAGAAACACTGTTATTTTACAAACTTTTCCTAGATTATTATGATCAAATCTGTTTAATAAAGTTACAAAATAAGAGTTTTACAGAGAAACACTGTTATTTTACAAACTTTTCCTAGATTATTATGATCAAATCTGTTTAATAAAGTTACAAAATAAGAGTTTTACAGAGAAACACTGTTATTTTACAGACTTCTCCTAGATTATTACGATCAAATCTATTTAATAAAGTTACAAAATAAGAGTTTTACAGAGAAACACTGTTATTTTACAAACTTTTCCTAGATTATTATGATCAAATCTGTTTAATAAAGTTACAAAATAAGAGTTTTACAGAGAAACACTGTTATTTTACAGACTTCTCCTAGATTATTACGATCAAATCTATTTAATAAAGTTACAAAATAAGAGTTTTACAGAGAAACACTGTTATTTTACAAACTTTTCCTAGATTATTATGATCAAATCTGTTTAATAAAGTTACAAAATAAGAGTTTTACAGAGAAACGCTGTTATTTTACAGACTTCTCCTAGATTATTATGATCAAATCTGTTTAATAGAGTTACACAAGAGTTTTACAGAGAAACACTGTTATTTTACAGACTTCTCCTAGATTATTATTATTAAATCCGTTTAATAAAGTTACACAATAAGAGTTTTACAGAGAAACGCTGTTATTTTACAGACTTTTCCTAGATTATTATGATCAAATCTGTTTAATAAAGTTACAAAATAAGAGTTTTACAGAGAAACACTGTTATTTTACAGACTTTTCCTAGATTATTACGATCAAATCCGTTTAATAAAGTTACACAATAAGAGTTTTACAGAGAAACACTGTTATTTTACAGACTTTTCCTAGATTATTATTATTAAATCCGTTTAATAAAGTTACACAATAAGAGTTTTACAGAGAAACACTGTTATTTTACAGACTTCTCCTAGATTATTATGATGAAATCCGTTTAATAAAGTTACACAATAAGAGTTTTACAGAGAAACACTGTTATTTTACAAATTTTTCCTAGATTATTATGATCGAACACCATCAATAAAGTGACTGCACTAAAAGTTTAAGAAAAAACAATGTTATTTAAAAGAATTTTCCCTAAATCATTACGATTAAACATGAAATTAATGAAAATGTCTGTAGATTTATTATTTTTGCACTTTATTTCAACAAAATAAATTTTACCGTATTTTTATGGTTTTTGTTTCTCAGCCGTAGCTGCCAGTCATTTACCTTTTTTTACTATTTTTTTTTTTTTACAATTACAATTTATTACTTTAATTTTACATAATTTTAAATGTACTTCAAAAAAACAGGAAAAAACAGTGTGTAAATAAAATGGCAATACTATTGTATAAAACAGACAAATTGCTGTAATTTGTCATTAATTGTATAGTACATAAAATAACAGTCAAGCTGTTAATTTACAGATATTGTTTGTAATTTTTACGGACTTTTGAATATAATTTAAAATAACAGAAAAAATACTGTATAAATAATAGTGTAATTTCCCTGTATAAAAAACACAAATGTCAGTAATTTGTCTTTAATGATAAAGTACCTAAAATGAAAGTCAAACTGTTAATTTAGAGAGATTGTTTGTCATTTTACTAAGTTTTGAATATAATTTGAAATGACAAAAAATTACTGTGAGAAATTTAGTCATATTTTCTGTAAATTTAGGGGTTTTTTTTTACAGTGTACTTTCCCATTCACTGCGCTCTGAGTTTACCAACTATGAGCACTTCTGCTGCTGAGAAACCCGCGAAAAGGAAAGCGTCTATATACTGTACTCATATTTGAATGAGCAGCCTGATTTTGCCTGAAAGCATTGAACCAACCACAGAAATGGAAACTCTCTGATTAACTGAAAGTGAGGATCTGACTGATCTTCGTTTGATTTGCTTTTGCTTTTAAATCTGCTATGTATGTGTTCTGGTTGGAATAAAGAGACCTAAATTAAGAATGAATAAGCGCCTTACACCTAAATATCACAAATGACTTTTAACATTAGGCTTCTGCAAATAACACAGAAGACATTGTCGTTTTGTCTCTTCACGTTTCTACAAACTGGAAACTAACAGATCATCTGAAACAAAACCAAAAACACACGTTACTCCAGGCCTCTCACCTTATATCTCAGCAGCGGGTAACTAAACACCTCCACAAACCAGTTTTACATATTAGGCGTAATATGCGTGTTATAACCTGAATATGGTTCACTTTAGTTTGACTTCATGCGTAATGTTAGATGTTTAATGTTTGTGTTAAAGGGGTGGTCCACAGTGTCCACATAAAAATGAAAAACAATAACATGTAGTGACAACATTTGCAGTAACAAAAATAATGATCATGTGCAAAAGTATGGACACACTGTAAAAAATGAATCTTGAGGCTTGTGATTTTCATTAAAAAAATTTTATGTGGTCATTAAAAATAATGTGCATATTTTCTTTAAAAAGTTGATATTCTGGATTTATTATAAAATATTGAGAAGATTTTGCTCATAAAATCAAGATATAAATTCCACTTATTTTAAAAGCAATCCAGTGCAATTATTAGGCTTAATTTGAGAAAGCAATTAAGCTAATAAAATTGAGGAAAGATGGCTTCCCGTTTATTTGAAGAAAATTCACTCAATTATGCGGATTTGATTGAGATGTTTGCATTTGAATCTTAACAACGGCAGTGATCAGACGACATTTTGAAGGAGCGGATCAACAGCGAGCATGTTAAGAGGTAAGCATTAACAGTTTATCATTATTATTGTGCTTAATAAGCTCTTTCAGGAAAGACACGTGCTGTTCAAGCTTGTTCGGGAGTTTTTGCCATACGATGTATATAGCGATACACGGGTATTTTTAACCACTCATTCCTATTTGAAATTGATTTGCTTTAATGTGGTAAGCCTAAGTAAAGCTAAGCTAAGTTAGCTATAGCTATTCAATGGGGTTTATGCACAGCTTTTCCATTTCATAAGGTTCCTTTTACAGCATTGATGATTTGAGGTAATTACTGTGTTTATATATAATACTGTATATATTTGTTTGCTTCATTTTTCAGATTAATAAAGAAAACAGTATTTTCCAAATGAGGAGCAGTTTACTCAGGCAGATTTTGATAAAGAGAGTGCCAAACAGCAGGTAATTTTTATAATGTTATTAGTTTATTATTATTATTATTATTAGGTACTGTAATGTTACTAATTTCTACACTTTTTTTGCATTTGACTTCACATTAAGTCAGGGATGAGATGAGAGATGTCGTCCTCTGTTGCTGGTCTATTTGTATGAAAAAGAGCTCATCCAGGAGTGCAGTGTAAGTGTCTTAAAGTGTTTCAGATGTTTATAGTTTTCAGAAAACTACATTTTATATTTCTGCATGTTTACAAAATAACTAAACTATAGCTCAAACACTACATTGTTGAATGCACTAATCCTTGTGTAAACATGATTTGGTTTTATAAACTTATTTCTTTATACACTAGTATACATTTTGAAAACATGTTTGACATTTGACATTTACAATTGCATAATTTTATAATAATAAACTTAATGTTTATTTTACAGTGTGGGAATGCACGGAGAATTGCTGTCTGCCAGAGGGAAGACCAACCATGAGCTGAGGACTTCTGCGTTGTCTTGGAGGATGAGTGAGTCATGGCTGAAAATCACCCAAAAATAAACTTATATTAAGTTTCTGACACAAATTCAGTGCTACAACCTTGTGGGGAAATGTCACTGCATTGACTGATCGATTGATTGTGTTGCTAATATTTTGAGATGCATCTTTTATACTGGTTTTATTTGTTATGCAATACACACATTTTGTCAGTTGACAGAACATTTTTTTCCATGACATGGATAAAGGACTTTTTTCAGAGCTTAACATTGCTGTAAATTTTAAATAGATTTGTTTATCAAAGTGTATGTACCATTTTGTTGTCAGTGGAACATTTAATAAAATGATATTTGGCAAAAATGCATTGTGTATGTACTTCATTATAAATTATACATTTTATGAATGAGTAATTTTCATTAATAAATATGAGTAAATGGTGGTGGATTTGCCTAAAATATAAAAGCACATTCCACTAATAATATTAAAGTCATCATCTATCACTCAAAAAATTTAGTAATTTTCAGATGATTCATTCAAGTGGTTTTTGCTAAAAAAAAAAATTAAGTCTTGAAAACTACTTAAAAATATTACGTGCAATAGTGTTATCACTATTTTTTTAAGTAAATAGCACATAAGATTTTTACTGTGCATGATTCCAGAAGACAAGCTAATCCAGCACAAAATATTTCATAAAATGTCACCAAAATGCTGTATTTAAACTACTTAATCAAATACAAAATGTGGGGGGAAATGCAAAAAGGCTCCACTTTACAGAAAAAGAGCCCCCCTTTCACTAGGCTGGCTATGGGCCTGTATATCCAGTTACTGTGAAGCATTTATTGAATTGTTTCATTAATTTTGGTAGCGTCTATGTCTGGTATTTAATGTAATATATTAATAATAATAATGGTAAGAGTCCATGGCAAGAGTGTTGATTTGCATAGAACAGCACAAATTCTCTTTCCTGCTTTTAAAAGCAGGAATAAAGGCTTTAAACACTACGAATAACATTTAGTGAAACATGTCCCATGTTGCAAAAGTCAATTTACATGACTTGACTGCAATCTGGCAGTAAATTTTGATTAGACCCTTTCTGCATGTCCAGGTTACTAAAGCTTGATGGGGAATTATTTTATTTTGAAGGTGATTTAATTATTGGTGGGGACATTTCAGTTGTTGCTGGATGTTGGTGGGCACACATTCCCTCCGTCCATGCCAAATCTACGCCCTTGGTCCAAAGCACCTACAGGGTTATTTCTGTATTTGAAATGTTTTGAGAATGTATAATGATATTCACTGGCGTTGGAAACATACCTGTTTTATCATATTTAAAGGGTCACGAAACACCAAAACACATGTTTTGAGCTGTTGTCAGTCATATCTGTGTCCCACGCTGCTATAAACACTATTAGGACACACATATTGCACTACAAAGTGAAAATTGGTTGTTTTTGCGTTATTTTGAGCAAATTCGTTCTTCCGGTTTGAAACGAATTTTTGAAGCTGCGTCACGGCCATGAGATACATAGGTGTAAATTCAGCCTGGAGAGTGGCTGTCTGTCCTTTCCAGAACATTGTGACGTATCTGAGTGTGCGGCATTAATTCATGAGAAAGACGTGCTTCAAACCAATCAGCGCGCTCTATTGTGTATGACGTGAAACTTCATTAATATGCATGATAGCTCCGGAGACTGTTTACCAGTTTACAGTGTTTAGACGGCAGAGAGACGCCACGTTGTGTTGCTAAAACAAGTAAAAGAACGAGAATTTGGAGACATGGGTCGTCGGTGTTGCGTTTATTAATGTGCTGCAACGAAGGTTTTGTTTTCATTTTCCCTCTATGAGAGAGCTGCTGGACTCACGTGTGGATTACAGTGCACGCGACAGAAATGCGTTTGTAAGGAACATTTTTACCCGAGAGCTTTTCGCATCTGGAAATGGTGAAATCCGGATTTGCCGCTCGTCTCCTTTTAATAAAAAGACACAGCTCCAGTTTGATTGTCTGTCTACAGATTTGGTAAGTGTGTTTGCAGTGCAGTGCCCTTTGTTTAACCCAGATTGCAAAGTTAGTTCGTGGTCAGCAGAGCTCTTTCAGTTTTAAAGACATACCATAGTCAAAATGATTTAGTTACTAAGTTTACAGTATGTTAATATCACTGCAATATTACAGTACAATATTATAGACTGAAAGATCCGCTGTAAATGCTGCTCTCCGAGTGTAAACATGTAAACACAAACTATTCCCGTCGTGCAGGATTTTCGCCGCATTTTGTGACAGGATAGTCTATACACACACGGCTTTCTGACGCTACCTACCGAGTGCATAAGTTACAGAGAAATGCGGAGGATTGTTTTTCTCTTATTCGCCGTGCAGTATCAAGTCAGCCTCTGTATGTTTGTTTTCCCTGTGAAATCAGCGCGTGGCCAAATGGAAACTCCCTTCTATGCAAATCTTACCCTCTTTCCCTCCCCCGACACTCCCACACTCCCAGAGCTGGACACGCCCAACTTTCCTGACTTTTTTCAAAACAGAGGTGTGAAAACACCCTGCTGAGACAGGGGGTTTCGTGGCCCTTTAAGTCAGTGAACGCTTATTAATTGCACATTTTATTATTTATTTTAGAGACGCACTCTCTGTATTACATCTACACGGGTTTGTCCAGAGCTGTGGATCTGCCGGGCATCTATGAGTTCTCTGCTATGGGTCTGTTAGATGACAGACAGATTGATTCTTATGACAGCAAAGACCAGAGAAAGATTCCCAAACACCAGTGGATGAAGGAGAAAAGGCAGGAGGATTACTGGGAGAAAGGCACTCAGTCGAGAAAGAGCAAAGAACAGTGGTTTAACGTGAACGTCAACATACTGATGCAGCGCATGAGACAGAAGGCATCAGGTGAGCAACACTCAAATACATACAAGCAGTTTTATGATCATTATTATCATCATATAGCAAAGATATTTGTCTTCTCTCCATTTCAGGTCTTCATGTTCTTCAGTGGAGGGTTGGCTGTGAAGTGGAAATACACGGAAGTGAAGTGAAGCTTTCCAAAGGCATTTATGAATACAGTTATGATGGAGAAAACTTCCTGTCTTTTGATGAGGCAGAGTCTCAGTGGGTCGCCTCAGTGGACGCAGCGCTGCCAACCAAGAAAAAATGGGATGGAGTGCCCATCCTGAACCATTTCACCAAAGACTACCTGAGGAAAGAGTGTGTGGACTGGCTCAACAAATTCAGAGCGTATGCAGATGAAGAGCTCAGAAAAGCCTGTGAGTAAATGTGCTTGTGCTTGTTGGATTGCTTCTGTTCTAGATCTAGTTAGATTAATATCAATTTCACTGTTGAAGTTCAGTTCATTTCAGTTGAAGCAGTGAAATCTCTTTTTAAATGGCATTGTAATGTGATGTGGATGCTGACAAGGAGGTGCGGATCCAAACGCAGGTTTATTTAGCAGAATGGACAGGCAGGCAACGGTCAACACAGGGGCGAACAGATGTAAACAGGGAATCCAGAGTCGTAGTCAAATACACAGGCGAATGGTCAGTACAGGCAGACAGCAGACAACGTAAATAAACAAACATGGCAAAGCAAGGCAAGGAAAACGTGTCGTAATGTTCACAATGACAGTATAACAAGACTGCAGTGTGTGTGTGTGCAGTTTATAAAGTCCATGTAATCATTTCATAAGCAGCTGCCAGCCGTGAGTGTATGTAATCTACTGAATGAGGAACAGGTGCGCGTGAGCGGTGCATGACTGGAACTTGTAGTCAATGTAATGGCGGATTTGCGTGTTTACCAGTGATCTGCCAGGATTAGATCGCTGATGATTGTGACAGACATCTCCTAGTGGTAGCCTATACGATGTGAAAAATGAAGGGACCAAGAACAGAGCCTTGTGGTACCCCATAAAAACAAAAGTTTCTCACTCTAATAGACACATAACTCGTCTCTGGAGAAGAGCAGGCGGCGATCGTCAGCTGGCCAACACATAGTAGGGTGGTAATGACAGAGCAATATCCATGCACAGTAGTTCTAGATTTATAGCCAGGCATACATATTTATGAGTATGACTATGTAACCACAAAGCAATAGTCCCACAGGTAACAGTGCAGATCAGAGCACAAACAGATGAAGGCCAAGACTGTCTGTAGAGCTACGGGACTGGACTATAGAACCCTGAGTAAAGAGACAGCATCACTTCTGCTGCACTGTGAGTGTATGCTAATGTATGCTAATGGGAAAATGTAAAGAAAGGGACCAAGAATGGAGCCTTGTGGTACACCATAAAACTAAATGATCAGTCTAATGAACACAGATTTAACTCTGTGTCTGGAGGACATCATCAGCTGGCCAATGGGCTGTTTTTCAGCATCAGGAACTGGAGTCTCATCATGATGAGGGAAAGATGAATGCAGCAATGAACAGAGATGTTGCTGCTGCTGTAGAGTGCTTTGGTCCTCAAACAGCAGGACAGAGACTCTCAGCACAGCCCAGATAACAGGACAGTGTCTATGGAATGACTCTGAATGTGCTGGAATGGCCCAGCCAGAGCCCAGACCTGAACCCATTGAACATCTCTGAGAGATCTGAAAATGGCTGTGCACTCCCCATCCAGCCTGATGGAGCTCCAGAGGAACGGCAGTAAAGAAGAGGAGAAACTGACCAAATATATCTGTGTCCAGCTAGTAGCATGACCCTGGAAGAAAACTTGAGGCTGTATTGTAAAGTATTGTAATGCTTTTTCTCCGAGTGAGAGCTGTCAAAGAGATGAAACGGGCTGATGATCTGATGTATGATCTGTGTTTTCAGCTCCTCCAGATGTTCGTGTGTTTGCAGTGAAGTCAATCAGGGATAAAACCAAGCTGAAACTCACCTGTCTGGCCACTGGCTTCTACCCCAAAGACGTGATGTTGAACATTAGGAGAAATTGCCTGCCTGAAAATGAGACTGAATCTACAGGAGTTCGACCAAACCATGATCAAACCTTCCAGCTGAGGAAGAGTGTGGAGATCAAGGAGGACCAGATAGATGAATATGACTGTCACCTGACCCACAGGACCTTGAAAGAGCCAATTACTGTCAAATGGGGTAAGCAAAGCAGTTTTATACAGGTTTTTCATCCGGTTCATCCGGTTTGAGCGAACGCTGGCATGATCTGTTGCCGCTGCTCACCGGCAAGACTTTTAAACTTTTAAAACTTTTAAATATCGTTCAACGATCAACATTTATAGCTGAACCGATTTTACTAAACTCGGACAATTCTGCTGTCTGTTTGAGTTTTATGGATTTTACCTGCTCTGCGCCTGTGGTTCTTCTGGTTTCTGCTCACCTGCGTGTCTAAGCTGTCAGCGTCTGCCTCAGCATCTGCCTCAGCATCTGCTTCACAATGTACAAGTTATTGTCCGGCAAACTGTACTTCTGGCTTGTGCTTTCCTGGTGTCTCCTGACGCTTGTCTACCAGCCCGCGATGGGATTGTTCCAGTACTCGGCTGCTGAATTACATCGCTTGCGGCTCCATCTCTCTGCGCCTTTGCCAGCGGTGCTACGTCTCCATCCGGACGTCGCATTCCTGCCCCGCCGGAGATATATCCATCGTGGATCCAGACGGAGTGCTCACCAGGGCTCATCGACACATATAAAGTCCATTTGGTCCCATTTTCGTCGTCCTCCTCAAAACACCGGTCGGACTGTCAGTCATAAAGTTTTAGCCAACCTAGCCCGGTCGGCTAACACTGCTGTACTCTCTTAAACATCCGCTCACTTACGAGCAAGGGACATCTTGTCCAGGATGTCCTCAGCGATCGCAACCTTGACATTTTGTGTCTAACTGAGACCTGGCAACAACCCAACGACTTCACGCAACTCAACGAATCCACTCCTGGAGGGTTTGTTTACACCTGTCAACCCCGTGGAGGAGGTCGGGGAGGAGGTCTCGCGATGATTTACCGCGAGAGTTTGAAAATCTCGCCGGTTCCCGTTCCTTCATTCCCTTCATTTGAATCTATGCTGTGTAAACTCTCTGGATCCATACCTACATATGTCGCTATAATTTATCGCCCCCCTAAACTAAATAATGACTTTTTTTAGTGAATTTGCTGCTTATTTAACACATATTTCTACCCTCTCACCAAATATTATTGTTTTAGGAGATTTTAATATTCATGTGGATAATATTAATAACTCTCTCACAAAAGACTTTATATCCTGTCTTGAGAGCTGTGGACTTCAACAACATGTCAATGTCCCCACACACTCTAAAGGACACACCCTTGACCTCATCTGTTGCTCTGGTGTCTCACCCATTGACTTTTCCGCTGATGAACTCCCAATAACGGATCATTTTCTCCTCTCATTTAGTTTTGCTCTCCCTCTTTCCTCCACCAAACCTCCCCATACTATCTCCTTCCGTAACATAAAACATATTGACTTAGAATCCTTCTCTGCTAGTATTGACTCTCTTTCTGACATTACTAACTTTTCCACACCAGATGATTTAGTATCTCATTATAATACAGGACTTCATGACATTCTTAACTCTTTTGCTCCCTTAAAAACCAGATCTGTCTCTTTTTCCCAGTCTGCCCCTTGGTTTACACCAGAACTTCGGCTCATGAAAGCCAAAGGCAGACAAATTGAAAGATTATATAGAAAAACTGGTCTTAATGTTCACAAAGACATGTATAAAAATCACATCCTACAATATAAGACCCAGATTGCTCAAACCAAATCCAACTATTTCTCCAATCTCATATGCTCCAACGAAGGTAACAACGCATCTCTGTTTTCACTATACAAGTCTATCACTAACCCCCCAGACCTACTACCATCTCATCTTCACTCAACAGCTTTCTGTAATTCTATCATGACCTTTTTCAGTGAAAAAATCTTTAATATTCACCAGCATCTTGGTTCATAATCCTTTCCGAGCATTACATCCGAACTTCCACAACCTGAAAATATATTCTCCTCTTTTCAACTCCCTACAACTTCAGAAATATCAAATCTTATTTCTAAATCTAAATCATCTTCCTCTCACTTAGATCCTCTTCCCACTGTTCTGGTCAAAGCCTGTCTCCCTTCTCTCATCCCTCTCATTTCAGCCATTATTCACTCTTCTCTTTCCACTGGAACTGTTCCTGCTTCCTTCAAAACCGCAGCAATTACTCCTATACTCAAAAAACCTGGCTCAGACCCATCTAATTTTAATAACTTACGACCTATTTCTAACTTACCATATATTTCTAAAATCCTCGAAAAAATTGTAGCAACACAACTCCAAACCCACTTATCCCAGAACAACCTGTATGAACAGTTCCAGTCCGGTTTCCGCCCACTTCATAGCACAGAAACTGCCCTTATTAAAATTACTAATGACCTTCTTATGGCAGCTGATTCTGGACTAATATCTGTTCTTATCCTCCTCGACCTGAGTGCGGCCTTTGACACCATTTGTCACAGCACCCTCATCAATAGACTATCTTCTCTTGGCATCACCAATATCCCACGTGACTGGTTTAAATCTTATCTCTCTGGCCGCACTCAGTTCATTCAACTCAAATCATTCACTTCTCAGCATTTTACAGTTACTTCGGGTGTACCCCAGGGCTCAGTCCTGGGGCCCCTGCTCTTTATCATCTATCTCCTTCCCCTTGATAATATTCTCCGTAAATATAACATACAGTTCCACTGCTATGCGGATGACACCCAGCTCTACCTCTCTGGCAAACCCTCTCCTTGTTTTCCACCTTCATCCCTTACAGTCTGCTTAGCAGAAATCAAATCTTGGCTCTCTCTTAACTTTCTCAAATTAAATAGTTCAAAAACTGAGGTTATGCTTGTTGGTACCAAATCAATACTCTCCAAAACTGACAGCTTTTCTCTTTCTATTGATGACTGTTTCATTTATCCCCCTAAACAGGTCAAGAGTCTGGGTGTCATCCTCGATAGCACCCTATCTTTTGATTCTCACATCAATAACATCACCCGGTCTGCTTACTTCCACCTACGCAACATTAACCGTCTCCGCCCTTCTCTCACCCCGCATGCCACTGCTGTTCTTGTCCATAGCCTTGTCACATCTCGTATAGATTACTGCAACTCTCTTCTTCTTGGTCTCACTCATAAATCCCTCCGTAAGCTTCAGTTGGTCCAGAACTCAGCTGCCCGTATCATCACCAGAACCCCTTCTTCTCATCACATCACCCCTGTTCTGCAGCAGCTTCACTGGTTACCCGTTCAATTTCAAATTGATTTTAAAATATTGATTTTAACATTCAAAGCCATCCACAATATCGCCCCTCCATACTTGTCTGCCCTCATCCACATTGCTGCTCCCTCTCGCACCCTGAGATCTTCTTCCTCCCTCCACTTGTCGGTTCCCTCTGCTCGTCTATCATCCATGGGCAATAGAGCCTTCAGCCGCTCTGCTCCCCGGCTTTGGAACTCACTACCACCTGCCATCAGAAACATTGACTCCCTCACATTTTTCAAATCCAAACTCAAAACCCACCTATTTAAGATGGCTTTTACTACTTAATTGTACCTGTACTTTTGTTGTGTTTACTTTATGTTATTTTCTTGTTGTTTTATTGCTCTTGATTTATTATTATTATTAATACATGTAACTATCAACAGTTACTATAGTTAATCCTAGTTCAGACTACACCATTTTACTGTCATGAGTAACAAGTATTACCTGTTACTTTCCAATCAGTCTTTCCAAAATGTCACTGTAATCATCTTTCAACTGTTTCCCAAAAAGGGCCGTTTCAACCATATATATATATGGGGGTGTGGCGTCACGGTGGTGCAGTGGGTAGCATGATCGCCTCACAGCAAGAAGGTCGCTGGTTCAAGCCTCGGCTGGGTCAGTTGGCGTTTCTGTGTGGAGTTTGCATGTTCTCCCTGTGTTGGTGTGGGTTTCCTCCGGGTGCTCTGGTTTCCCCACAGTCCAAAAACATGCGCATTAAGGGAATTGTTTAAGCTAAATTGGCCGTAGTGTATGAGTGTGTGTGAATGAGTGTGTATGTTTGTGTGTGTGCAGAAGTACTCTTTTTTAAATACTGTGCTTACTGTGTTCTGAGAGCTGAGGGGTACATTTAGATTTTTTCAGATGTATCAAGGTAAGAGTGGAAAGGTATCTTTTACAAACACACACACATACATACACACACACACTCTATACTGCATATAGCCAGAAACTCAGCCTTTTTTTGTGCTGCAACTGATGATCAACAGTAGAAATAACACACTTTACCTCTTAATCCCAACAGGGAACACCAGCAGCAGTCAGTAATGCATGATTATCTGCTGTCATGGCTTTACGATCAATACATGTGATTATAATGAAAGTCAAGGGGGCAAAAACAGCCCCAACATCACCAAAGGAGAGTCAATCTGCCAAAAGTGTATAGTTGAGCTGTTGTTGTTCTTTTTTCATTTTCAAAGCATTTTTTCAAAATATGTGCCAAAATTTGTCAGCAAAAAATCCTTACATTAGCTGAAACAGAGAAAGTTGTGGCCAAATTTAGACTCAAAATCAGGATGAAATTGATTGATTAGTAATACCAGTAACTACATGACTGTTGCTGTGTTCACACCAGACGCGGAACGCACAGATAAATCGCGTTATTCGTGCGTAAATAGACGCGTGAACATTTGATGCTGCGTTCACACCAGACACGGAAGAAGCGTCAAGCGCGAGTGATTTCAATGTTAAGTCAAATTCAAAGGCGCGATTAGACATCCTGCGGCGCGATACACGCAAATGGCGTGGCGCGAATTGAGCATTTTTTGAGCCGCGTTAACTAATCAGGAGCTTGCTTTTGTGGGGGCATGATTGTGACGTAGCACCTGTTGTTGGTGTCCCGGGGAAATCCTCCAGCCGACACCGACAACAGTTCATCAAACTGGGCTTGGCTCAGTCGTAAGCACCGCTGAAAGCCTCCGTCATCCAGGTTAAGTTTCTGGAGGAGTTTATGAGCTCACAGAGCTGGGTGCACCTCTGAAAGTATGTAGTGGACTCAGACACTGCTCCAAACGTATCGACGCTGTTTTTCAGCCTTCATAAAGCACATAAACACAGTTATTTTATCAATAAAATCCATGTTAGCCATTTAGCAACGAAGCTAAAGTCACCGGCAGACAGAAGCCCTGCCCATCACGTGAATCCGCGTCTGTTCTAAAGTGAATTTGATGCGCGAATGAAGCGGAGTTTGACGCGCGAATGAAGCGAGTAAACTCAAATGTTCATATGTCTATTTACGTGGGAATATCGCGATTTATCTTCGCGTTTCGCGTCTGGTGTGAACACAGCATGGGTTTACTCGCTTTATTCGCGCGTCAAATTCACTTCAGAACAGACGCGGATTCGCATCATGGGCAGGGCTTCTGTCTGCCGGTGACTTTAGCTTCGTTGCTAAATGGCTAACATGGATTTTATTGATAAAATAACTGTGTTTATGTGCTTTATGAAGGCTGAAAAACAGCGTCGATACGTTTGGAGCAGTGTCTGAGTCCACTAGATACTTTCAGAGGTGCACCCAGCTCTGTGACACCAACAACAGGCGCTACGTCACAATCATGCCCCCACAAGAGCAAGCTCCTGATTGGTTAATGTGGCGCGAATGTCCACAGAAGTTCAGATTTTTGAACTCGAGCGATTCGCGCGCTTTGCACATTAAGTGCGTCAAACGTGCAAAACGCTCAATTCGCTCTGCGCCATTCACTCGTATTGCACCATCCGCGCCACGTCATTTGCGCCGCGACATTTGTGCATATCGTGCCGCAGGATGCCTATTCGCGCGTTTGCATTGACTTAACATGTAAATCACTCGCGATTGACGCTTCTTCCGCATCTGGTGTGAACGCAGCATAGTGTGTTATATACAGTATGAATGTGAGCAATATGAATGTAATCCAGAAGTTCTACACACGTCCGTCGCATCGCTTCATTCCCATTCATTAATTCTCTTGCGGCGCATTATGGGATATCGTAGCGTCCATCAGACGCATACTTCAGAATTTCTTTACTAGTAGTCGGTCTTTCTGGTATTTCTGGCATGCTGGTTTTACAATACTTTGAATTCAGACCCACTACTCGGCTCGCACACTGTTTTTATTGTGCTATTTAGTATGGAAGTGTGCTATTTCGGATGCAGCCATATGACACTCCATGACGAGAAATGATTGAGTTATGTCCCAGTGAGCATCTGTTGTTTATGAATGCCCAGCCTGATTGTAGCAAAATTGTGAAAAGCTGTGTAGTCTGAATGAAACAGAGGTAACGGTAAAAACATTAGGAGAGAGATGATCATCAGTCAGTCCTGTCAGAGCAACAGCATAAAACTCAAGCCAAAGTCAATGTTTATGTAAAGTGCTTTCAAAAACAACAAGCTTATTAAAGCTCTGTACATGCTTACACCATTTAAAACACTCACAAATAAAACACTCTTGTAGCCAAAGTAGAAATGTAAAATAAAAATGAAAAGTAGAAGTTTGTTTTAATTAATTTTTTTATGCATTTGCATTTTTCTAGACAAAAAAACCCTGGACTATCGGCCAAAGATCTTCATCATCTGTGTGGTTTCTGCAGGGATTGGAGCTGTGATTGTACTGGCTGTTCTGTATTTCGTCTTGCATAAGTGTGAGTACTGAGGGATCATTGCTGATCCAATTAATTATCAGAAATTTTAAGACAGACACAACCACCACATGAACCTGTGAGTGACGCACAAGGTTGGCATGCAAAACATTTACAATCTGAATCTTCACTTCAGCAGCTGTATATTGTACAGTGTTGTACATTGATTCTATGTACGCATTTTAAAATGTACATAATTGCACTGCAAGTGTTTTTCCAGGATATTTACACTACAGAAACTAGTGAATTTGACTGCGGTTTATTGGTACGTACTGTGGTTTTACAAACCTTGGTTTAGATTGCATGGTTTTTATATAGCCATATTGTAGTATGACTTTGATAACACAGTGGGAACCGTGATTGCAGTAACCATGTCTTTTTTTTTGTAGTGTAAACAACACTGCTACAGTACTATTGTAGTATTAGTACTGCAGTAAAACTATAGTAATCATAACTGTAGGAACCACAGAACCAAAGAAAAGTATTACATTTAATAAAACGTTACGCAACAACATCTACAAAATGATACAGATTTTAATAAAAACATTTACATCATATTTGAAAGACAGTGTAGACTAGAGAGTAGATGTATAAAAGATTTACATGGGCTCAGAAAAATCAACTACAATTTTGCAAAAAAGTATTTGTGATGGAGGGACTGCGATGCGGTGGTAAAAAGGAGCCAGTCAAGCATTTACATATAAACAAAGACTAATTAACTCAATTAAATCCACGGTAGTACAACCATGCTTCATATTGTAGTAACTATAGTTTTACTATGGAGCTAATGATATGCCAAAACAGTCTGAATTTGAATTGTGTTCGTTTGAATTTTTGACAATTGTAATTTAATATATCTGAGTTATTATAGGCCGTTAAATTTCTTAATTTGAATTTCATAACTTGAATATTGAGCATGTGAAATGTAAGACAACGGAAGTTTTCAAGGTGTTTTCAAACTTCAGATTGTTTTTGTTCTGAATTGACAGACTGCAGATATTGGGTTTGTTAAAATACAGTTTCAAGTTTTCAAGATGAAGAAATTCAGAACATCAAATTCAATAATCTAAAATTCAAAAAGTAGGTCAGGGGTGATCAACAGGGAAGAGTAGACGATCACCGAAAAGTCAAATTAAGAGTCACTCACCTTATGGTTGTGGACGAATTACAGGGTGCTTTAGGTATGGGGAAGGCTGCTTTTGGTTTCAGATCACATAAAACAAACATTATGTTAAAAACTCATCAAGTGGCTTTCCCTGTACTCTTAACAAACGAGGTTAACAAGAAATCTCTGAGTGAGTCATTCATAGTGAGTTTATAAATGAGTCGATTCGAACGAATCTGAACAAACAATTCAGTGACAAAGAGAGATTTGGCGCCACCTATTGGACATTTTGGTTTTAATGTATTTTAGCCAAAAATAATGCAAGATCATTCAAATAAATATAAATGTAAGGTTAAATATGACATGTTAGATGTGAATAGATGATATTTAAAAGAGGCATTTCAGTGCTGATAATGGGCTTTGGGCAAACATATCATTAAAATTTTCCTTAAAATACTGTACTGTATGCTATGCTGTACTATAGAATATTGTAATAAGTATCTTATATAATTTGATGAAGAAGTGTGTGCATGCAAATATGGCATTTACCACAGCTGTAATATGCTGGAACTGTTTGAAAATGCACCTGGAAAGAGCTGGAAAAGGCCTTAAATGTGACTTAAAGGTGTACGAGCCCCTGAAATAACCCATCAGAGGTTACAGTACAGGTCAGATTCAGCTCTTTATCCCTCAACACACCGAAAACGTAAATAAAATTGATTAACCAGTGAGATGTAATTGAATTAAATATATGAATTTGGTTCACTGAAGCATGTATGTTTATTACACAAACTACTGAAAATAGCTGACCCCTGATCAGTCAGTTTGCAGAAGGGTCCGTGTACCAGTAAACTCACACAGCTCTGTTTGAAAACACATCTAAAAAAATTCAGTCTTGAAAACTTCAGTTGTCATACATTTCACATGTTCAATATTCAAGTTATGACATTCAAATTAAGAAATTTAACGGCCTATAATAACTCGGATATATTAAATTACAATTGTCAATAATTCAAATGAACACAATTCAAATTCAGATTGTTTTGGCATGTCATTAGCTCCATATATTTTGTAGTTACTATGGCTTTTACCATAAATGCATAGTTTAACCAGGGTTTAATGCAAAGAAACAATGGCTAATTGTTGAAAAATCACCTAATTAAACACCAATAAAAACAGGCAAAGACCTTATTTTTGAATACCTCAGTTTTCTTTTCTTTTTTTCTGGTGGAACTCAAATGAAGTTATTTTGAAGAATGCAGAAAACCTGTAACCATTGACTTCCACAGTAGACTAGAAGCTAGAAGTAAAAACAAATACCAGTGGTGACAGGCTTCCAGCATTCTTCAAAATATCTTCTTTTGTGTTCAACAGCAAAAAGAAACAAGTGGAGGACGAGAGATGATTTTTAATCAGAGAGTGTCCTTTATTTGAAGGATGTCACACATATTTTAGTCAAAAAATGAGACTGGGAGAGGGATTTGTGTTAGATTGCTGATGCTTTCTGTATACAATCAATTCAGAGTGCAAAGGTTATTTAAAACGGTTTAATCTTTCATGCTGTTCAGATTTTGTCTGCAGAAATGTACTGTAACTGGATGAAGATGGAAGCTGCATGCAGTTCTGCTATGAGGTACTAATATTTGCCCCGTCTAAAACAGTATAGGTTTGACTGGTATGCATGCGTAACTGTGTTGTATCCCTCATGTAAATCATTTATGATACTCTCAGATTCATTTCACTGTTTCTCCAACAGGGGGAGACACCGCTGTTGAACTGAAGAGACTAATAGAATCACGGTCATTGTATGACTGACTCTGGATCAGTTTTGATCTGAAGAAGATTTGTGGTACTTGTAAATGTCAACACAAGCAGACTTGACAAATACTAGCAGTATCAGAAGTTTTTCCCCTCTCTCTTTACCTCACGTGTTTATATCTCTTTATAAAACAGCTTTCATGTAGCATTTACTCTGCTTTAAAGCACTTTGTTCGGGTTTTTGATGGTTTTTGTATCATGTCCTCTGTGAACTGTCTTCTACTGTACCTCTGATGGGGCAGACTGGACATGGCTGAATCCGTCTTTTTCCGAGCTCATTCCTGTTTTCTTCAGGCTGTATTTTATTTTTTAGCCAGGTTTATAGCTGTTTTTATTCTGTTTTATCTTTTGTATAATGTAGCCTTAAATGTTGTGAATGTAAGTTTTGGACTGTCACAGTGTACCACCATGTCTCAACAACATGCGACGTGACAAGATTCCAGTTACAAGCAATTTGCCTATCCGCTCACGGCAGAAACAGTTAAATACAGCCATTTAGGAGCACAGAATAGTGCACTCGCTGCACTCCAACGCAATAGCATGGTTTATAATCTAATTAATACATATTAGACCTCATTAACATGATTAAAAGTAAATGCTGAGTGACTAAGGCTATAGTTTAAACTGTGCAAATCAACAATTACATGTTTACCTTATACTCCAGATGTGAGGTGAACTATCTGCTGCTGCTTTCAGTAGTATGGCAATAAATGTCATGTAAAAGGGCATTCAGACATTTAACACTGATCAGCTCAGGTACACCTCATGTGCTTTATTTATTGTAATAGTAGTTTATGCTGTTTTTCAGCCGCGAGAAATAGAAACCATTACTAAAATGGAAATTTCAGGTGAGGGTGTGGACATAAGGCCGATTTATACTTCAAGCGCACACGTATGCTATGGCGCAGCCTACGCGTGGACGCATAGCCCCTCGCCGTTGATGCGCACCTCCCAAAAAATGTAACACGTATGCGTAGCGCAAGCTCTGTGATTGGTCGGCTTGGTAGCGCTGACGAGTGTGGCCGGAGGTGAGAGCCGCGCGCCCGATGCAGCCAGTGTTTACAAGTGTGGAGTCCCGTGAAGGAGCTCCGGATGGAGACTGTTGTTTTGTGTTTACCTCATGATTAAAGTTGTTGCACGTCCACCGGTTCCCACCTTAAAATGAGCGAATTTGAGCCACTTGTACATTAAGGAAGTGTTCAGAAAACACAAAACACCAGCGAAGAAACTCGACACAGAGTTAAACACCTACTGCCAGCTAGTGTTTCGGAAGTGTATTGCAGAGCAACAGAAACAGCGCACAGAAGTATAAATGCACGGCTACGCGTGAGGCTTGCGCCGTGGGTTACGCCGATCACTTGACGCAGAAGTATAAACCAGGCTATACACTACGTTTTTTGTCATGTGTAGTTTGGACATGCTGCTGACCTGATAGTCAGGAACACTTACTCCTTTTGGTGTCGTCAATCTGGCAACCTGCGTTTGTGTGAAGTGTCATCAGTCCAGGTAAAAATGTGTTTTGAATTTGGAGTGCAATACCTGGTTCAACCACTGGGTGTCAATCATTTGTTTTCTTTTCGGCTTAGTCCCTTTATCAATCTGAGGGCGCCACAGCGGAATGAACCGCCAACTTATCCCGCATATGTTTTGACGCATGGATGCCCTTCCAGCTGCAACCTATCACTGGAAAACACCCGTACACTCTCATTCACACACATACACTACGGACAACTTTTAGCTTATCCAGTTCAGCTATAGCGCATGTCTTATTTGTGGGGGAAACCGGAGCACCCGGAGGAAACCCACGCCAACATGGGGAGAACATGCAACATGAGAACATGACCCAGCCAATGCTCGAACCAGCGACCTTCTTGCTGTGAGGCAACAGCACTAACTACTGTGCCCTCGCATTGCCGCATTCAAACTCATTTTTAGCATTTAACACTGAATAAAGCACATGAGGTGTACTTGAGCTGATCATTGTCATAGTAGTTTATGGTGTTTGTCTGCCGCGAGAAATTACAGGTGATGGTGTGGACATACACTATGCTATGTTGTCATGTGTAGTTTGGAAATGCTGTTGACCTGATAGTCAGGAACACTTTCTTTTTTTGGGGTCGTCAATCTGGCAACCTGCGTTTGTGTGAAGTCGTGAAGCTGTGTTTTGAATTTGGAGTGCAATACCTAATCCAACCACTGGGTGTCAATCTTACATCTTTAACACTGAGGTACACTAATTATAAATAGACCACAGTACTTGCACTACATTTCGAAAACAAGTATTCTTTTAGCATGTAGTGTATTTTGAATGTATGTCTATTTGCATTTAGTGTAATTGCAATTATTTCTCTATTTGTGCTTTGTGTAGACAGTATTGACCTGTTTTACTTGTTTATTTTGTAATTAATGCTGCTCTGAATTGTTTGCCGGTTTCTGTCTCCCCCTTCGCTGCTATGTTGCGTTTCATCTTTGTGATAATGCAGATGATGAAGCTGAATGTGAAACCGGCTGAGCTGCTTTACCTGCTTCCATGTACTTTAAAGTTTTTACTTTATCTTGTCATTTTGTTTCTACATCTCACCACTGAACATTAAATGTCTAAAAAAATGCAATGTATTGGGGGCTGTTTTTTGTACCGTACTTTAAATGACCTAAAATGATTTGGCAGATCCTGGATCTGTTCATCCTTATAGCTGATCTCTGCTAATTTCCGTCTTCATTGATCATCAGCAGTGCAAGACAACAGCATAATGTGGGGAGGAGCTTCTGATGAGAGGCGGAGCCACTGATCAGGGGGAGAGGCAGTTGATGTGGGGAGGAGCTACTGGTGAAGGGGAGGGGCTACTGACGAAGGGAGGAGCTATTGATTAAGGGGCTGGTGATGTGGGGAGATAAACTGGTGATGAGAGGTGCTATTGGTGAAGGGGAGGAGCTACTGATTATAGGAGGGGCTACTGGGGAAGGGAAGGGCTAGTTGATGTGGGGAGGAGATGAATAAGGGGAGGGGCTAGTGATTTGGTAAACAACATCACAATCTCTTTAAGAGTGATACGCTTAAGTGTCCTCCTAGACTTCAGTTCATAGCACCAGATAAACATAGTGGGGACCCTTCCCTGCTTGGTGAGAAATAAAGCGATGCAGTCCTCTGTAGCACACCCTCGTGTTGTCTGTAATAGTGTTGTCCCAGTACTGAAGTTTAAAAACATCAATTTCCCGTTAACATTTAAGCGCCGCTGAGCGCGTTCTTAAACACCACTGATTTGCCATAGTATTCACCAGTGCTCAACAGAAATGACTGTGATTGGCTGTTAAGGTCATCAGTTCACTGCTCTTCACTGAGTGCAAACACAGATACACAGACACTGGAGCATTTTAAAAGCTGCTAAGATCAGTCGATTCATCATGCAGATCGCTCGTCTGTATTTGCACTTGGTAAACAGCGGTGGAGAGCGGTGAACTGATGACCTTCACAGCCAATCACAGTCATTTCTGTTGAGCTCCAGTGAACACTATGGCAAATCAGTGGTGTTTAATGTTAACGGCGCTTCAATGTTAACGGGAAATGGACGTTTTTTTAAATTTTTTAATTTCAGTACCGAAATTCAGCATCGTGACATCTAATGTAGTGAAAGAATCAGTTCATTACCTTGACTTTGATAAATGGCATCTGAAACGTGTGTTTGGGAAAGAAAACGTTCGCTAACTAGTGCCGTTTCCCTTAACTTGGCTGAAAATGAGCTCTGATATCCCTTTTTATTTGTACTTTTCATTCAGAACGGACTTTCAGGTCGCTCAGAGGACAGTGAAATGATAAATTTGTGTCACTTTCTCTTCTCTGATAAGATATACAGCCAGGTACACAACATTCCTGTGGGACCTTCCGGGTTTCTTCCCATCGCAGCCTCGAATTACCTTTTTTAATGGCGGCCGTGTGAAATCAGTCTATGTTTTAGGTTTTAACTTCTTGTTTAATGCAAATGAACAACATATATTCACTTGGAGCACTCATCAATGTCTTTAGTTTCATGTGGTTTCTGTAGAGTCTGTCACTGTTGTATCTCCATGGTCACCAGTTTAAGCGTGTCATTGTCAGCTCTGCTAAACTCAAACCACTTCCTGTGGCATTTCTTTGAGCGATTCTCGACACAGAGCTGAAGGTGGATTTACATGCATATATATATATATATATATATATATATATATATATATATATATATATATATATATATATATATATATATATATATATATATATAAAATACAAACACATATGTAGGTGTGTGTGTGTGTGTGTGTGTGTTAGACCTGCTTTTCCATTTCAGAGAACTTTTCCATTTCTGAGTTTTCTGTGAGGGGAGCAAGGAAATAAGAAATGACATCAGCCTGTTGAAGTGTGTGTGTGCGCAGGTTTAGCTACACTTGTGTGGGCTCAGTTTTCCTCTCCTACATTTCAAAACGACCAACTAGTGTTGACATTTCACTGCTCCTCAATAAAATAAACGTGCTTATAATTCAACCAGAAGATGCTTTTGTTAGATGCTGATGATGTGCAGTAGTTTCAGGTTGGTTTAGGGGTAGAGTTAGAGTTTGGCCACAGGCACTATTAACCGGAGAGAAAAACGATTAAGTCTATGTAATGTCCTCACGAAGATAGTGAAACAAACCTGTGTGTGTGTATGTGGGTCTGTTGTCATTTTTAGCCTGTATGGTGGGAAACGAGGCGAGATGAAGTGTAGACTGCAGACTGCAGAAACCACACTCAACATTTCACACAGTCATCATGACGAACACTCGAGACAACACACATACACACACAGAACATTCATGCACAAAACACTGCTGTCTGCTTATCATGCACTTAGACTGGTCTAGATGTTAAACCAGTTCCACACAGGGCTGTAATCTACTGATATATGTCACTGTTATGGAAATATGCAGAAAAGCACACTGTGAAGTCTGATGACCACTATACATATAGTCACAATATATTAATACAGTCTTGTTAATGCATTATTCATAAACAGCATATGTGGTTTAATGTGTTCAGCAGACAATCGTCACAGATTTTTGAATTTTGCTATAAATAAATTTAAATCTGACCGATCTGATTGATCACAAAACATTTACACAAAAACACTGAAAGCAATCCCTGCTGAAAATCCAGTTTAAACCAGCCTAAGATGGTTGGCTGGTTTTAGCTGGTCGACCAGCCTGGTTTTAGAGGGGTTTTGGCCATTTTCAGCTGGTCAGGCTGGAAAATGACCAGCTTAAACCAGCTAAAATCAGCTTGACCAGCCTGGTTTAAGCTGGACATAGCTGGTTTTGGCTGGTCAGGTGGTTTTAGGTCAACTCCCAGTCTGACCAGCTAAAACCAGGCTGGAAATGGCTGGAAACCAGCCTGGAAATGGCCAGGCTTGTCGACCAGCTAAAATCAGCCAACCATCTTAGGCTGGTTTAAACTGGATTTTTCAGCAGGGATGCTGACTATATGAAAACATGCCCTTGTGCTGAGAGTAAATGCTAAAGAGTTTTTGAACTATACTACAGTACTTGAATTAATCTTGTGTTAATACTTTAACGTTAGTTGCTATGGTAACAAAACAACTATTGTAGGCGGATATAAACATGACCCAACAAACACTGCCGTATTTCTTGCAGTATAAGTTCACTATTTGGTTAAACTATTAACATTTTTCAATACTAGAAGCCAGCTTATGCTAACACATTTTCAGCCTTTGGAAATACATTGGAAAACAACTAAAAAACAATGTTGTTTTAGCCTATAATTATTTGTGTTAACACAATTTAACATGAAACGTTTGACACTTTTTTGTTGATCTTTAAACTGAAGTATAAACTTCTGGCATTGTGTTATAGATAGTAATCATAATTGTATTCCTTCATTTACATGGTGCGGTTTGTTTATATGATCGCTAACTCAAGCTAAAGCGCAGCCGTGACCGCGGGAGCGCGCATTGCGTCACTGAGCGCGTGCATGCGGACGGTCTCCATCAGAGGATTAGTTTTCCGTTAATGACGGGTTAATGAGCTTTACATCGGCGATATAACTCGGAGATTAATTGTGTGATTATCTGTGAAAATCTGGAGGAGTCTGTCTGAGTTCATCCGAGCTCGAGTCTGACGGTAAAACTCTTTTTCTCTTTTTCTTTAAGTGTATAAATAACTGTTTACAGTCATATGAGTTTTATAAACGTTCACTCACATGACAAATACTAGAGTCACTTATTTTAAACACTATAACGTGTTTATAAACCATACGTGTTTGTATTAATATGTTGTGCTAATTCTGGTATCAACTTAAATATTATACCATATTACACCTGTTTACTGTAGTAAAAATACAGTTTATACGCTTACTATAGTTAAAACAGTGTGCTATCAGAGTGTCTTCTTAATAATTACAATTACATACGTAAAAATACTATAGTAATTCTAAATATAACTCGTGTTTTTTGAACTATACTATAGAAAAGTATATTAATTAACACAACAAGTAATGTAATATAAAGAGATGACCAAATATTAGGTATATTATGCAACATTTCTGTTGTACAGTTTACTACAGTTAGTACAGTAAGAAAATAAATACTACTTATTGCCGTTTATAAGTTCACTTCAGTTAATAATGAGCAATTCCAGCATTATGGGTTGACATTTGCAGTAAAAACTCAACACATAAACACACAGAGAAAGTATATGTTAACGTTATATTGAACCAAACATCTGTTTATATTTCCCAAAACAACTAAGCACAGAGTTATGAAAAAGATCAATCTGTGAACATCTTTTAGATTTTAAATGAGGGAAATAAACAGGCGTTATGGATCATGTGACCTAAAGAGTCTGCGAGTTTACAGAATACAGCATACTTTGTAGGAATTCTGTGAATTAAACTGCACAACCCAACAGAAATAATGCTAATCAAATGGATCAGAGTCAGTCGGCTCTCTATTGAACAAACATTATTGACTTTATTTGACATTTTCTGCGTTTATGAGGGAAAAGCTTGGCTATGGATGTGACAGATGGGAAATTTCCACTTGTGTGACTTTGATAAATCAAATATAATTGTTTGAAAACATTGAGACATTTTTGAGTATTTTTAAATCACTCTAAAATACTTGCTTACACAAAAAACGCAGAAACGGGTTTAATATTTTGGCGAAAACTTAATTTTTTTTTCATGGCAAGGTTGACATTTGCATAGAATTGCTCTACTACAGTAGATGCTGGAGCATTCATTAACACATACAATAGTATTTACAGCCTCTAATGCATTTGACTACAGTATGGTTGAAAAACACCACAGTATGTACTATAAATTACTACAGTATTATTAATGTAATGGTTTGTATAACAGCTGATCGTCTCATTGAAATCCATGTCAAAATCGTTATGGTAGATATTTTGCTGCATATAAAAGCAAATATTCATTCTCATTAAAAACTATAGTATAAAAATTGCTTTATGATGCAATTCAGGAGCAAAACAGTAGTGAGTTATACTATATATATACACACACACACATAGTTTTTTTGAGCACTATGTTTGACAGTCTATAAAAGAGGAAGAAGAGTGAATAAAGAGGAAGAAGAGAGTCAGCATGAGCTTAGCAGAAATGATCAGATATTGACTAAAATATAGGAACACACGAGAAAGTGCAGACTCACACACTGCTGGTGTAATGATGAGGGAGCACAGTTCTGAGCATCTTCATTATACTGTATATCACTGTACAGAAGCCTGTTAAGAAAAACAACACATGCTGTAGTAAAATAATTGGTCATAAGTATGATGTTTAAAAGATGAATAGGACATCAACAATGTAATTTATACTTGTTTCGATAATTTAGACTAATTTTAAGTATTTCTTGGTTCTGATGATATCATAAATTAGATTTTTTTTACTTTGTAAGTCAAATATATGCATCAAATTTGTTATTAAGGCTGAGCGATATGACAAAAATCTCATATCACAATTCACGATCTCAAATCCTGATAATGATATATGATATACACTCACTGGCCACTTTATTAGGTACACCTTACTAGTACTGGGCTAGTGTCCAGTTTTGGTGAGCCTGTGTGAATTGTAGCCTCAGTTTCCTGTTCTTAGCTGACAGGAGCGGCACCCGGTGTGATCTTCTGCTGCTGTAGCCCATCCGCCTCAAGGTTGGACGTGTTGTGTGTTCAGAGATGCTCTTCTGCAGACCTCGGTTGTAACGAGTGCTTATTTGAGTTACTGTCGCCTTTCTATCAGCTGGAACCAGTCTGGCCATTCTCCTCTGACCTCTGGCATCAACAAGACATTTGCGCCCACAGAACTGCCGCTCACTGGATATTTCCTCTTTGTCGGACCATTCTCTGTAAACCCTAGAGATGGTTGTGCGTGAAAATCCCAGTAGATCAGCAGTTTCTGAAATACTCAGAGCAGCCCGTCTGGCAGCAACAACCATGCCACGGTCAAAGTCACTTAAATCCCCTTTCTTCCCCATTCTGATGCTCGCTTTGAACCGCAGCAGATCATCTTGCAGCAGAGACTCTTGACCATGTCTACATGCCTAAATGGACTGATTTACTGCCATGTGAGTTGGCTGATTAGAAATATGCTTTAACGAGCAGGTGTCCCTAATAAAGTGGCCTGTGAGTGTATATTAGAAAGTATTACCATTTCAGTAAATTCAAGTAAGTGTCATAAAACACTTTTCAAAAGCTAATGATATAAAATATCGCTAAATAAAATGCAAATTGTAAACATTGCAACTTTCTCAGGATGCTGTTATTCATGTGTCTGTCCATGTAAAATTGTGCTCAGATGAATGATAAAGTATTACTGGAAACAAAGTATTTCTTGTGACACCACAATATAAACAATAGAGCAAAATATGAATCGCTAGACTTTATTTTGTCTATCGGCATAATTGTGCTTAGTAAGTAATGTTTTTCACTTACAAAATTCAGATTTTAACAAATGTTGACTTTAAATTTAGTATAATATTTTATCTTTGATAATTTTGACAGTTTTTGACTTACTTAATTTGATTTATTATTCAATTCATGACCATTTCAATTCTCTTGTTTTTAATTATCTTACAAATGTAATTGATGACATTATATATCATAAGTAACAATTATAAGATAAAATTGTTATAATATCAATTTTGATTCATGGCAATTTCGACTTACTTTTTTGATTTATAATCTCATAATTTTAATTTATATTATAATTTTGACTTACAATCTCATAATCTTGATTTACTACCATAATTTTGACTTACTATCCCATAAATTTGTCTTACTATCTCATAATTTTGACTTACTATCATAACTTTGACTTACTATCTCATAATTTTGACTTACTATCATAATGTTTGCTTTACTATCTCATAATTTTGACTTACTATCATAACTTTGACTTACTATCTCATAATTTTGACTTACTATCATAATGTTTGCTTTACTATCTCATAATTTTCACTTACTATCATAATGTTTGCTTTACTATCTCATAATTTTCACTTACTATCATAATGTTTGCTTTACTATCTCATAATTTTCACTTACTATTATAATGTTTGCTTTACTATCTCATAATTTTCACTTACTATCATAATGTTTGCTTTACTATCTCATAATTTTCACTTACTATCATAATGTTTGCTTTACTATCTCATAATTTTGACTTACTATCATAATGTTTGCTTTACTATCTCATAATTTTGACTTACTATCATAATGTTTGCTTTACTATCTCATAATTTTCACTTACTATCATAATGTTTGCTTTACTATCTCATAATTTTCACTTACTATCATAATGTTTGCTTTACTATCTCATAATTTTGATTTACCATCATAATTTCGTCTCACTATCATAAATTTGACTTACTATCTCATAATTTTGACTTATTATCTTATAATTCTGACTTATTATCTAATAAATCGGACGTACCTTCCCATAATTTCAATAATATGCAGCTGCAGGCCCGCAGAACCACACACGTTTCAGGCACACACAATCCAGCACACACGTTCTAGGCAAGCCATATATGGTAACTAACTAACTCCTTAGGAGTGTTATCACCACCTAGTGTATTTCACAAGTACAGCGATCGAGAACGCCCGTGCTATTGCCATTCATTAGACTGTGAACAGTTTATGGTTTCCCATTTCAGTCATTATTTCATTATTGTAAAGGTCATTTTAACATCTCTGCAGTTTCTGAACTCAAATTATGTAAATAAAAATAATTGGTTAAACACTTAAGACTTTATTCACGTATCCACATATACCAAGAAAACATAACAGACCGTCTAATTGTATTAAGTGTAATAAACTAATTCAGGATTTTAATGTTGTCATACTTGGTTAAAATCATTTTGTTGTAAAATATAAAAAACAAACAATAATGTGTCACATTAAAAATGAATTATTATAGATAATAATTTAAAATTAATATAGTTAATAAACTGATTTAAACTCATGGTTTCCGCTACATTCATTCTTCCATGGCGGGGCGCCACACCAAAATTCATCCCGCCACGGCTATATTACAGCTTCCCATTCAAAACATTTAGTCATTGTTGTTGTTGTTTTTAATAGCAGGTTATAATCGCACCAAAACGTATTAAAAGGTAAGTGAATTATAACAGCGACTGACTAACTGACAGGTGCGCGCGTGAGACGTGAGACCAGCAAACACGGCGTAGCTTTAAGTTAAGATGAACACAGTTTCCATAATTATACTGTATAGATAAAGGTCTATGGTTCTGCATACAATGACTTTATCTGGCTGGAGTTTATAGCGGTTTCACTTTACCTCAGGACTGTTCAGCTACTTCAGCTGTTTCACTTTACTTCAGGACGCATTAATGCCGCTCTGTAGGTCTACCGGAGACATTCATAAATATTCCTAGCAAATCTAATAAATGTTGGAGAGGTGCTCGTCACATAAACGCACTAAATCGCACTTGAGCAGCGGATATTTCAGGGTGTGAAGTTTTGCACGAACAGAGGAAATTAGCGCGCAAGCAGAGATTCGCATGCTCGTATTACATAAATGCGCTCACAACATGTGTCATTGAAATAACACCCATAGGTAGTTGGTACATTCGTGTAAAAGTCCTGCCGCCACAGGTGGAAAAAATCCTAGAGGAAACACTGAAACTACTATCTCTTACTAAACGGTAGCAACTGTTAGTTATATATATATATATATATATATATATATATATATATATATATATATATATATATATATATATATATATATATATATATATATAATTTATTTATTTATTTTAAATAATTATTAACAGTTAATTTGTTTGTATTGCTAAATTTGTTGCAACTATAATTACCACAAATTACAGTACTTTATGGTGTAAAAACAATATATTACTTACTTTAAATTACTATAGTATTTAATGTTAAATCATTAATAAAAAAGTTATTAGAAAATTAAGCAAATAAATACTATTAAATCGCTTGAGTAAAATATAGTGTTCACATTTATGTAAAAAAAATGTTATTACATATAAAGATGTTATTGCCTATGCATATTAACTTGCTATTATTTCCGTCATCCATTATATCAATTAAAACTGTCCAATTTAGCAAGGCCAGCAAACGAGTATCTGCTATATTGACTCTGTCAGATAATAATGACTGATCATCTGTGATGACGGATAGAAAACTATTCAGTCTATTTTATTGAATGGCGATCGAAAACAACGCTTCCCATTTGCCCGCATCGATTGCAATATTTGTGAAACAGTAAACACTATTGTTTATTGTGTACAATATTTATCAACAATATATATAAAAATATATTGATGACGATGTCCGAGAAGACGTTAATATCATTAACATCCATCGTAACCATATATGGTTTGCCTAGAACGTGTGTGCCTGAAACGTGTGTGGTTCTGCGGGCCTGCAGCTGGATATATCTCCATCATTTTGACGTACCATCCCATAATTTTGATTTACCATCAGAATTTTGACTTATTATGTTATAACTCTGACTTATAATTTTGACTTATTAACTCATAATTTTGACTTACCATCTCATGATTTGTACTTTTTATGTCATATTATCTCTTACTATCTCGTTATGCTGACTTACTATCTCAAAATTTCAATTCAAGGCAGTTTCGACTGTAATATTTTCATAAATTTTATTTAATTTGTCGCTCTCTTTACTCATATTCTCATAGTTTAGATTTAGGACAATGTTAGTTTTGACATGTTGACCTGATTATTTTCAGTATCATAACTCTAACGAGTCAGAAAATTAAATTATATCACAGTACATCATCATACTGAGTTAAAGTGGCGAAATCAAGATTTAGTCTATTATGAGTGTTTTATTTTTCATCCTCTCTCTAACCTGTACAATTAACTATCACATTGTGACAATAATCAGGTTTGTTTTGTCATTACAGATGAAAGGTTTATTTTATTGTTCATGATTATTTGTTTATATGGTTTATATTGGTTTTAATATGCAAAATAGAATCATAAAAACAAAACTTACCGATGAAATTGAATGATATTAACCTTTTGATGATGTGATTGGCTGTGCAGTGATGTCAGTGCAGTGATGGCTCCACCCCAAAGGAGGCGTTCCTTCGGCCCCGTCTCACCCAAATACATCTACAGGAGCCTGTCACTCAAACTGAGGGGCGGGGCTTCCCAATGTGAGCCAGAGCATTCTGATTGGAGGAGGAGGCTGAGTAAAGGACAAGCTGATGTAAAGACTACACACACACACACACACACATACATATGCACACAAACACAGAGTAAATGTACTGTGGTCTGCATGAGTGTGTGTGTGTGTGTGTGTGTGTTAAGTTCTGGAGTCTGTGGGATGCACTGGAGAATGAAGACACACTCGGCGTCCAGCATCTGTTGTCCAGAGAGCAAGCGACGGACACACACAGACATCGACGAGTGAACCGCGTGACTGAACTCGGCCTGGTGCCGCTTGATGTGGCTCTTCTTACCCAGAATGCCTCACTTCTGAAGGTGCTGCTGAAGGCCGGAGCCAAACACAACCCTACCTGTGAGACACACACAATCCCTTAAACACACATACAAAGACACACACACACACACACACTGAATTATGAATGACTCTGACCGCAGTGATCTCGGCCTCTGATTGGTCGCTGAAGCTGGATGAGCTGGTGTCATTGGCTGAGCAGAAGCTGGAGGAGTGGAGGGCGGAGCTTCAGGTCAGAGAGAAGGCGGAGCTTCAGGTGAGAGTGAGGGCGGAGCTTCAGACACACACAGACGCGCAGAAGAACATGGAGCAGTGGAGACGCCGCCGAGAGCTTTACCTGAACATGAGGGAGAGATTCAACAGGACGAGTATGAACACACACACACACACACACACCCTGAAACATTCAAAACACACACACACACCCTGAAACATTCAAAACAGACACACACACACACACACACAAACATTCAAAACACACACACACACACACACCCTGAAACATTCACAACACACACACACACACACACACACACACACACACACACACAACACACACATACAGAGTGAAACATTCAAAACACACACACACACACACACACACTGAAACATTCACAACATGTGTGCGTGTGTGTAAAGAGTGTGTGTAAGTTTATCAGCTGTGTCTGTCCTGTAGCTCCGCCTCCTCCACCCACTGGCGCTGCCCTGCAGGTCACAGGAGACAGCAGTGTGTGTGTGCGGGTCAGCGAGCCTCTCGGTCACACACACGGACTCATCAGCAGATACAGAGGTGAGACGAAGTGTGTACAGGTCACATCTTCACCTGTGTGTGTGTTCATCAGCATGTGTGTTTATTTCTGTGTGTGTGTAGTGGAGTGGAGCTCCGCCTCTTCTTTTCAACGTCTCTGTGGCTCCGCCTTCATCAGTGACATCAGAAGCCCAGAGTTCATCATCACAGGACTCCAGACTGTAAGACACGCTTCTCTCTCTACTGGACGTGTGTGTGTGTGTGTGTGTGTGTGTGTGTGTGTGTGTGTGTGTGTGTGTGTGTGTGTGTGTGTGTGTGTGTGTGTGTGTGTGACTCAGGTGTGTGTTTGTGTGTGTGTGCAGGGTGTGCAGTATTACGTCCGGGTCAGTGCGTATAACGTCAGAGGCTGGAGTCCGGCTCAAAGCAGCAGCCCAGTGTGTGTCGCGCCCTCCAGTGAGTGATGAAGACCAGTGCTGACACACACACACACCATTTAAATACAGTAAAACTTTGTGTGTGTGTGTGTGTGTGTGCGCAGGCTGGAGCTCGTGTGGTGGGGTTACAGTGAGGTCCAGGAATCAGGCTGCAGCCGTCAGGAGCATCATACAGCAGATCAGAGAGACCAGACCCAGCGGTACAAACACACACACACTAAAACACACCTTGAAACATTCAGAACACACACACGCACACATACACACACCCTGAAACGTTAAAAACACACACACACATGCACACACTCAAACACACAATCATACACACACACACGGAATAATTCCAAATACATACACAATATTTTAAAATTCACACACACACACACACACACACACACACACACACACACACACACACACACACACACACACACACACATGTATCAGGGATGTGATTGTTCCGTATAAATACAAATCTCCGTATTTTCCAAGCTCAATGGGGCGACCCCTGTGATTTGCCTAAATCTGAAGTTTTTTTGAGGGGGTGGGGTCTCAGTGAGGCTCATCGTCATCAAAGCAGATGACCTGATGGGTTCCCCCTTCAGCGTTCATCAATGTGTAGTAAGGAGCAGTAACTGCTTCATTCCGGCGGTCATTCAGGGATGTAATTGTAGACATACTATACTAGGCTACTGTGTGTATAACATAATGATATAGCGTAGTCCTATAATGTGCGCGTATGAGGAAGCCGCTGACAATATGCAACATTATGAAATGGCTTTGAATGCGTGTGCGGCTGTGCACTTTCTCGTTTGCACGTCAGCACCACATGTGCTCTGTGAACATTACAAATAAAGCCACAGGACGCACATTTGTTAATATCCTCTGCAGGTCATCTGCCCTTATATGTGTTCTTTATGTCAGATTTATTAGCTGAAAGATTCGTAAGATTAGATGAGATTACAAATGTATACAAATATATTTTATAATTAATTAAAACTATTAACAAGCAGGGACTAATCCAGAAGGAAATGGAAAGTTCATTCATTCGTTCATTTATTCATTTTCTTCCGCTTTTCCGGGGCTGGGTCGTGGGGGCAGCAGTCTTAGGAGAGAACCCCAGTCTTCCCTCTCCCCAAACACTTCCTCCAGCTCCTCTGGGGGGATCCCGAGGTGTTCCCAGGCCAGCCGAGAGACATAGTCCCTCCAGCGTGTCCTGGGTTTTCCCCGAGGCCTCCTCCCAGTCGGACATGCCTGGAATACCTCCTTAGGTAGGCATCCCGAACAGATGCCCGAGCCACCTCTGCTGACTTCTCTCAATGTGGAGGAGCAACAGCTCTACTCCGAGCTCCTCCCGGGTGACAGAGCTCCTCATAATATCACCCTATACTATAAGTGTGCCTGCAAAGGAAACTCATTTCGGCTGCTTGTATCCGAGATCTTGTCGTTTTAGTCATGACCCAAAGCTCATGACCATAGGTGAGAGTAGGAAGGTAGATTGACCAGGAAATAAAGAGCTTTGCCTTTCGGCTCAGCTCCTTCTTTACCACAACAGACAGGTACATCAACTGCATTACTGCTGCCACTGCACACGCCTGTCAATCTCACGTTCCATTCTTCCCTCACTCGTGAACAAAAGCACCTGGGGTAAGGATTGCCTCCAACCTGGAGGTGGCAAACCACCTTTTTCCAGTGGAGCACCATGTCCTCGGACTTGGAGGTGCTGAATCTCATCCCAGCCACATCACACTCTGCAGCAAACCTCCTCAGTGCATGCTGAAGATCCATGTTCGATGAAGCCAACAGAACAACATCGTCTGCGAATAACAGAGAGGAACCGAACCGGACCCCCTCCAGCCCAAGGCTGCACTTTGATATTTTGTTCATAAAAATTATGAACAGAATTGGTGACAAGGGACAGCCCTGCCGGAGTCCAACATGCACTGGAAACAAGTCTGACTTATTGCCGGCAATGTGAACCAAACTCCTACTTTGTTCATACAGGGACGAGACAGCCCTTAACAGAGCGCCTCTGACCCCATACTCCCAGAGCACCCTCCACAGAATGCCACGAGAGACACAGTTGAGCGACTTCTCCAAGTCTACAAAACACATGTGGACTGGTTGGGGATACTCCCATGAACCCTCGAGCACCCTGATGAGGGTATAGAGCTGGTCCAGTGTACAACTACCTGGACAAAAACCGCATTGTTCCTCCTGGATCCTAGGTTCAACCATCGGCCGGATCCTCCTCTCCAGTACCCTGACAGTCTATGATTGAGTGCAGCCGCTCTCGCATTAGCTAATGTATGATTCACCAAACAGACGAAGCCTAACTCACTATAAATAACCAGAACGTCTTACCTTAGCCATCTTCATGTTGAAGAATCCCCCCTTCCACCCCTACTCCTCCCCCTTTTCCCTTGACAGGGCGACATGGAGGCCCAGTGATTAGCACTGTTGCCTCACATCAAGAACGTCACTGGGTCAAGTCTTTACATGGCATAAATTGGCATTGGCATATTGTTGAACTTTTTTCTTTTGTCTACACATAATATATCCCTTCCATGCCTCTCTGACATCTCCTGTTTTTCATTTCATAATTATAACTACAATCATAGTCATTAAAAAAAAGTCCCACTCCGTGCACTCAAAACATCCTCGAAGCTTTTCAATTGAGTCTTTGGACCATATCTGAACCTGCCCAAGGGTCATGCAGGGTCGTTCTTCTTTAATAGTTGCCTATATCTTGGTAACAGATGGATGACATTATGATCCGAGCGCCCCAGAGGTGGATGTACTCTTGGTGCATATGCATCTTTCACATTACCAAAACATTTATCCAGAGTCTTATCCAATCTGGTCGGACAGGTTATATATTCAACATTCGGCAGCAAGGTAGATACATCACATCTACTGAAGTCTCCCAGCAAGAAAACTGAGTTATTACCAGAATTGCACAGTGCTGTATTATAACTAGCAGCTATGCCCTCAGTAGCCTGAACGAACTTTGGTCCAGTAACATAGATTAAAATAGCTGTTATTTGTCCAAATTCACGAGGTAAATAAAATGGTCTGAATGAGACAGTCAAAAGTTCATAATCAGCCGAACAGTGTGTTTCACGCACCGTAATATTCGTTGTCCACTTACTATCAATGAACATACACAGTCCTCCTCCAACTGTTTTCGTGGATTTGCCGCTGTCACGGTCCATATGGATTAATGTGTATCCGTCAAGGTTTATATCCGTTGCCTCCGTCAGCCACGTCTCTGTGATGCAGATTAGATTAGCTCTACTGAAGTCTCTGTTGTGCTTTACCAGTGCTTCGAGTTCTGGCATTTTATTCTGTAGTGAGTGAGCGTTAGTTAACGATATAGTTGGAAGAGGGAACCGACTGCCACGGCATTTAAACCGGTTTCGAATTCCACCTCTAGCACCTTGCTGTTTCGTCTTTTTACCAGAAGCGGTTTTTATAGGACCAGTTATTTCAAAGGGGGCATGCGGCAGCTTTAGTGGCTTCTTGGCTTCAAATGATGAACTTGCGTGCAGAAAAAATGCATTATGTGAATGGCCTGCTGCTATAGTTAATCCAATGTGCATGCGTATTGGCATAGCTTTGTTTAGTTGCAGCAGTTTTGTTCTGTGCAACAGAAATGCAGCTTTGAGAAGCCTTTATGATTAATTAACCGTAATCAATTTAAGCGCGGTTAATAGTGAAATCGACTAATCGTTGCTGTCCTATAAACAATATCATTGCATTGAACTTTAAACAATTTAATGGCTTAAAACAGTTCCAATTGTTGACTGACTAGTAGTTTATGTCACGACAAGGAGGAAGGGGGACCCAAATACAAAATGAGTGAAGGGGTGTTTATTGACAGTAATGGATATGTGAGGTGGTGGTGGGGTGAAACACAGTCCAAACGATGACAAGGGTAGAGCTGGGGAATATGGGATGACACCAACAGACGGAAGGAGAAGTGCTGGAGAGTCCTGGACAGAGTGGTCAGCGACCACAGACAGCTTGGAGGATAGGAAACTGAGCTGGGATGCTCAGGCCAGGCAGGCGGTGGTGAGTACTTAGGAAGAGGCACTCGTGGAGAGTAGAGGTCTCGCCAGTGGTAGCCGGACAGAGCTACGGCAGCCAGGAACTCACAGCAGGCAGGACTGGATCAGGACAAGACAGATGCACACACGACGAAGGGAAACTAAACAAATAATAATCTAAAATAAGGAAAAAGTTAGGGTATTTGGAAAATGTAAGCAAAGAGAAATAAATAGGATTTGACTACTGAAATAAAGTGGGGAATAAATCCAAAACAAGGAACTAAACACTTAAAGCTACAAATGCAACTAATAAAATAAATAGAAGGACTTAACCAAACAAACTTGAGAAGGATGAACAGGATAAAGGGCTCAGAAGGTCTACTGAAAAATACAAACAAACATTAGACGAAGACAACTCAAACACACCAACAACACAGAACAAACAAGCACCGTCTAGCAGTAACATGTAACAAGAGGCAACAGATAACAACATGCAAACATGCAGAAAGTACAATGAACCGACGAAGACATGAGGGGAGAGAGAACATTATAAAGAGAGGAAAGCACATGAGGACCAAGTGTAAACACTGAGACTAACGAGGACTAGATAAGGACTAAACAAGGGGCTGTGGCAGCTGGAAACGAGGAAGAAACCGAGGAGCACATGGTGGACACAAACACAGGCTGAGCCATGTGTTAAGACACAATACAAACAAAGATACATTGAAAGACGATAACACAGAGAACACAGACAAGGAAGGGTTATGACAGTTTATTTATCACTTGGAATCAAGAGTCGACTAAATTACAGGAAAATTTATATTCTGTGTACCCAAGAGAACTAAAAGTTAGTGAAAGAGTTGGTGGCGCCATCTAGTGGCAGTGTGTGGATCTGTCCTGATATTGAGGTGCAAAGTAGACTATAAACCTATTAAATATTACTTAGGTGACTATTAAACTGATAAACATCGAAAGAATATTATTGTTTATATTATGGGCAGCGTGGTGGCGCAGTAGGTAGCACATTCGCCTCACAGCAAGATGGTCGCTGGTTTGAGTCCCGGCTGGGTCAGTTGGTGTTTCTGTGTGGAGTTTGCATGTTCTCCCCGTGTTGGTGTGGGTTTCCTCCGGGTGCTCCGGTTTCCCCCACAATCCAAACACATGCGCTATAGGGGAATTGATGAACTACATTGGCTGTAGTGTGTGTGTTTGTGTGTGTGATGTCCTGTTCCTCCAGGTTGAGGGTTAAGTGTTGGGCTAATGACCCACCTTGTAAAAAAAAAAAACACCAATATGGTGCGGCTAAATATCAACTTCGATATAAACGGGAGTAAGTAAGTATTATGTATTATGTAAAAACACACACACGCACACACACACACACACTTACACACAAAAACACGCACTATCTCACACACAGACACAGTCTCTCTCTCTCACGCACACACATTCACACACTCTCTAATGAAAACAAACACAAACACACACTCTCTGAAGTATGAATGTGTGTGTGTGTGTGTTTCAGAGAACACAGGCTCAGGGAAAAGAGTGTATGTGTCTCGTGGCCTGAAGCAGCTCTTTCACTCCAGCAGCCGGTGTGTGTGTCGTCTGCAGAGGTGAGAACCACAGCAGCATTTATCATCTCTCACACACACACACACACGTCAGATTTCAGCAGTACTGCACAAGCCAGATTGGTATATGTGTGTGTGTGTGTGTGTGATCTGTGTATTTGCATACATCTGGGTTCATATGTGTGTGTGTGTGTGTGTGTGCATTCATATGTGTGTGTACTCATATGCGTGTATGGGATTGGATGTGTGTGTGCTCGAGTGTGTATTCATATAAATGTTTGTGTTTCTGCATGTGTGTGTGTGTGTGTACTCATATGCGAGTGTGTGACTGTGTGCAAGTGTGTGTTCACATGAATGTTTGTGTATTCATATATGTGAGTGTGTGTGTGCGAGTGTGTGTTCTTATGTATGTTTGTGTCTGCTTGTATGTGTCTTGTGCTTGTATTCATATCTATATGTGTGTGTGTTTATGTATGTGTGTAAATACAGTATATATGTGTGTGTGTATGTGACAGTGTGCCTGTGTATTCATATGTATGTCTGCATACATGTGTGTACTTGTACGAGTGTTTATTCATATTTATGTTGTGTCTGTGTATTCATATATGTGTGTATTCATATGTACATGAATGTCTGCATGTGTGTGTCTGTGTATTCGTGTGCATGCATGTGTGTGTGCAGAGGAGTGTACCTGTCCTGCGTCCTCTACCAGAAGGACGGTGTGGTGTTGTGCTGTGATGATCAGCTCCCCCTGGTGGAGGTTCAGAGCTGCTCCACATCCATCACACAGGACCTGCTGTGGCTCGCCAAGGTCAGAAACACACACACCATGATGTCTAACAACAGTGTTCGGTCTTTTTAGTCAAACTGGGGGATAAAAACAGACAGAAATGTAAATAGTTTATTGTTTCGTTGATATATTCATTGATTTACTAAACAAACTCTGGTTCTTTCAATGAATTCAGTGACAATTACACAAGACTGAGGGAAGGTAGTGAGGGAATGACATCAAATATTGTACTGTAACTTGTGTGTGTGTGTGTGTGTGTGTGCAGCTGTCGTGTGCATGGCCGCAGGTGTCTGTGCTCCAGCAATCCTCATCTTCATCTCTGAGCTCGTCTTCATCCCTGCTGCAGAACAGACTGAGCTTCCTCCGGGCCGTCGCTCAGCTGCAGGTATGATCCATTCATCACTAACACAGGGCTCTTACAGCAGGCTGCCACGGGTCTTCACAAGCTATTCAGTTCCCTAGTATAAAAACAACCCCTTGATTACTCCTAGACTGTCTTTAATCCGCATTTCAAAGTCTTTTCAAGAAATTGTTCATTCATTCATCCATTTTCCTTCAGCTTAGTTCCTTATTTACCAGAGGTCGCCACAGCGGAGTGAACCGCCAACTATTCCAGCACATGTTTTACGCATCGGCCGCAACCCAGTAATGGGAAACACCCACACTCATACACTACGGCCAGTTTAGTTCCTCAATTCCCCTATAGCGCATGTGTTTGGACTGGAAACCGGAGCACCCGGAGGAAACCCACGCCAACACGGGGAGAACATGCAAACTCCACACAGAAACACCAACTGACCCAGGGACTCGAACTAGTGACCTCCTTGCTGTGAGGCCACAGTGCTAACCACTGAGCCACTGCACCGCCCGAAGTATTTGTTTTAGTTCTGAAATCACAGCATGTACTGTAATCGAAGCATGACTTTAGTGGACGACTGTCAGTGAAGTGTGCTCTATACAGTATGAATGTGAGCAGTATGAATGGAGCTCTGATGTTCTGCATCCGCCATTTGTCATGATCACATGACCTACACACGTCAATCACATCACTTCACTCTCATTCATGAATTATCTCGTGGTGCATTATGGGATAGTGTAGCATCCATCGGATGCGTATTCAGAGTCTCTCCACTAGTAGTAGGTCATCCGGGTACTTCTCGCATGCTGTTTTTACAATACTGTGTATTCAGACACACTACTCGGCTACTCATACTACTGTTTTTAGAGTACTCAACTAATAGGGAAGCATGCGACTTCAGGTGCAGCCAGAGATTTTCATCATCATTCATTCATTTTCTTTTCGGCTTAGTCCCTTTATTAATCTGGGGTTGCCACAGCGGAAATGAACCGCCAACTATTCCAGCATGTGTTTTACACAGCGGATGCCCTTCAACCCGCAACCCATCTCTGGGAAACATTCACACACACTCATTCACACTCATACACTACAGACAATTTAGCCTACCCAATTCACCTGTACCGCATGTTTTTGGACTGTGGGGGAAACCGGAGCACCCAGAGGAAACCCACACCAACACGGGGAGAACATGCAAACTCCACACAGAAATGCCAACTGACCCAGCCGAGGCTCGAACCAGCGACCTTCTTGCTTTGAGGCGACAGCACTACCTACTGCGCCACTGCCTCGCCACCAGAGATTTTGTTTATGTAATTAATGTTTGCTGGGATTTCACTTATGTCGAGTTCGGACTGCAGGATTATCAAAGTAGTGGCGTCACAGGTGTTTTCACACTGCATGACTATCTGGGGTAGCGGTCAACGCTTCTGTATTCACACTGCAAGATGGATCAGCGACAGGGGCTTTCTCACGCATGACTTTACAATAGGAAGAATTGCCCACAACTTTGTCTCAGTCCGCAAACTACATCTCACAACCAAACACACGCGAGAAGTGACATGGAAACAACACAAGATCACATTGTATATCTATAATTATTATGAAAAACTATACAAAAGCACGCACATCCCTCTCAACTGGGTGCTCAGCCAAAAAACGCAACAGGTGCAAAATTATAGATTAAACCAAGGCGGCAACACCAAAGCTCCAAAAATACAAATTTATTAAATTAAAACGGCTGACACAAAGCGTGTAACGTTTCGAGCCACACGGCTCTTCATCAGACAGTGTTCATTAAATTCAGGTGTTCCTATTAGTACACTTCCGGATCACATGATAACCTATCAGGTAACAAGAAAGAACGACTATAAATGTACACATGTTGCCGCCTTGGTTTAATCTATATCTATAATTATTAACCTCATAATGAGAAAGAAGCCTTTAGTGGGAGTAGAAAATCTACTTACTTTGCTCACCTAGGTTTGAAGGGAATTAGCAATTTCTCTTAAACTTTTTTCTTTTTGGACCCGGTTCTTGCATTGCTCAGAGTACATGTCAAACAGACACGGGGGCTCAATTTTACACTGAATTCCTCCATTTCTTGGGTCCAAATAGACCAAAAGAAGCCCTTTTCTCAAGCAAAGCCATTGTTAGATTTTGCTGTATTTGGCTTAACTGTTCTTGGGTGGCTCGCCAATGTATTTGATGACTCCAATGCTAAAAATAAGTAAGCTGACTATAGTTCTTACGAGGAGAAGACTTTATTGGGCGGGGCGTTTCATAGGTTGCTGGGTGACCATCAACATTGCTGTCACTATTATACAAGTTTTATTTATACTGAAAAATGACAGAGCACTGCAGTGTTTGGGTGTTCTTCGTTTGTCTGAGATAATCAGTCTACCGAAATGTGTATATTCCATACAAGCTGAAGCTGATCGGTCAGTTCTTGTCATGCGACTCGTGGTGCGCTTGCAGCATTTTTTTCAACTGTGTGCGTCTGGAAGGCGTGGGCGCGTCAAGCCTGTGCAAACGTGTCAAGAATAAAAGCCTTGTCCGTTTCGTGAGATGTGCGTGCAGTCAGTGGGGGTCCGCGACGCGGCACCAGATGGCCGCACAGACCGCGCACCTCCACTGGAAATATCGAACTTGCATAAACTCTAGAAAATATAAACTCTATAAACTCTTCTTGCACAGATATGCTGGATTCACCTGATTTGTTGACAAATGAGTTGCGAATCTATTCCTTGGCAGTTTGCGGGTCCTTCACTGGGCCTTTTCCCCTAAGTAAAGATACTTTCCAAAAACGTCTGTTCCTTAATGTTACCCCAGTTGCTGCTTGTGAGCAGGGCCGGATTAACATAAGGGCTAGGTGGGACTGAAGCCCCAGGGCCCACGGGAGAAGGGGACCCTTGATTGGCTGAAGAACTCATGTGCGCAATGACGCAGGAAACGCCTCTTTGCCTTATGCTTTCTCTCGTCGATAATGTTAAGTATTCCTTTCGGTTCGCTGCTGTTCAAAAACAGTGACGCCGGTGCTATACTGGGGCTCAGAGTGGCTGTAGCCCAATCAGAATATTGAATAGCCCTGTTTTAGTCACCCATAGGGGTGATCAGATGTTCCAATTTTCCCAGGACAGTCCCTTATTCGGCACTACCGCGAAAGCCGTCCAGTCAAAGGTAGGCTAACCAATCACGTCGTAGAACTATAATTTGAATTCTTCATGTCTATATGTCATTCTTGATGTCTTCATCATTGATGCACTTGTACATGTAGTAACAGAAGCTGAGATAGGCGGAATCATACTGAATGGACTCATAACTGAAGCGCAGTCTCTGACGCACGGCGATTACAGCCGGACTCAAACCAGTGCCCACAATCCTTCTATCACACAATATAACCGAGACAGTGTCCGAACAAATCAAATAGCTTACACGAGCAGTTATCAAAATATTCATTGTTGCAGAGTATCTATCTCTAGTAAATACACTCGTTTATGCTTTACAATAAGTCTAACTGAACCAGTTAAAAAGCAAACTTTTTTTTTATGAATGTTTATTTCGCCCCTATTATGAAAACGACGATAGTAATAATATGAAGCAATGAAATATTGGCGCTGGCTTTCATTAAACAATATATCGGATGCAATAAATAAATAAATAAGGATGCTAACCTTCTGTAACTCAGAAAACCACAATAAGCTATTTTGGATATTTGAAGCATGGATATTGGCGCAGTAGGTAGTGCTGTCACCTCACAGCAAGAAGGTCGCTGGTTCAAGCCTCGGCTGGGTCAGTTGGCGTTTCTGTGTGGAGTTTGCATGTTCTCCCTGCGTTCGCATGGGTTTCCTCCGGGTTCTCCGGTTTCCCCCACAGTCCAAAGACATGCGGTACAGGTGAATTGGGAACGCTAAAAAAAATTGTCCGTAGTGAATGAGTGTGTGTGGATGTTTCCCAGAGATGGGTTGTGGCTGGAAGGGCACCCGCTGCGTAAAACAAGTGCTGGATAAGTTGGCGGTTCATTCTGCTGTGGCGACCCCAGATTAATAAAGAGACTAAGCCGAAAAGAAAATGAATGAATGAATGAAGTATGGATATTAAAGATATTATATTATTAGGGATTTATGGTCAGCTAAAGTTCTAAAGAACCTTTTAAAGGTAAACCCCTATTTAGAGTATTTATTATTAAGCACTAATTTAGGAAGTATTGCAAATGTTTTTGTTTGCTGATTTTTGCAGCCTATTTGAATTTTAAAGTTCATATTATGTCATTAGTTCCCAGAGATGGGTTGCGGCTGGAAGGGCATCCGCTGCGTAAAATCGTGCTGGATAAGTTGGCGGTTCATTCCGCTGTGGCGACCCCGCAAGGGACAAAGCCGACAAGAAAATGAATGAATGAATGAATTATGTCATTACCTAACTTTTGTATACTTGCAGGCCTATTTTAATAAAATAGAAAAAAATATCTACAATAATCAAATATAAAACAAATTAGATAATAATATTAATTAGTAAATTATTAATAATATATTTATATAAATACTTTTGTAAGGTAAAAAAATAAAAGGGGGGCCCTTGGATTTGCTATAGCCCCAGGGCTCAATGTGTTCTAAATCCAGCCCTGCTTGTGGGTTAAATTTGAGTGCTCAAGTGACTGAGATGTAAGTGAGAGAATACGGTCATTTTTTAAAATAAAAGACTTTTCAGACTCAGATAATAAATAAAACTGAAATAATTAATGATTTCTTGTGTGACCCGGTACCAACTGATCCACAGACCGATACCAGTCTGTGGCCCAGTGGTTATGGACCACTGATTTAGTTATTAGCTATCAGTTTGTGGGGGTTGAGGCATAGGTCATCATCACCAACATACACAGAATTGATCACAAAGGAGTTCATTCAGTGTAAATGCAATTGAGCTAAAATGCCTATAATCTTTCACCATGCTTGTTGATATTGTGGTCTGTACCTTCATAACACCTCCCCCAACATCCCGCTGGCCTGGATGCTGCTCTCTTATTGGATGTCGGTAATCACGATGTTATTTTCTGTCAGAACACATTTCACACAGCATGATGTTGAATCGCAGACAGCTCCAGGTATTCAGCATGCCAAATATCTCACGGGCGTCTGCAACTCATCTGCAGTTCTCTGAGATGGCGTCTTAGACAGTTCACACTGTGTGGTTGTTACTCATGTGAACGAGCACTGAATTACCTGGGATTTCAGGTGTTTGTCAGCAAATTCTCAAATCCAAGTTAAAATCAGGGCTACAGTCATGCAGTCTGAACTCGGCATAAACAGTTCATGGGATTTAGCTCTATAACAGATATGGTGACGTATGTACATTTATGTGAATGCGCCAGACTTGTAAAGTGCTGTAACAGTGTGAAAGCGCACCTGTAGTTCATGTGTTGTTGTCCGTGTGCTTAAAGTTGACTTTGGACCGGATGTAAGAACCCTAAACTCTAGAATAAGTAGTGCATTACTTGACTAGTTAGTCGAAAAGTAATCAGATCACATCTCTAGCTCCTGATTTGTGCGTGTACAGGCCTGGCTCGGCTGTGTGGATCTGGGACAGGTGTATTTCGAGCCGCTGAAGGACAGACAGGGAGCCGTCCTGCTGGTGACCCTGAGAGAGGTCACGACCCCGCTGACCCTGACCGACCCCACGCTGCACTGGACTCCCATCAGCACACTGGAGCAAAACCAGAGCCGCACACCACTGCTGCCCGAACCCAGCGCTGTAGAGCTGCTGCACACACACCTGAGGGTCAGCACACACACATACACACACACTACACTAGACTGCTGTAAGTACACACACACACGTTATTCTTTCTACCTGAATAAATGTTTAATGAGTCAACAAATCAATGAACCATTCATCAAGAGAGTCACTTGCTTCATTTCTAAATGAGTCAGCCGTTTCAGTGAATCACTCATTCAGACAGACACTTGCACACCTACTGGTGGTTTTACTGTCATATTTAGTCATCATACCAGACCTAAACCAGAAGCTGAAACACACTCAGCTGAATATCTTTAAAATATCATTAAAAAACTCAACATTTATATGAATTAGCTGATGTAATTTTAGTTTAGAGCCCGTCTGAGAGTCTGCTGTGTGGTTTCTGCTCTGTTTTGTGCAGGAGATGTTGTCGTATCACAGGAGGAGTCTCCAGAGAGCGGCGTCGGGTCTGTATGTGTGTGTGCTGAAGCTCTGCAGCTCTGTGGATCAGCTCAGGGTTCTGGTGCCGCACCGATTACCCAACATGCTGTGCCACTCACGCGTGAGGAACTGTCCACACGTCACACGGTACCAAACACACCCTCACTGATTCACACAAACTGATTCAGTAGCAAACACAGAAGGTGCGTTCGACATGAAGCACAGCTGCAGACGGTGATCAACAAGATTAGCCGAGCGCAGGCGGGGGCGGAATTGAAAACGGAGCCGTCAAACCGGACACTTCGGGGTTCAAAGTTGCGGCAGTCATGATGACCGATCACATGGCGTCATCATCATTTTTTATTTTTTATTTATAACATTAAAATATTTACAAATAAAACACAATACAGTCTCTACAAACTATAGTTCATTTTTAAACAATAAGTGATTTATGAATTAAATATATTACAAACGCATGAAAGGGGAAACGAGAGGCTAATATAAACACAAAAACCAACAGGCCTATTAAATACAAAGCAACAAGCACAAATTCTAGGAGTGTAAACATCACTCTAGGCCACAGGTGTCAAACTCAGTTCCTGAAGGGCCGGAGCTCTGCACAGTTTAGTTCCAACCCTAATTAAACAACAGATTTCGATCGATCTGCGCAGCGCTGCATGAAGTCGAACGCACCTTTTGTCTCTGATTCACTCAAACTGATTCAGTAATTCAGAAATCCACGTTTATTCTGTCTCAGGGAGGAGTGGGCGTGGCTACAGAGACATGCAGTGGGCGGAGCCTGTGGGGGTCCAGAGGGTGGAGACGAGTGTGTGATTGACAGCTCAGGTGTTGAGCACTTTGTGAAGGAACTGAGATCTGCAGTGACTCAATTATTCACTAAACTCAACGTCCCGCTACACAGGGTAACAACACACACACACACACACACACACACACACAGACTGACTACTAGTGTCTGAGTCGATTTGTTCAGTAAAGAGTCACTTCAAGTAAAAAAAATAAATAAATTAATTTTCTTTTGAAGTGAATGAAATGTTTATTCACATTCACAGTTTAGCTCATCTAACATCTTTATTCTTTGCCACTATCCTTCAGAATCTTTCAGATGGTTCAATAAAGCGTCTGAATGAGAAACATATTTAGATATGATATATTTTTCCTCTGGAGAATGGCCTATTTTGGCTATAATGTGGAATAAATGCTGTTTAAAGTAGCCTCCTGATTTTGATCCTGAGTTTCCATTGTCTACAGAACAAACCGCTGTTGTACAATGACCTGCCTAATTACCCTAGTTTAGCCCGAGTTAAATGACACTTTAAGCTGAATACTAGTATCTTATCTAAAAATAATCTAAAGCCCCCCTAAAATAGGCCTAGCAATGCATGTATGTATATGTCCATCTGTGTGTGTATGTGTGTGTATATATATATATCTGATATGTGTGTATGTGTGCAGGCGTGTGAGTACCGTGTGTACACACAGGAGCTGGTGCGGGCTGGAGATCAGCTCTCTCTGATCATTCTTCTTCCTCCCAGTGAGGACTGCAGGAGCGGCCGGTGGAGGAGTGACGGCCAGCGCTTCACACTCCCCCTGCACATCTTTGAGCTCGGTCAGTGCCCGTGTGTGTGTGTTTAATGATGTGTGTCTGTCTCTGTATTTATATGTCTCTCTGCATATATGTGTGTGTGTGTTTCAGTCCATCTGTGTGTGTACGAGCAGCAGCTGCTGTCTCTGTACTGTGAGGCGTGGCTCAGACTGGAGCTGGACGTGTGTGTGTGGCAGCAGGCGCTCAGAGAAGCTCTGGACAGCAGAGAGACGGCGGATGCAGAGGAGAGACTCACACACACCACACAGCTCACACAGGTGAATGAACACACACATACAACTTTTGCTCCATCGTCATTCAGTGTAACAGATATAACAGTGATAATGAAACAACACACTTATTCAGAGATGTGTCTGTGTTGCATTTGTGTGGTCCAATGTGTGTATATCTCTCTGTGTGTGTGTAGAGTCTGTCCTCTCTGTGGCGGGAGAGCCGGTGGCTGATGGATGTCATTCAGGCGCTGCGCTCCAAACACTGTGAGGGGGCGGTGCCTCTGGGGCGGGTCATGACCTCTCGACCTCCAATCACACCAGCCTCTGCAGAAGACACGCCTCCTTGTTTACATACAGCAGCCCAGGACAAAGGTGAACTCTCTCTGTCACACACACACACACACACACACACACACAGAATAATGAGCATTAATATTCTTATGATCTGATCTGATTTTCTTCTGTCATTAATGATATTTCTCTTGCAGACGGTGCTGATCTCTTCTGCTCAGATCTACTTTATGGGTCAAAGGTCACAACATCTGTGGATACCACATATGAGGTCATGGACGAGGTTAAAGAAAAGCTCACAAACAAATGTATAGACAGGGTTACAGATGAGGTCGCAGACGAATTTACAGACAGGGTTGCAAACAAATTTACAGATGGGGTCGCAGACAAAATTACAAACGAGGTCACAGACAGAATTACAGACGAGGTCGCAGACGAAATTACAGACAAAATTAAAGACGGGGTCGCAGACAGAATTACAGACGAGGTCGCAGACGAAATTACAGACGAGGTCGCAGACGAAATTACAGATGAGGTCGCAGACGAAATTACAGACAAAATTACAGACAAAATTACAGACGGGGTCGCAGACAAAATTACAAACGAGGTCGCAGACAGAATTACAGACGAGGTCGCAGACGAAATTACAGACAAAATTACAGACGGGGTCGCAGACAAAATTACAAACGAGGTCGCAGACAGAATTACAGACGGGGTCGCAGACAAAATTACAGACGAGGTCGCAGACAGAATTACAGACAAAATTACAGATGAGGTCGCAGACAAAATTACGGACGAGGTCGCAGACGAAATTACAGATGAGGTTGCAGACGAAATTACGGACGAGGTCGCAGACAGAATTACAGACGGGGTCGCAGACGAAATTTCAGACAAAATTACAGACGGGGTCGCAGACAAAATTACAGACGAGGTCGCAGACAAAATTACGGACGAGGTCGCAGACGACATTACGGACGAGGTTGCAGATGAAATTACAGACAAAATTACAGATGAGGTCGCAGACGAAATTACAGACGAGGTTGCAGACGAAATTACAGACGAGGTTGCAGACAAAATTACAGACGGGGTCGCAGACAAAATTACAGACGAGGTCGCAGACAAAATTACGGACGAGGTCGCAGACGACATTACGGACGAGGTTGCAGATGAAATTACAGACAAAATTACAGATGAGGTCGCAGACGAAATTACAGACGAGGTTGCAGACGAAATTACAGACGAGGTTGCAGACAAAATTAAAGACGAGGTCGCAGACAAATTTACAGATGAGTTCACAAACAAAATTATAAATGGGGTCAGAGAGAAAATTACAGACGAGGTCGCAGACAAATGTACAGACGGGATCACAGGCAACTTTACAGATGGGGTTACTGACAAATTTACAAACAAGGTCGCCGATAGGGTTACAGACAAAATTATAGACCAGGTTGCAGACGGGATCAGAAACAAATTTGCAGATGGGGTTACAGACAAATTTAAAGACAGGGTTGCAGACAAAGTCGGGGATGAGTTTACAAACGAGGTAGCAGACAGGGTTACAGATGGGATCACAGACAAGGTTGCAGACAGTATGACAGACGGTGTCGGAGTCGAAGTCCTGCGCTCCCAGTGGTCCTCCTCAGCCTGCCCTCATGCGATCGGCCTCCGGCACGGGCACTGGTGTCCTGAACTCTGCCGGTCTCCCTCTGCAGACCCTGAACAGCAGACTGACCGCAGCCCAGACCTGCTGTCTGACATGATGGAGCTGCTGCAGAGCCTGGACCTGCTGGGGGACGGCCTGTTAGAGCTGCTGGACCCTGAGCCAGCTCTGCAGGAGATCCAGAGCGGTGCAGCAGCAGACAGGGCGGTTCAGTTGTCCACCAGCAGGGGGCGGCCCGTGCGGAGTGTGGTGGAGTGGGTCACTTCAGCACACCAGCAGCCCTGATTACACACCAACACCAAACACACATCACACACACACTAATATGCGTTCTTCTTCACTGACATGGTGTTTTTAGGAAATGGCAACCTATCTTTTTGAAAAGTGGATAGATTTGAGAATGGTGTTTTGGAAGAGGCTTTGGAAAACCATGACGCATTTAGTCATGATGACGCAGTCATGTGACCAGTGCAGAGGCTGGACGACATTGTAAAGCTTTTGCCAGCTTGATTAGATTAATGTCAGTTTGTACATGCTCCATATTGCCTCTTCTCAAAGGGAATGTTTACATTTTTCTGTGATGTTTCAAAGAGACAGGAAGTTTTTTTCCAGCTCAACAAAAAAACATTAAAGCCTCATGGATTCTGCCTGGCTGTCAAAGAGCTAAGCCAATAGCAGGACTTACACTGTTATGGTCATTTATGGCCCGTTTCCACTAAGGGGTATGGTACAGGTCACCTTTATCAGGCTTGCGTTTCCACTGCCAAAAGGGCACCAATGGTGGGTGTGGTGTACGACATTTTCAGTCGAGTCGCTCGAGAAAATGTCTACAGTAAAGCTGTACGGGTCCACACATATCATATGAGAAGCACTTCTCACAAAACAGATGCTTTACACACAAATACCGTATAACGGTTCATTACTAACTTTTCTATGAACATGATTTGATTATAACTGCAGATCAATGATAGTGCGAAATAGCCTACTGTAGCCTCTGCAATTATATAAAATAAATAAATAAATGAACATATATGAACACATACAGACCCTTACAGTCTGATATGTTACCACTTACAGATAAACTACACACAGCAGACATTTAGTCCTTATTTAGGTTCAAAACAACACGAAATATAGCCCACAGTCAGAGCAAACCTCTCATCTGTGTCTGTAATCTTCAGCAGCACATGTAGCCTCTGCTAGTGAGTCATTCCGTCATTATGAGTTCATAATAGTCCAGAAGCTGATGATAATAGTTAATGTTCATCTTTTAGGCTGCTGAAATAATCATTTGCTCTGTATTTTCCGGCTTCTCCTTTGTTCATTTGCGCTTCACTCTCACGTTTGTTCATTTCTGAGAGGATCAGGTGTCGGAAGCACTTTAATAATCATGCACAGGTCATCATCATCAGCTCAAGAAGTTTGTTATTTCAAATATAGACATGAACGTGAGTGCAAGCGAGAAAGTGAAACCGCTCGTGCTTTAGACGGCCTTGTAAACAACTACGGGGCACGGGGGAGATTCTGCTTCTCTTCTTGGCTTTGTGGCTGCTCATCAAGAAGACGACAAGGTTTGTTTGAGCTTGGGTCAACCATGGCTTGTTATTATATGTATATAGTATTACAGTGTAATGTCTCGGCTGTGTTTTTAAAAACAGCGGGTCCTTTGTTTTCATTCTCCTGGCTTGTTGCATGAGCAAGTGACGTATCTCTGTAAACTAGTAGTGTTCAGCTGCATGTGTAGCTCCGCCTTTTTGGTACCCTTTTGAAAGGGTACCCCAAAAAGTGGTACGGTTTGCTTTTAGGTACCTTTTGACAGTGAAAACGACCATAAAAGCGTACAGTACCGTACCGAACCGTAGCACTCAGTGGAAACGGGCCATTATAGTGCATTTGACTAAATAAAAATGATAAAAGTATTTACTATTTTTTTTTCTGTTGTTGCTTTGATTATATTTATTGTTCATACTTGCAAATACAGTTGTACCTTCCCTTTAAATAATGTTGTCTTAGAAGGGTTAAATAATGCCTACAATCTCACTAATCAGATCTGTGTATTGATCAAATTTACTACCCTTGCATTATGTTTGTGGCTGTTTTTCCCTTATCGACAGCTTTTTTCAACTGATGATCAAAAGTAAAAGTCCAAAGGGGAGTCAATCTGCCCGGAGTGTATAGTTGTGTACATTTCCCAAAATACCTCAAAATCAGATTTGTCCTCAAAAATCATTAATTTGCTGAAAATCAGAGAAAGATTTAAGACTCAAAATCAGCCCAGAGTGGATGAAAACGACCCAACAGCTCACAAGGGTTAAAAATAAAACGATGACACGGTTTCCTGATTTCTGTAAAATAAGAACACACACTAGTCTACATTGAATTTGTAATATAGTTTCTCAATTGTGTACAATTAAACCTGGAAAAAATAAAGATAATTTGTTTACATCAGGAACCAAGTTAGCGGGTCATTCCGCTGTGGCGATCCCAGATTAATAAAGGAGCTAAGCCGAAGAGAAAATGAATGAAGGAACCACGTTGGTTATACTTTCTAGATTCAGTTTTCTAGGGTGAATACATCTACATTATTCTCTTCAATGCATGTTCTAGCCTACTGAACAACAAGTTTACAAGAGAAACGCGATTGTGTTATGTAGACTGCAATTGATTTAGTAAATCTGACATTTACTAAATGCATCTTGTCATGTTTTCACCGTTTGCATGCACGTTAGAGGAGTAAATGCATATTCAGGTTTAGTTTTTGTCAGCCTACAGTAAGGATCATGTTTACACCACTCCTGATTATTCTCAACGTTTAAAACAAGTAACTAATATATTCTGAGTTAAAGGTAATTAATTGAGCTAATTGGTAAAAGATTATATGGAAACTGTGTTCCCACCAACACTGACGGCGATTATGTTGTTTAACTGAGTTGACACCAATAAAATGAGCTGAAAACAGGAACTATTGATATGAAATAAATGGTATTTCAGCAGCTCTGATTATAAACTGTTAATCTGACAAGTGGAGTTATAATTACTAATCATGAAAACACAATTCGTCCTATCTTTAAGTAAAACGGCTTACCATATCAGAGCAAAAGAAGCGTGCCCTCTGAAACACGGGCTAATTCCTTTCTTTGCGTTTTAGCGCCATCTCTCGTTGTGAGAGGAAGCAAGCAAGGAAGGAAAAGATGTAAAAGATAAAGGATCAAAAAGTGCTGTTGTATAATGTATGGGCCTACTCTACACCACTGGGTTTTGTTTGTATGATTGATTCACATACGAAATGTCACATTCACGCTGACATCAGCTATATACACACAACAACTGGTGCAAAATTAATCCTAGAGTGAGAGAGATGGCAAGATGGCGCCAGATGCGTTTATATGACTGGATTTCAGAACACTGAATAATGACTTAATTTCAGCTCTGATTTATCTGAACATTCGTGACAGCTGATATAGAAATCTAAACTTATTTCTAGCAGTTAACGAGATAAATAGGCTGCTATGTGAACACTGAAATTGTGTTAATATTGAAAAAAATGTAAACATGCTGATCAGCTAAAATATAGCCTAGTTTGTATGTTCCATACCTAGGGTTCCCAAACTCAATCCTGGAGGGCCGGTGTCCTGAAAAGTTTAGTTCCAACCCTAATCAGACATGCCTGGGCTAGCTGATCAAGCCCTTACTAGGCTTTCTAGAAACATCCTTGCAGGTGAGGCAAGTTGGATGAGGCAAGTTGGAGCTAAAATCTGCAAGACACCGGCCCTCCAGGACCGAGTTTAAACACCCCTGCTCTACAAACATGATGAGAATGTTGAAACTCAGAGTAAAGAAACGTTATGGATAAAGGAAGCAAATACTCAAGACAAATGGATAGACTTTGTAAATTCTCTTCCTTTTAATACTAGTTCGTTTGGTTTGCTGAAGGCTACAGGTTGCAGGTCAAGACAACAGTCTCACTCCAGAGAATGATCCAAATCTTCATTTATTGATTTGCATCAACTTGAGTGTGTGGTTCTTATATGAATACAAATAAAGAATAGATATACGAGTATACAGAAAACAGCTTAACATGAATTATAGGTAAACTAACTAAAGCAAACATATTGTAGCATTGAGCACTGTAAAAGGCTATGACCCTTTCACCCTTTTCCCCCTCCTGGATAGAACAGAGCCCAGCCCTACATTACTAGCATCTGTGTCCAGGATACATGGTAAGCTTGGATCTGGTACAGCCAAGACTGGGGCCTGACACAAGGCCTCCTTTAGGGAATCAAACGTCTGCTGCTGCTCTTGTCTCCACTGAAACTGCTGCGATTTCTTTGTTAGATGATGGAGAGCAGCTGCAATTGTGGCGAACCCAAGGACAAATTTCCTGTAATATGATGCCAGTCCCAGAAAAGCCCTCAACTGGTTAAGACTGCAAGTCACAGCCAGTCACAAACAGCTACTGTTTTCTGATTGTCAGTGGCTAGCCCTGCTGCACTCACAAAGTGGCCCAAAAAAAGTCACTGTCCTCTGCATGAGCCAGCACTTTTCTGGATGAAGCTTAAGGTCTGCCTGGGTTATCCAGGTCATGACAAGGTCAAGGGCACTCAGTCCATGGGAAGGCCTTTGAATCAGCTCTAAGATGTCATCCAAATAAACCAGACATGACTCCCTTGGAATGCCCTGGAGCACCAGCTCCATTAACCGCTCAAAGGTTGCTGGAGGCATTGCAAAAACCAAAGGGCATAGTCCTAAATTGCCAAAGGCCCATTCCTGTTGTAAATGCAATTTTAGGTTTTGCATCTGCACTTAAAGCAACCTGCCAATAACAACTACGTAAATCAAGCGAGGAGAACCACTGGGAGTCTGCGATTTTATCCAGTGACTCATCAACTCGCGGGTGGGGATAGGAGTCCTTGATGATTAACTGATTTAACTGTCAGAAGTGAACACAGAAACGCCAACTGCCATGCTTTATGGACTAAAACGACTGGCGAGGCCATTGGACTATAGATGGCTCTATAACACCTACAGACTTCATCTCCTCTAGGCAGCGATCAGCTGCCTGTCTTGCGAGTGGCAAACGTCGGGGACTCTGTCGGACAGGATGGGCATTGCCTGTGTTTATATGGTTGCAAAAATAGCATGATGAGATTCCATCACTTTCCACAAATTTTGCTTCAGGGGTCCTTCTAGATCTTGACTGCCTCTCTCTCAGACAGCTTGGGTGATCTGCATAGAGGTTGGAGTCTTGACGATATCCTGCCTGTGAGCCCCTCCATCAGGTTCAACGGATAAGGGCAGAGTTACATAAGCAGTGTCAGGACCTGTTGGGGTTGTTCTTCAACTGATACAAGTGACTCTGCAGTCATTTTGACCTGGGGATTAGGTTTGAAATGCCCACATAATGTGACTGTGGCCCTGGCCAAATTGGATGGAAGTGAATTGGCACAGCACACCTTCCAGCCAAAGTCAAAGTTGCTGCCCCCAAATCTACAACTGCCACTGCCTGGTGCAAAAACGCAATTTCCAAAAGGCAACATTCTGCAATCTCAGCAGCCCAGACCCACATAATAGCAGCCCATTATAGCTGCTTGTTCTCCCATAAAAGTCAGCATAGAATGGGAGGTTTTGAGAACTCTACTCATTAGGAACATGGGATGAATAATAGTATCTGTAAAGCCAGTGTCCAGCAAAGCCCGTTCGGACTTCAGCCCATCCACTTCAGCCTCAATTCTGCAGCACTTAACTGAACTAGAACTCCAAGAAGTCAATTCATAGGGAGATTCAGGAGTGACTGATGGGCCGAGAGCTTGGTCCAATGCTTCCTTGAGGTTAGAGGGTTGAGCTAATTGTACCTGCTGTCGGAGATGGTCTGTAGTCAATCCTCGGATAAATGCATCTAAAACTAATGCGTCCCTCACATATTCGTTGAATGTAGGGTAACTGCGTTGAGCTAGGTGATGCAGATTAGCCATAAATACACCCAAGGGCTCTTTGGCTGCCAGGTATGTCCTTGAAACTGTCAGGCCATCATGGATGTGGTGTCCCCATAACGCCGATCAATGCTTGATGCAGTGCCTGAGAATTGTAAACTTGGCTTTCCTCAAGCCACCAACTCAAATTTCTTCTGAAATGCCTCATAAGATGAATGACCATCATAGCGTCACAGTTTTAGACAGCTATGGTTTTTATTTCCCCTCCCATTCAGGCTGGAGGGTGGTAGTGGGAACGGACAGGTCTGGAAATGTAAAGCCAGCTGGGATGGAGGGTTTAAATATCCGCGTTGGCTGTTAAATTGTAAGTGCAGAGAATGTTCGTTTATTCCATCAACTGGTTCAGTACAATGAAAATCAGTCACATTGTGGGGAAGTTTGGGTTGCAGGCATCTGAATAATGGCACATTATGATTGGGGGTGGTGAAATAAGAGCTATTAGCCCTTACTGGTAATCCTTTCTGTGTAGGTTGGCTGTAAAATATGTAATCCTGATCATCCGCAATCTCGTCTTTAATGTGCATTTCAACAATTTGAAAATGCTTTTTAAAACAGTTTGAATCGTTAGAATAAACATGGGAGTTTTCATCTATTTTATTTCATGTAGAGTAGTCCTATTAGCATTTCTCTCATCACTTGCGACCGGCCCTCTAGACTGGATGTATTGGTACCCGCCCACATGCATACTCGCAGGCCTCCATAGGAGTGCTTGCGAGGCAGACATTGTCACCAAAAGAAGACGGTGTGCACAGAAAAGCAGGGGACTGTGATCTAGTTTTAAAAGCACGTTCTCTATCACATTCAGCCAGCAAGAGTGGCAGAAACAGGTGTTTAGGGGATAACATAGTTATTAGAGCAACTCTCCTCTCTAGCTCTCTTTCTTCCTCGAGATTACGATCATCCCGTCAATACCAGGGCTCTTCCCTGCTTTGGTCTGCCTCCTCTGCTAACAAATAGGGCGATCTTACCGAATTGTCTTCCATAGTTTTTCTGGGAGTCATGACCGGGAAGCAGTAGTAATTATCCCACTTCTGACACCACTCTAGCGTCGAGCACTTCTTAGACTGAACAGACAGGAGACGAACAGACCAGTTAAACTCAGCCAACAGCTTAGTTTCTTTCTTTCTTTACAAAACTAGCACTGTTAGTATTAGGAGGTGTTCCACTCCTCTCTTGAACACAAGAAAAACCGTGTGCTATCTCTAACCCTGCCTGTTTTTATCCTCTCATACGCTCCCCCCCCCCCCCCCCTTTTTTACTGACACCTCCCCCATAACAGGTAATATACAACACACTATAATGCTGAACATCTGGCCTCAGTGCTACACCATTAATAACTATCATGAAATATACATACACTGCAAAGTAGTTTTACAGCTTTCCTCAAAACAAATTCAAGGATTTTATTGGTTGAAGTATCATCGACAGGGCATATACAGGGAATGGCTAGTGCTGTGCATGCACTGTTCACGTGAACACGGCTGCTGCGCTCATGCATCCAGGTGAATCATAAACAACTCAGTGCATATCCACTAGTTGCACTATCACCGTCCGATTATGTTTAAATAACATCTGTGCCAAACATCTCAACGGACAAACATATTAACAATAATGCAACCGTTTAGCCAAATTAAATGTATGCATTGGCATGGTACAGCCCTAATAAGTATGCTCCATAAACATACATATTGCAATGATGTTGGTTACTTACTTAACGATGCACACACACATATATGCACAATCCTTTAATCTCTGCTGATTTGGACTTTTTAACACCTGTTTTCCTACTTTATTTACAACAACCACTTGACTCAGGGGTGTCTAAGCTCAGTCTTGGAGGGCCGGAGTCCTGCTGAGTTTAGCTCCAACTTGCTTCAATACACCTGCCAGGAAGTTTCTGGTTCAGATTCCATCACTGGTTCAGGTGTGTTTGATTAGGGTTGGAGCTAAACTCTCCAGGACACCGGACTCTCCAGGACAGAGTTTGGACAGCCCTGACTTAACTATTTCAAGCAATTGTTCTTCCCGCAACACTTTCACTCACTCTGTGGTGGATTTGGCCATTGTGCATTTCTTGTGAGATGGAAGGGGTGACTGAAAGAAACCAAGTCGTGGGGGCAATATTTTCTACAGACTTGGAAAACACACCACTTTTTTCGGAAAACACACCACTTTTTTCTGATGTTCAGACACAAAACCTTTGTACTGAGGTCATGTGTGCGGCTTTTCTCCAGTGTGGATTTTCATGTGTTTCTTAAGCTGAAAAGAATATTTGAAACCCTCCAGACACTGATCACTTTTGTACAGTTTCTCTTCAGTGTGAATCCTCTAGATCAGGGGTGCTCAATCCTGTTCCTGGAGATCTACCTTCCTGCATAGTTCAGCTCCAACCCTGATCAAACACACCTGAACCAATTAATTAGGACCTGAACAGCACTTGATAATTACAGGCAGGTGTGTTTGATATGGGTTGCAACAGAAATCTGTAGGAAGGTAGATCTCCAGGAACATGATTGAGCACCCCTGCTCTAGTGTGCATTCAGATTTCCAAACTGAGTGAATCTCTTATCACAGTGTGAACACTTGTAAGGTTTCTCTCCAGTGTGGATCCTCATGTGTTGATTAAGACTCCTTTTGCTTGCCAGACTCTTTCCACACTGACTGCAGGTCAGATGATTCTTGTCTCTTTGCATTAAAGTATCTTCAGTCTGTAAATGAGGTGTTTTCTCAGCTTTTAGGAGTTCATCATCTTCACTCTCCTCATTCTCTTCAATAAGGTCTAAAATCAAAGTAAAAAAAGATTCAGTTTTTAGTGCAACCCCAAATCAGAAAAAGTTGTGACAGTATGGAAAACATGTACGGTGCATATTAAATAGGCAATTACAGAGTTTTGACTAGTCAAATATATATTTACAATACAGATATCTATATCTCAGATATCTCTATATCTAGTATTTTTGGTGCAATTTTACTTTGCAGATATCTGTAAAGTCATTCTGACTAGTTAAATTATAATTAGCATTTATCAAAACACAACTGTTCCTATCTTTAAATACATTTAGTCAGAACAAGGGTTTGCGCTACACAACTTGCCATATGAGAGCAAACCAACGGTGCTACATGCTTAATTCTTTCTCTCGTCTTATCTCCACCTCTCGGTATGAGGGAAGCAAGCAAGGAAAAGAAGCAAAAGACAGAGGATCAAGCTTAATTATTGTTTATTGCAGGATTCTTTAATATAAGAGATGTCACAATTCAACCTGATGCTAAAAGCTACACACAAAACTGGCGCGAAACTTATCCTAGAGTGAGAGAGACGCACTGGATGGCGCCAGACGCGTATTTATGAATTAATTTAGAACGCGGAGTAATTAATTTCAGGATGATTTATCTGAACATCTGTGACAGCTGATATCTTTAGCAATTACCAAGATATATAAATGTAAACGTTGAATAAGTTCAGTGGAAATAATTGAAATATATGTAGAATTACATTGTTCAAAACTGAATTCAGTTTTCTGCTCATATTTTAATGTTGTGTGTGATCATGGTCTTTTCACCTTCGCTATTCTTCAGCATTGGTGTCATGTGTGCTGCTCTTCTCCAGTGTGGATTTTCATGTGTTTCTTAAGCTGCACCGCGTGTGTGAAACTCTCCAGACACTGATCACATGAGTACGGCTTCTCTCCAGTGTGAATCCTCTCATGTGTTTTCAGATCTGCTAACCGGCTGGATGTCTTATCACAGTGTGAACACTTGTACGGTTTCTCTCCAGTGTGGGTCCTTTGATGCACTTTCAAATGTTCGGCTGTAAAAAAAGTCTTAACACACTCAAAGCACACATACTCTTTTACACCAGTGTGGGTCTTCTGATGTCGTCTTAAATATGACTGATGTGCAAAACTCTTTCCACACTCAGAACATGAATAAGGCTTCTCCTTTGTATGAGTTCTGAGATGACGTTTCAGCTCTGAAGCCCTCAGAAATGTTTTGCCACATTGATCACATCTGTGGGTTTTCTCTCCTTTGTGGATCATCATGTGAAGATTAAAGGAGGATGAGAGTCTGAAACTCTTCCCACACTCAGTGCATGTGAATGGTTTCTCTCCAGTGTGGATCCTCGTGTGTTCATTAAGGTGTCTTGAGTGTCTGAAACTTTTCCCACACTGAGTGCATGTGAATGGTTTCTCTCCAGTGTGAATCCTCTGGTGCTGGTTCTTGGTTCCTAATTGACTGAATCTCTTATCACAGTATGAACACTTGTAAGGTTTCTCTCCAGTGTGGATCCTCTCATGTGCTCTCAGATCTGCTAACTGACTGAATCTCCTACCACAGTGTGAACACTTGTAAGGTTTCTCTCCAGTGTGAATCATCTCATGTTTTTTCAGGATTGCTGACCGACTGAATCTCTTATCACAGTGTGAACACTTGTACGGTTTCTCTCCAGTGTGGATCCTCTGGTGCCGTTTCAATTCTACAGCTGTCATAAAAGTCTTCCCACACTCAAAGCACACATACTCTTTTATACCAATGTGGATTTTCTGGTGTCGTCTTAAACATGAATGCTGTGCAAAACTCTTTCCACACTCAGAGCATGAATAAGGCTTCTCCTTTGTATGAACTCTGAGATGGACTTTCAGCTCTGACGCCCTCAAAAATGTTTTCCCACATTGATCACATCTGTGGGTTTTCTCTCCAGTGTGGATCATCATGTGTTCATTAAAGGATGAGGAGCGTCTGAAACTCTTCCCACAATGAGTGCATGTGAACGGTTTCTCTCCAGTGTGGATCCTCATGTGTTCATTAAGGGATGATGAACGTCTGAAACTCTTTCCACATTGAGTACAGGTGAATGGTTTCTCTCCAGTGTGGATCCTCATATGTTCATTAAAGGATGATGAACGTCTGAAACTCTTTCCACATTGAGTACATGTGAATGGTTTCTCTACAGTGTGGATCCTCATGTGTTTATTAAGACTGTTTTTGTTTGCCAGGCTCTTTCCACACTGACTGCAGGTCAAACAAATCTTGTCTCTTTGGATTAACAAAGTATCTTCAGTCTGTAAATCTGTTTTCACAGCTTTTAGGTGTTCATCATCTTCACTCTCCTCATTCTCTTCAATAAGCTCTAGAATTGAAGTAAAAAGGTTCAGTTTTTAGTGCAACCACAAATCAGAAAACATTGGGACAGTACGGAAAACACAATTTATTGTATTTGATTGCAGACAATATGAACACAAAATATGTCATGTTTTGTTTGGTCAACTTCATTTCATTTGTAAATATACATCCTTTCCTGTCATTCAGACCTGCAACACAGTCCAAAAAAAAAAACGTTGGGACAGGAGCAGTTTAGGGCTAGTAATCAGGTAAATTCGTGAAATTATGTGATTTGAAACAGGTGATGTCAACAGGTGATTGCTGCTTTTGTACCAAGTCATAATTGCATTCAAGAAAGGTCTAGTCTTTTAGGAGCAAAGATGGGCCGAGGATCACCAGTTTGCCAACCAATACATGAGAAAATTAATAAAATGTTTAAAAACAATGTTCCTCAAAGAAATAAAGGAAGACATTTGGATATTTCATCTTCAACTGTGCATAACATCATTGAAATTCCTCCAGATTCCTTGAATCTTTTAGTGCGTAAAGGACAAGAGCACAAGCCTAAGCTGAACAACTGTGATCACTAATCCCTCAGACTACTCTGCATCAAGAATCCCCATTCATCTTCAAGCGAGATCACCACATAAGCTCAGGAATTCTTTTATCAAGTACCACAATACATAGTTACATCCACAAATGGCAGATAAAACTGTACTGTGTCAAAAAGAATTTCTATGGTAACGGTGTCCAGAATCCCTGTCGACTTCTCTGGGCTCAGAAGTGTCTGGGATGGACCATCACACAGTGGAAATGTGTACTTTGGTGAGATGAATCATTATTTCAGGTATTTTCAGAAGAAATGGACACCATGACAAAAAATGACAAAAGATGCCAAAGAATGAAAAAGAAAAGAAAGACATAATGGTGCAATCTATCGGACGTAGCACAGTGCTCATTCAGTAAAGGCACAGCTAAACAGATGTGTTTTCAGTCTTGATGTGAATGTGTTTAATGTTGGAGCACATCTGATCATTTCTGGAAGCTGATTCCAGCAGCGAGGGGCGTAGTAGCTGAAAGCCGATTCACCTTGCTTTGACTGAACTCTTGGAATTTCTAGTTTATATGATCCTAAAGATCTGAGTGATCTGTTAGGTTTGTATTCAGTGAGCATATCTGTAATGTATTGAGGTCCTAGGCCATTTAGTGATTTATAGACAAGTAATAATACTTTAAAATCTATTCTGAATGTAACTGGGAGCCAGTGTAGAGACCTGAGAACTGGTGTGATGTGCTCTGATTTACTGGTTCTGGTCAGAATCCTGGCCGCAGCGTTCTTGATGAGCTGCAACTGTCTGACTGTCTTTTTGGCAAGGCCGGTGAGGAGGCCGTTACAGTAATCCACCCTGCTGCTGATGAAAGCATGAACAAGTCTTCACTGGAAACAAAGCACCTAATTTTTGCAATGTTTTTGAGATGATAGTATGCAGATTTACTAACTGCTTTGACATGACTATTGAAACTCAGATCTGACTCCAGAGTCACACCAAGATTCTTGACCTTATTTTTTGTTGTTTGACCTTTAGAGCCAAGGTACGCATTCACCTTGAGAACCTCATCTCTGTTCCCAAACACAATGACTTCAGTTTTCTCTTTGTTTAACTGAAGAAAGTTTTGGCACATCCAACTGTTCATTTCATCAATGCATTGGCAGAGGGTGTCAACAGGGCTGTAGTCATTAGGCAGTAAGGCTAAGTAGATCTGAGTGTCATCAGCATAGCTGTGGTAGGAGATTTGGTTCTTTCTCATTATTTGGCTCAGAGGGAGCATATAAAGGTTGAACAGGAGAGGTGCCAGAATCGAGCCTTGTGGGACTCCACGTCATGGGTGTCCACCTTGACCTATGGTCACCTATACTGACATAGTAACCTCTCTCTTCAAGATAAGATCTGAACCATTTGAGGACCGTCCCAGACAGCCCAACCCAATTTTCCAGCCTATCCAGAAGTATGCTGTGATCGACAGTGTCAAATGCAGCACTAAGATCGAGCAATACTAGCACTGTTAGTTTGCCTGAATCTGTATTTAGACGGATATCATTGATTATCTTTATTAGAGCGCTCTCTGTACTGTGATGTGCTCTGAAACCAGATTGAAAATTGTCTAAACATCCCTTGGAGTTTAAGAACGTGTTAACCTGGTTGAAAACAACTTTTTCAATAATTTTTCCAATGAAAGGGAGATTTGAGATCGGTCTGTAATTGCTCAATAGTGTGTTATCCAGGTTGCTCTTTTTCAAGAGGGGTTTAACAACTGCAGTTTTAAGCAAGTTTGGAAATGTCCCTGAGAGAAGTGAATCATTTATCACTTTTAGGAGATCCATTTCTAAACAGTTAAACACCGTTTTGAAGAATGATGTGGGGAGCGTGTCAAGACTGCAGGTTGATGTTTTCATAATTTGCACGATCTCCTCTAAGATTTTACCATTAATTGCCATGACATAATGTCTGATTTCTTAAGTTGTGGTTGAGCTTGTCTGACGTCGACACAACTTGGCTGATTGGATGAGCTGATTGCCTTTCTGATATTATTGATCTTATCAGTAAAGAAATGAGTGAAGAACTCATTACATTTGCTTTCAGAGATTAGTTCACTGGGAATCCTATGGGGGGGGGGGGGGGTGAATTTGCCTCTTTACCATTGTAAAGAGAGTGCAGGTGTTATTTAGGTTGCTGTTTATAAGCTTTGAAAAGAAAGTCTGCCTAGCGGTTTTTAGTTCCACATTAAAAGCATGAAGACTGTCTTTAGACTGACTACTAGTTTCGTCTTCCTCCACATACGCTCAGCTTTTCTGCACTGTCTTTTCATCATTTGAACTGCTGTTGAGTTTCTCCAAGGTGGTTTTTGTCTCCCAGTTCTACTTTAGAGTTAAACAAATCAAGGAGAAAATCAACAGAGTCTGCAGATATGCTTGGTGCTAGCAATAGGACCATCATAAATTGCTCACCATTCTCATATATGCATCTCTTTCTGACAAAGACAGATCTGTCTACAATGGCTGGAGTGATCAATTTGCCAACGAAAATACAGAAATGATCAGATAGGTGCGACATCCTTAACAACACTCAATGAAATGTTTAAACCCTTAGTTATAAGTAGATCAAGAGTGTGTCCACGATACTGTGTAGGTTGTTGTACATTCTGAGTCAGATCAAAAAAAGTGTTAAAAACAGTCATGAGTTCTTTTACAGCATTGATTTCTGGATTATCAATGCGAGTATTAAAATCCCCAGCAATATTAAAATAGTCAAATCTAGAGGTTACTATTGATAGCAGTTCTGTAAAATCATCAATAAAAGATGGAGAATATTTTGGAGGTCTGTCGATAATGATCATTAAAATGCGTGGAGCACCTTTTAGTGGACAAATAGTCACCAAATGACACTCGTAGACATCTTTAAACAAAACAGCAATGCCTCCACCTCTCTTATTAGCTCTGCAAACTCTTATAGCAAGGGCTGCTTCATTTAGGACTGCTGCACTGTCATCTAGCTAAGTTTCATTTAAAAGCATGAAATCCAGGCAATTTGTGTTGATAAAATTGTTGGTGGTAGGATGTTTAAAAGTGCTAGCTACTTTCCCTACAGTAGTCTCAGATCTACATATAATAGACATCAGATTTAAATGAGGCCTATGATTTTCTAATCACATGAAACATATCTAGCTAGAGAAAGCTACAGGCACGCTGCTTTCCTGCTTGTTCTGTAAGCATTTGATAAAGATACCGTTATCTAAGCAGGTCCCAGATACACATCACTGAGAGTTGTTACTCTGAAGAACCAAAAAAAAAAACAAAAAAAAAAAACAATTAATGTCATTCCTGGGAATGTGTTCCTATTGCAGAGCTTTTAATCCAAATTATGCTAGCCTTGATGGTCCCTTGAGTGCAATAGCTCATGGAAAGGGCCTACAGGCCCACAGTGCATTTAACTGGACTGCAGAAGTAGAACAGGCTCTCAATAATCTAAAAAGAGCTCTCCAAACAACCCCAACATTGGGCATTCCAGATCAAACAAGACTATTTATCCAAACAGTCGATGAAAAACAGGGGTGTATAACTTCTGTGCTGTTGCAAGACCATGGAGGCAAGTTAAGGCCAGTTGCTTATTTTTCATCCAAACTTGATCCAGTGGCAGCAGGACTGTTAATGTGTCTGAGAGCTGTAGCAGCAGCAGAAAAAGCAGTAAACGCATCAAGAGATTTGGTTGGTTACAGTGATCTGACACTATTAATACCACATGCAGTGTCAAACAGCCCACATGACAGCAGCCAGATAAAAAATAATATATTTTTGATAGCATTAAAACACATTGGTTCACAGAAGGGTTTACGAGTTACTGAAAAGATTTTTGCAAGAGATGCTTAATTTGTACAACCAATAATGTGGGGAGGGGAATTAAACTCTCGCAAAGTGCCCATCCACAACCAGATGAACCATTTGAACATTTGCAAATGTAATTCATTGAATTGACACCACAACGCAGTGTTGCAGTAGGTAGTGCTGTCACCTCACAGCGAGAAGGTTGCTGGTTCGAGCCTCAGCTGGGTCAGTTGGCGTTTCTGTGTAGAGTTTGCATGTTCTCCCTGTGTTGGCGTGGGTTTCCTCCGGGTGCTCCGGTTTCCCCGACAGTCCAAATACATGCAAGACAGGTGAATTGGGTAGGATAAATTGTCTGTAGTGTATGAGTGTGAATGAGTGTGTATGGATGTTTCCCAAAGATGGGTTGCAGCTGGAAGGGCATCCGCTGCGGGCTGTGATCAGGAACAGAAATTTCAACGACCGTCTCACCCTGTACATCTATTCTCTCCCTGCTCCTCAAAGCTCAACGACTAGCATCACCTGATAAATTTGATGGTTTATCAGAACTGTGTCGTGGTTTCAATCATCAATGTAAAGTCTTTTTCACTAGTCAGCCCGAATCGTATACTCATCATACCAAGAAATGCGCTGTAATGATGTCATTATTAACCGGACAAGCTTTAGATTGGGCATCAGCTGTTTGGTGATTTACTCATACAGTCTTCGTTTGACCATTTTATTTCCCAACTCAACAAAGTTTTTAGGCTACCCTGAAAGAGGACAAGACATATCTGACCAATTACTAGATCTCAAACAGGGAAAAAATACAAATAAAATTCGCACTGCTGCAGATTATGCTATTGACTTTCGAACGCTAGCTGCACAAAACGGAATGATGTTGCTCTCAAGGCTGTATTTAAACAAGGACTGTATGCACAATTACAAGCTGAACTAGCATGCAAAGCAGTCGACTTGCCCGTTTAATGAGTTCATCACTCCTGCCATAAAAATAGACAATTTGATGTGCAACACTCCATGCTCACGCCGAGTTTTGCCGACCAAATAGAGATCGCCTCCATCCGCCTTTCCTCCAACGCGAGAGAACGACGTCAACGGGAGAATCCATGCTACTATTGTGGAGATGAAAATCACCCAGGACAACCTCCATGCATGAGCAAGTAAAGGACGTCGAGTCACCAACCAGTCAGGAGCACTGTGCTTCCCCAAGCCAGCCGGAGAGGGAAACTCAAGACTTCCAGCAAATTCGCAAGTAACACAAACAAATGTTGTCTCTTGCTGATCAGGTGCATATGATCTTAAGCAGTTAAAGATAAGCCAAATCTCTGCTTTTGTGGTTTCTCAGGTGATTCTAAGATCTAGTAAGAAGTACTAAAAATAATTTGGGACGGTTGTCAGCTCATTTTGCATTCTCTGAACTGCCTCTGTGTGTATGTGTGAAAGTGTGTGTGCGTTTGTTTGTTGTTTGTTTATTAGGTAGTTACTGTACGTTCACACTGAAAGTGGCGAGAGCGTCAAAGTAGCCGGAAGTCATTCATTTTCAATGAGAGCCATCGGCGATAAGCGGCGAGGAGAAGCATGGCGTGTCTTTGCCGGTGTGGGCGTCGAGGAGAGAGTTGAAATCAAGTCAACTTTATTGTAATGAGCTTTGATGCTGTTCGGCGGCAAGCAATCAGAATGTAGTAGTCCACCGCTTGAGAGGAGTCCAGAGAACAGTCACTGTGAACTTTGGTTCCGATCACAGTTGTTCCCAATGGTTTGATTATTGCAGTCGCCGGATTTCCAATTATTTACAATGTTTTCTTACAGGAACATACATTAAAAAAGTTACTGGCGAGTTACTGATGTGCATTAATGTTATGTATATATATTTTCTTTAAAAAAGCAGGAATCTCATGTGACAAAACAAAACAGTGTTGGTGCTTCAGAATATTTCAGGACACATTGGATTAAGTGGAGCAAAGCCACACCACATGCAACTTGATCATTCATTGTTAAATGAATTCGATAAAAAAGCGCGCAACATTTTCACGCTAGAAAGCATGTTTTATGCGGGAATGTAACTGATATGATATGCTGCAATGGCCCCTTTAAATACGAGATCAATGTAGCGAATTTTGACTCTCTCACTGCCGGAGCTGAAGGGCGACCAGAGCAACCTTTGACGCTCTCACCGCCTTCGGTGTGAACGCACAGTTAGTTTGACGTATCGCAGTGTAGCTCAATAAATCTTTGTTTCATATTTTGTAAGAACTGTGTTCGTGTTTATGTGCTTATAAATCATTGCCTCGAGCTGTAGATTTTGTTACCTTGCTAAATTTTAACCCAATACTGTGTTACGTTATTATCATTGACCATGGAAATAACCAAGATTGGTAAAATACGATGTCTTTTATTTGCTGGACAAATGGTTGATAAAGTGTAAAGCTTTTAATCTGATTCAGTCTGATTATGAAATGAAATGAGCTAATAAATCCCTGATCGATCTTTTAACGTAGGTTGATACCCAACAATGCTTTACTGATGCAGCTTTTTATGAAATGTGTTGCAAGAACCAAAATTGATGTACAGTTGAAGTCAGAATTATTAGCCCCCCTTTGAATTTTTTTTCTTTTTTTCATTTCCCAAATAAAACAGACTTCAACTGTATGTGTTGTTTTAAAAAAATAAAATAAAATCATGAGGAACACATTAAATCATGTTTGCTTTATTTTCTGCAATGAAACACAAGTCAAAGTAAATGTAGAAATGGCTTCTTTCTCTCTTTATTTGTGTTCTCCATACTGTCCACTTTATCTTCTCATGATAATAAATGTTTAATAAAGATGAAAATAAAAGACAACTGAGTGTCCATCTCTGTGTTACCCTGAGAATATAAAGTGAGTTTCTATTTCTCTCTTTATTTCAAGTCTTTAACTCTTTTGCCTATAGTGCAGACGATACATCAGATGAACTGTTCAAAGCTTTTGATCTGTGTTTTTCTTCAGGCTCATGAATCAGGAATAAACACAAACCTGTTTGTTCTTCAGTGTCTTCATCTGTAATTCTGCAGGCTTCTGGATCACTCATCTTCCCACTGTCCTTCAATAAACTCAGATTTGACTTCTGTCTGAAGGTCTGATGCTCGTCCTCACTTGTAGACTGATGGGAATATTCCAGTATTTAGAGCTGAAATGAAGGAGGAGGAGCTTCACTAACAGAGAAACAGATCTGCCAAGACTAATGTAGTGTAGCGTGTGCAAAACAAAGGCAGCGGCCTATTGATGTCTAATAAAGCCAATAGAAAACAGAAGAGATGAGCACATTCTACATCAACATTATAGAGATGATCATTCACACTTAAAGCGCTTTTGGAGACTAATGAATGTGTCCAGGATCCAAACATCAGTATACATTTATACAGAAACCACAGCTTTCATCTATTACACATCATCACACTCCATGAGTTTAGCTAGCAGTTAGCACCTGTGTGAGCTTGTGTTGGGGTAAAGTTGGCTTTATATTGGCACTTTCAGACGCTCTTCTTCATAATATCATTTCACAAAAGTATTATTTGCACATTCTGATTAGCCAAATCATGTTAGCAGCCAACCACTGTCAAAGTACAACATTGTAAATAGTGCTAATGTTGTTTTAAAGTCACACTTACATACGAGGCTGAATCCAGCTTCTTATTTGCAGCTTCTTATTGACGCTATCCGGTCCACCTTAAAAACCGCGACGCTTCCTTTTTTCAGCATCTTATTTGCGCTGAACTTAGGGACCGTGTTTATTTGTGTTCCTTTTTGAAAAAACGAAAAATTATGAAAACATAAAAAACGTTAAATGAAACTGATATAAGATCGAAAACGGGCTGCAAGCATGAAATCTAATTACATCATTGATTAATTATTGACAGTGCCATCGTTTGTGTACAGTATATGTCTGTTTGTTCCAGAAATATAGTCCTTTATGAAGACTTGACATGACCCACCTATGGATAGACAGTGCCTGCCTCTGCAAGGATTTCAGATTATTATTTTAAAAGTTAATGCATATGTTTTATCTGCAAATACTAGGGGTGTCAAAATGAATCGTTTCTTTGGTGCACCGCGATGCAGACGTGCAATTTGGTATGGGTTCAGTAATAATCATAACTGGTTATCATGTACTGACGTCATTTATCTCATATGCGCTATGTTGTCGTAGCTTACTATGGCGAGGAAGGCGAGCCGCGAGCGCGAGTATTTACAACGCTCTAACTACGAAAAACTCAGAAACTGTGCACAATTTCACTGCGTGTGTGTTTGCTGGACTGTGTTTCACTGACACTTACAGCAGAAGCCCCTATTTCACAGCGATTAAGAGAATGAAAGTAATCTCCATTTCTCTCTGTCTCACTGTGGCCCATGAGTGCATCTGTGAAGAGCGCCAGCATGTAAGAGCCAATCACAGCCCTTTCTGTTGAGCGCTTGACCAATCAAAGGGGTGTAAGAAAGGACTTGGTAGACAAGGCGGAAAGCGAGCGGGATATTTATATTTGTTTATTTGCTATAGACCATTTCAATGTGGTCATGTCATTGGCCCATGAACATGTCCTGCTTGACGTTACACTATTTCCTAACTGTAACAAGAGGCAATTCAATCATAACTTGATTTTAAATCAGCCGTCATAACACTATTTATCAATATGTGAACCTTTTTGGATTCTCAGAAGCAATGGAAATTAAAAATGTAAAACAGGAAATACGTTAGGACCATTGTTTTTGTTTACATCCCTCAAAATGGTCTTGTTTAAAGGTACAGTTTATATATCTGACTGTTTGTATTAAAGGACAAAATTGTTTTACAAATAGTATATAAATATATTTATACATTTTAATACAAGAATTGCTGTGCTGTGAAGAAAATATAAAACTGTGTATGGAAAGCATCGTCAATGCACCGTGATGCACCGAGATATCCAATTGAACCGAATCAATGGCATGATAATCGTAACCGAACCGAACCGTGAGACCAGTGTAGGTTCACACCTCTAGCAAATACCACAATTTGTAATAGATTTCAGTTGTTCTTTCTGACACCCGCCCCAGTATATACAGTTCTAGTTTTGTTAAACCTATTGTTTCAAAGAAGTTTTACAGACAATGCAATTTTTATACACATTTTTATATACCTTATACAAATACATGTGAATTGAACTGAATGAGCTATTGCATTATTGATTACTGTATGTATATATATATATATATATATTACACAACAGACTAATAGTATATATTTCTATACATGTGTCTGCATATGTATAAATATGTATAATTCTATACCATTGAGAAGACAGACCTATAAAAACTTGTGAAAATACAGTTGGCTGAGTCATTTCAATGAATGCCCAGTTGGAGGTGCTATATGCTCATTTTTTGCATATTCATTTATTGTGTTATTTGTAACCTATATGTGTGTGTGTGTGTGTGTGTGTGTGTGTGTGTGTTTTCACATTAAAAATGTTTAACACTAAAAATAATAATAATAATAATAATAATAATAATATGTTTGTGTTGTATATTTATACAAAATCACAAAATAAAGATGCTAATACATAATCATTTACCGTATTTTCTGGACTATAGAGCGCACCTGTATATAAGCCGCATCTGCGCTATTTTTAAAAAAACGAAGAAAAAAAGATATACAAGCCGCACCGGGCTAAAAGCCGCAGATATCTATGTTGAAAAATTCGAAATTTACTGCATGTACAGAACGATTTTGTACTGAAACTGTACATGTATGTACCTGAACAGATTCTTTCCAAACAGTGCCTTTTATTACGGCAGCAACTTTGGTGATTAAAACGAATAACCAGTATTTATTCACCTTCATTTCTTCTGTGTTTGAAACCACAAGTCACTTTAATCATCTTCGCTGAAACCCATGAAGTCGTCTTCTTCAGTGTCGGAGTTGAACAGCCTCAGAAGCGCTTCGTCACTCCTGTCTCCATCAGCCTCGATCTCCGTGTCACTGTCACCCTCCGTTGAAGTTACCTCTGAAGGTGCGCCGCTCTCTTCGCGTAGCAATCCAGCCTTTCGGAACCCGTTGGTGATGGTGGATTCTTTCACAGCACTCCACGCTGTTAGGATCCACTGACAGACCTCAGAAAAGGATGCTTTTCGCATGCGGCCAGTTTTTGTGAAAGACTTCTCACCACTTGTCATCCAAGTCTCCCACTCAACCCGGAGTGCAGCTTTAAATGCCCGATTCACACTGATGTCAAGTGGCTGCAAATACTTTGTTGTACCTCCAGGAATCACAGCTGGAATGGAGTTTGATTTCTTGATCGCTGCTTTCACAGAATCTGTGATGTGGGCCCTCATGCTATCCAAAACAAGCAGTGCTTTTTTCCGGCGAAAAAATCCTCCCGGGCGCTTACCGTAGCACTTCGTTAACCATTCCTTCATTAGACCTTCCACCATCCAACCTTTGGCGTTAACTTTGACCACTATGCCTTTCGGGAGTTGTTCTTTCGGCATTGTTATGCGCTTAAAAATCACCATTGGTGGAACTTTTTGTCCGGATGCCGTGCATGCCAGAATGCAGGTAAAGTGCGTTCTCTCGTGGCCTGTTGTTTTCAACAACACGGATGATGCACCTGTCTTGTTAACAGTCCTGGTCAGAGGCAGATCAAACGTCAAAGGTACTTCATCCATATTTATGATGTCGTCTGGTCCAATGGAGTTTTCTTGTATCTTTGTTTCAACAAATTTGTGGAAGTTTTCAACTTTTTCCTGATAGTCAGGAGGGAGTTGCTGACAGAGAGTGGTCCGTGCCCTAATGGACAGGTTTTTACGTCTCATAAATCTGAAACACCACGACGGCCCAGCTTTGAAATCTTCAATATTCATTTGGAGGGTGATTGTTTTGGCTTTCAGTCAGATCTGTACAGTGGATACACCTCGGCCACCTGCTCTCTGTGTGTTCACCCAATCCTCCAGGATATTTTCAAGTTCAGGCCAACTGCTTTTATGTCCTCTGAAAGCTTTTCTCGACTTTTGGCATTGCATGAGCTCTTCCCGCTGCCGCCTCCAACGTCTCACCATAGATTCGTTGATGCTAAGCTTGCGTGCAGCAGCGCGGTTTCCTTCCTGGGTAGCAAGCTCGATGGCCTTCAACTTAAAACTTGCATCATATGAATTTCTTCGTGTTGTTTCCATGATGAAGGGGCGAGGATTTGAAAATAATTTCCAGTTAGTAATTTGTCGTGCGTGTTCTATCTGCTAAAGAAAAAGTAGCGTAGTCTATTTTACTTTGCATTGATTTTTCGTTTATCTTATTTTTTATTCTACCGGTAATTCCGGTCAGAGCATCCCTAGCGGTGAAAGAAAAATCCACAGAATAGCCGCACCTTTGTATAAGCCGCATGGTTCAAAACCTAGAAAAAAGTAGCGGCTTATAGTCCAGAAAATACGGTAATAATAATAATAATAATTATTATTATTATTAGTAGTAGTGAAATAAAAATATTTTACAAGGCACTTATACATATTGTACTGTTTACATATAAATGCCAATTAATCTTTATGCCTTATGAAACTTAAAATATGTACCCATGTATAAATGTGTAAAATACGTTTCCGTTTCATTTAACGTTTTTTATGTTTTCATAATTTTTCGTTTTTCAAAAAGGAACACAAATAAACACGATCCCTAAGTTGAGCGCAAATAAGAAGCTGAAAAAAGGAAGCGTTGCTGTTTTTAAGGTGGACCGGGGTTCTGGAGAATTCAGTTCCCCCTGTTCCCCCTCCACAGCGCATGCGCAAACTCAGTATCATGATGTCATGATTTCGTGTACTGAATCAGCTCATGGTGGCTTTCAAACAATTTAAGCCTTGAAAAAAAATAAACGATACTGCATTTCACAATTACCTGTCTTTCATTATTTTACATAACTCACGGTGATGTTTTAAATAAGTTATGTAAACGTTCTCACTAATATGGAAAGCATGCATTTAAACTGAAAACACGGGGAACAGATTTTTTCAGACTGAGGAAAATGGTCTCCCTCTATTACTTTCTTAAGATTTACAGCACAGTAATGCAATGCTGGTGATATTGATTATGTTGTAATTATGTCTAGCTACTTTTATTTACAGACCACTATTTTAAACACAAAGGTAACAGGTTTTTCCAGAGGCTGAGGAAAATGGTTTTCCTCTTTATATTACTTTTTTTAGGATTTACAGAACACTTTATGCTGAAAACACAAAGGGACAGACTATATGTATATATAAACAATTTGTCCTTATAACAAAAGTATAATAATAAAATAGTATTAAAATATTCACAATTGTTGTTTCATTTCAATTAATTTAATTAAAAACTTTGTCTGATAATTAAAAGTTGCCAGTCCTTTATAAAGCACTAAATAGCTTAAATGGTGTATTATTAGAAATAAACAAAAGCATGCACCTGATTATGTCCAGTGAGCACCTGAAAGTCTTTAACCAATAACCATTTAAATTCTAACACTTTGACTCAGTGTCCTTTAACACATTCTTCTGATGTACTGAATACTATTTGAAATTCTTCCTCTGTCATCTATAAGTTAGGCCACATGTAAGTGTCAGCTTTTTTAAATCATTAATAGTGCTAATATAAGCAGTGTAAATAAAATTAAATTATGGTTTTATTCCCAGAATGGACCCAACTCCGTTTGAAATTTTGTTAAGTTATAAATGTCAAGGTATGTATCCTCCTGGCATTTCAAAAGTAGAGAAAGATGTAATTCGACGGCGTGCACACCAATGTGTTGTCCAGGATAAGACTCTGCACAGTTTATTCTTTGTTTCTTTGCTTAAACATATTGGGCTGGGGACACTTACTGGTACACTTCAGCCAAAACGTATAGGGTATTATACATGTTTTTAAGCTATTTGTTTGCTTGTAATAGATGGAGTGCTATTTTATATCCGTCATAAGGGCACTGCAAAACAGCTTGCAGTAAAAGTCGTGAACGGTGCTGCAGAGGCAGACTGCATTTTCAGAGAATTTCATGCCAGTGAAGCCGGAGGTCACAGTGGCAAAGAAAAAACCACACAAGCGATTTGGAGCAGGTACTACTGGCCTGGAATGAGTGTTGATGTCGAAAAGTGGGTATGCTCCAGATAATCTTCTGCATAATGAAATTTAATATAACCGTGGTAGTTTCTACAAAAAGCAATGGAATAATTACTTCATTTATGCTCTCTGTAGATCAAACAATGTTCTGCCTGCCAGGTCAATAGACCTATCAAGCTCCAGGAGGAGTACACTCCAATAGTTGTATTATATTATATCCCTCTGTATACCTTATTCTGTGTAGGTGAATGAACCATGGGAATTGGTTGGGATGGATTTAATTGGGAAGCTGTCAATAACCTCTAAAGGGCACCAATACATGTGTGTGCTTATTGACTACTTTACAAAATGGGTGGAAGTATACCCCCTTACCTCAAAATCCGCAGAGGAGGTCTCCTGGTGCATCGTCAGAACCTTTTATAAATTTGGCGCACCAGTGAGAATCCTTACAGATCAGGGAAGGGAGTTGGTCAATCAGGTCTGTATGGTAACTTGCTCAACATTTGAACATTTTAGTACTGTTTTGCTTATACCAATAAAGAATTTGTTTTCTCCAGATCAACAAAGACATCTGTAAGTTGTTTGGCATTGAGAGGAGTCTTTGTTCCCCATATCATCCACAAACCAATGGGTTGGTGGAGAAAATGAATGGCGCAATACAGAGGTAAGATTATGTGTCCATGCCAGTCGAGCATATGGTTATTTTAAGTGGTACACAAAGTATTATCATTAAAAGTTTTCTTTTAATGATAAAAGACCCCCCCCACCCCCCACCCACACCCCAAGTGCTCTTGGAAAACTGTGTCTGGAAAAACCACAGACATGGGACCAGTGATGCTGTTCTTTTCAACATCAGGACAAAAAAAAAGAGCTAACCACTCAGTTCTCCCCATTCCGATTGATGTTTGGAAGGGAGGCTCGTTATTTTTTACAGGTTCCCGAGTGTTTTGATGTAAGTTTATTCACAAATTTGTTTGCTTCCATTTTTGTATTTTATATGTTTTATTGCTTGTGTGTTTTATTTATCTAGGTCAGGGGTGCTCAACCCTATTCCTGGCGATCGACCTTCCTGCAGTTTTCAGTTGCAGCCCTTATCAAACACACCTGCCTGTAATTATCAAGTGCTCCTCACGTTCTAAATAATTGGTTCAGGTGTGTTTGATCAGGGTTGGAGCTGAAATCAGCTGGAAGGTCGATCGCCAGGAACAGGGTTGAGCACCCCTGATCTAGGTCAATGATACTGTGGAAGATGTCCTGCAAGCTGAGATAGTTATGCCTGCTATACAGCTGCAGGACCAAGTATTTGAGGCCGTAAAAAAAACATGCAAGCCTCAAGACAAAAAGTCAAAGGCAAGAAAAGAACATCTGGGGCTGTTGTGCACACTTTTGCTATTGGGGAAAGAAAAAAATGTGAGAAGTCAGCAGAGGAAAGGTGGGAAACTGGATGCTGGTTTTTTGGGGCCATTCACAATCCTGAAATTGGAGGGCAAAAGTACCCATTTAATTAATGACAAGGCTGTGGAATTTCCCCAAATTAATGTAGGTCATTTAGTTCCCCTCACAAGAGAAGAACCCAGAATTCCACAAAAGATAAAGAGGCGTAGCATCTCCAGGAACAGGGTTGAGCTCTAGCCCCTGCTCTAGCCCCTTGCACAAGTCCTCTAGATTTGAGCACAACTCCTCCAGCCCCATGCACAGCACTTCATTCAACTGCACCTTCTCCAGCCCCTTGCACAAGCCCTGTAGATTTGAGTGTAGCACCTCTGGTCACTTGCACATCTTTTCCCGTCTTTAGGAAAGCACCACCAGGCCATAGTGAAGCTTTTGTTCGTAACCAAAATGTTTGCATTTTGATGGCTAAAATTGGGTCATACAACATGTTTTCTATGGACTTGGCACGGCTGAACCCTGGCAAAGAACTGGAAGATCAGGTAGAGTAAATGACAAATTTGGTGATGTTATCCAATAATGCCAACTTTGCTCCTAAAGCTCTTTCATCCAGAGATCAGCTCCAGCCAAAGGTTAACTGTAATTGCTTGAGGGTTTTATTTTATTTTATTTGTTAAATGTGTAGGTTATCAATGCATACATCTTCTTATGCGTGCGGCGACATAACCAATGTCAAAAAGGGGAGGCATTTGTGATCGATTGCTTCGAAATGACCAAAGTCTGGCATGGCTCATACAAAGGCTTAAAGAAGGAATGTTCTTGAAAATCTAAATTGAATCGATGTGGTAAATATTTTATATAACATCTCTTAATTTTGGACAACATTTGTATTTAGCACTTCTGGTTTTATTAATCTATTTGGTTTTATTTTGTAGCTTGATCCAAGCAAATATGACCTGATTCTGGGGGTGATAAATGAACATAATCACTGGACTCTTGCTGTGAGTATTAATTATCTTTAAAAAACTTTTGTATGTGTTCACTAACATATTTGATATTTTAATTATCATTTTGTTTAACAGGTAATTTTTCCTTCCCAAAAAAAAGACCCTTTATTTTGATCCATTGGGGGAGTCTCCCGAAAAAATAAAGAGGTGTCTGGAAGCAACAAGGTAAGACATGTAAAGAATTTAAAAAAAAAAAATTTATATTTATTTATTTATTTATTTTATTTTTTCTATAAAAGGAACAGACACTATAATGATTGTTGTTTTTAAGAGCCTTTATGAGGAGTAAAGGCTGCAAAGTTTCAAGGTGGACCTGTGACACAATTCCTCATCCACTGCAAAAAGACAGCACATCTTGTGGTGTTTTTGTATGCAAGGTCTGGAAAATGAGGTTCCTAAATTGACTTATGTTTGTTTTTAAAATTTTTAGTTCGCAGAAAAAATCTGAAAGGATGAGACGATCACCTTTTCTAGTTCAAAGAAGGGCATAGACAAAATAAGAAGAGAAATGGCGGACACTCTTGTCCAGGAATCAGGCAAATGGTCGAGATTAGTTACTTCAAAAACATTGATTTCAATTCACCTTTATTTGTATAGCGCTTATACAATGTAGATTGTGTCAAAGCAGCTTCTCATGAAAGATTATAGTAAATTGAAACAAAGTCAGTTCAGTTTTTAGAGATTTGTTAGTTAATTACATTAAGTTCAGGTATTCTTATTCCATACTAAGATGACTTTTAATATAAATATGATGCTTGTGAATTGCTGATATGTTGGTGTATCTATTTAATAGAAGATTTAAAGGAACTGTGTCAGTTTTGTGGACTCCGTGACCCAAGTGATTATGACCAAACCTCAGCTTGGGTAATATTTTAAACACCGCACACTTGTGTTAAGGCATTGCTAAAGTGGCAGAAGTTCTTGAAACTTTTAATGACTTAATTTGTTTATTTTTAATCTTTCAGATTGCCTGTGATGGATGTAACCGTGGTACCACCAATCATGTGTTGGCAACCCACCAGTATGCACAGAATATTTCTGCCCGGCTTGCACTAGTTGAATCCATGAGTTTTTGTTTTTCCCCCACATTTTTTGCCAAGTCTGTTTAAATAAACGTTTGTTTTTCTTAAGTTGTCTAATTTCCTGTGCTTTCATTGCAAAGACTGCATGCTTTGCAGATGACAACGGTCAAATGTTATAACATCTAAAAGGGTGTCTCTGTATTGTGCTGTATCATTCTAAAAATCTTAGATGGACACCTTTACCATAATTTCCCTCTGGATGTTACCCTGTATTGTTACACTGTAAAGACGGCATAAGTGTTCCTATAAATATGACATATATTTTATATATATTAATTAGCTCATGAATAAAATTTGCATTTAATATGAATTAGCAATGTGTTTAAAGCATAGTGTGGAACTTTTATAATTGGGGAAAAATGTTTTTTGGGAAAGTCACGTTTACAAATGTAAGCATCCTAATGCTTAATTCAACATAACCTGTTTGTCACACACCACGCTGCTCATTCGCTCCGCTGGACATCATCGCGTCAACATTTCATCATTTCAGCCTCGTCACTTACGTGCTATTTCAGACCGAAGTAAACAATATGAGCCCGTTAAAATGAAGTGTGTGAATATAAGAGCAGCTTTAGCTCAATGTGTGCTGTTTCTCTGCCCTCTAACACAGTATACAGAATAATAATGAGTGCATGTACAGCTCACACAGGAAATAAACAGCATTATTAAACATGTTAGAACTCTTGTAACATTAGTCAGCTTAACTCACGCTCAGTCTCCAGTAGTTTGCTCTGAATTCTCCTTCCCCAAGTTGATATTAAACGGTAATCTTCCTCTCCTTAACAGTTTTATTCAAAATATCTCCCTCTCTGTGTGTGTGTGTGTTTACAATGCCCTCTCTTCTTCTTCTTTGGATTTTAATAACGGCTGCAACCGACCTTATTGGTGCATTACTGCCACCCACTGGAGGATGGAACTGGATGTATTTATATTGTCTATATTCTTTTTTTTATTTTTTTATTTTTTATTTTTATTGCATAACCATCAGGAACAAACATACAATACAATCTAAACATGAAACATAAAAAAAAAACTAAAATAACAATAGTAAAAAACAAAGATAAATAAAAATTAATTAATTACACAAAGTATAGAGTACAGCATTTCTACATCCAATGAATTAAGAGTTGACAGGGGAATCAAAAAAAGTGTCATAATAATTGATGCATATCTCAGATTTTTTGCTTTTCAACAATTTCACAGTAGAAATAAAGAAGTCAAACTCGATTAAAAAAACTGTTAATGTGGGAGATGATTTAGAAAATTTCTGTTTGTGTATGTAAAACTTTGCCAGTAGAATAAGGAGATTAACAATATATTCGAGGCATTTGTTTGATTTGTTTTCATAGTAAAAAATTATATCTTTTAATGTAAAATAATAACTAATTTTTGTCTTTTTGAAAATATATTTGGCTAGATCCTTCCAGAAATTGTTTTTGTCTATATTCTTTTGCTGTCTTTAACAAATTTAATGACATCATCATAACTTGCTAGGTGTCCTAATAAAACTGACAATGTGAAATCACGATGTTCGCTCTTTTCATTTATTTAATAAGGTGGCCTATAGCCAGCCTGGTTAAAGGGGTGGTTCTTTTTTCTCTAAAAGTGGACCTTTTTGCAGTTCTACGCCTCAGTTTCTATTTAACTATGAGATTTAAATACTGCATTTTAGAGACATTTTAAGCAGTACTTTTTTTGCTGGATTAGCTAGTGAGATGTCATCATAACCACACTTTCTGATGTACTAAAAATATTTCCTACAAATTTGCAATAAAGAAAAATTAAAACAAGACTCATTTTTAAAATACAAATTTGTTACATCATATATCATTAGGAAAAAAGAGGAATCTGTTAAAGTTTTAAAGTAAAAAAAACTGGAGGTTACTGTCATTTATTAGACAAAAAACAAACTGACCAGCACATTCAACTGTCCTCAGTCACAATTTGGCCATTTTAATAAAAAAAATAATTAAAACATAATAATAATAATAATAATAATAATAATAATAATGATGATGATGATGATGATGATGATGATGAATTCTTCAGAATTGTCTAGCGTCTTTGGTAGTTTTTCAAAAGTACATTTGAGAATTTCTGGATATCAACAATAGCCCAAATCTATTCAAATTAATGTACTATGCTCCGCTTCTGGTGCTTCACACCTCTTTATTGCTCATTTTTATTTCAGGAGTAAGGTCCAAGATTTAAAATAAAAGTTACCTGTAAAATGTTTTCTCTGTTTAAAAACAATACAGTAGTGAAAGAAGACTTCTCTTACATCAGATTATAACATTAAAATATTTGTAAGCATTGGCCAAAACTGATTAGCTAAAGTCCCACTGAAGCAACAGCCGACAGAGGATTCAGTTTGGTCTGAAAGCCTTTTTGGTAGATTATTTTCACTATTTATGATGGCATAACAATCAAAATAGGACAAATGAGCTCATATATGGGACAAACTCTGGACCTTTGTCAGTGAGGGTCTTCAAGTTAGAACATGTTTTCTGCTTATAGTAAAGATGTTTTGAATAGAGTTTTGGCTGTAAAAGCGCAGCTACAGGTGTTTCAGGCACAGCTCAGATTTTCTCCAGGTCATAATTTATTTTATTTATATTAATTTAGTCTAAAAATGATTAGACCTGTCCAGTTTCATCTGGAATGCATCCCAGATCACCTTCTGAAGTGGTTTGAGCGATCAGATTTATATCCGATCAGAATAAAACTAATGAAGTGACCAAACAGCCTCAAAAACACAGACGTGACGGCATTAGCGCCTTTTGCCAATGGTATCTGGATGCAGCCTTTATGATGCAAGCTGAGAGTGCATCACTCAGCGATACAATGTCAGACATAATGCACTCAATGGAGCGAGTGACGTCACTGTGACGGGTAGGGTTAGGGGTTGGGTTAGGTGAGCGCATTAAAAAGCATTGGATGCAGCTCAGATTGCACTGCACCAGGTCTGCATCCAGACCCCTCTCCCTTTTGCTGTGAAGTGATGTCTGACGGCTGAGGACTCTGCTTGCCATTAAAGCCTTTATCGGACAGTTATTTAAATAAAATAATGGCAAAAATAGGGAAAGGGAGGTCATGTACTGGACAAGTTGATAAATATACAGGACGTTCCGGTCCCAGTGGGTTATGTCACGTGACTCGCGTCACAGTATTGTGGCTTTGAGGCTCCATGGGATTTGAATTACTGACCAAAGTTATTTAAAAGGACACTTTATTACAATATATATTAAATATAAATTTACTTAATTATATAATAAATATATTACATAATATTAAATTACATATAACAATTAAAAGGACAAATTCTGGACCTTTTGGCCGTGGCGAGTGGTTCGTTCAAACCTCCTGTATCGGGTGTGCGATTTCTGCTTAAAGAAGCAGCGCTCAAAAAACAAGCAAAACAAAATATGGTGTAGGGCAGGAGTCACCAATCCCGGTTCTGGAGGGCCGGTGTCCCTACAGGGTTTAGCTCCAACTTGCCCCAACACACCTGCCTGGATGTTTCAAGTAACCTAGTAAGACCTTGATTAGCTTGTTCAGGTGTGTTTGATTAGAGTTGGGGCAAAAATCTACAGGACACCGGCCCTCCAGGAACAAGTTTGGTGACCCCTGGTGTAGGGGAATTTAATTAAATATCAACTGGATCTCGCCTCAGTTACATTTATTATATCGTTTAAAATACATTTTTATTATCTATATTACTTCAACACTGTGAATTTATATTACAAAAAAAAAAAAAAACGGCCCACGGTCGGGGTCCGCAGGTCAAACTGGTCATTTTTAGATATTACATTAGCCTGTACAACTGATCCAATATTAATTTGCCCAATAATGAAATCAAGTACAAAATACTTAATCATTGTAAACTTTATTGATAATACTGCATGACTAACATAAACACATACATTGACAAATAAATAAAACAAAATGAATATAAACTACATAACAGATATAACAGCATAGACACAACAGTGACACTTTACAATAGTTTCTTTGGTTAATGTTAGATAATGGTTTAGCTAAGGGTGCTTTCACACCTGTTTTGTTGCGATACAGGCTTAAAATTGTTACATTGTTGCTTTGTTCTTGGTGCGGTTCACTTTCACACGGCAAACTTTCTAAACAGACCAAAACAAGCTAAAACAAGTCACATTGGTCAGAGTTTCACGACTTAAGCCGCGGTCACACTGGGCTTTTCTCCCCATAGACTTCCATTCATACGCACGCGAATGCGTCAGACCGGAAACGCAGGGTCATGCGTCGAGTTTCGCAGGTTGCTGCGGTGCAAAGTTCAAGCTTGGTGAACTCTGACCTGCGAAATCGCATCACTTGACTGCGTGAGACCAATCCAGGATCAAAACATGTCCTCTCTGAACAGAAATGTAAAACATGGAGCAATCGCTCGCTATTTTAATGTCTAATCATCTTGTTTAATCCCGCTCCTTTTCGCAGCGCCGTACGACAGAATTTCGCAAGCTCAAACTCTAGTGTGACCGCGGCTTTAATTAGCACAGTCTCGCTCAGCTGTCATGCGTCCTTATTTTAATTTATGACAATGAGCAACAAGACATTATGACACAATCTACATTGTATAAGCGCTATACAAATAAAGAGGAATTGAATTGAATAAGCGGAAAGCTGCGCATTCATTTTGAATGGTGACACCCACAGACATCATTACTAAGTTTAAATCAGAGGTAAGACTTTCTCATACAAAACCCTTGGCAAGAGTTATGCATTATAGGCTTTACTTTATAGAGAGAAATAACAGATAAACCAAGACTGCAGTTCGGTCAGTTTTCCTAATGTATAAACAGCTCTCGTTAATAGTTAACATGCTTTCACTTTCGTATTTGACATGAAGAGCACATTTACTGATAGGAATGACATCCCGCCCTACTCATAATTCTCTCTTCATATAGCCATATATATGGCTATTACACAACCATAAACACTGTGATATAACCGGGCTCGGATCGTTTTGCTTTCTCACTGCAATCGATCTGCTCCAGAGTTCAGTTCAATCGAGCAGAGACCACCTCATTCAGGCGGTCTCGGAGCGATTACTTTGGTGCGGATCAGATCGCGATTGCCCTATTCACATATGCCAAACGAACTGTTTTACCAATTACTAACATTAACAAAGATGAATAAATGCTGTAATAAATGTATTGTTCATTGTTTGTTTATGTTACATTAACTAATACATACAACCTTACTGTAAAGGGTTACCCATACAGCAATAAGTTTGTCTATAATAAAAAAAAAAAAAACTTTGAGACTTTTCATTACATATAAACTATTAAAAATATATATATATATATACAGTTGAAGTCAGATTAGCCCTTCTTTCAATTTTATTTTTATTTTATTTTTTAAAATGATGTTTAACAGAGCAAGGAAATTTTCACAGTATGTCTGATAATATTTTTTCTTCTGGAGAAAGTCTTATTTGTTTTATTTCGGCTAGAATAAAAGCAGTTTTTAATTTTTTAAAAGCCATTTTAAGGTCAATATTATTAGCCCCTTTAAGCTATATTTTCTCGATAGTCTACAGAACAAACCATCATTATACAATAACTTGCCTAATTACCCTAACCTGCCTAGTTAACCTAATTAACCTAGTTAAGCCTTTAAATGTCACTTTAAGCTGTATAGAAGTGTCTTGAAGAATATCTAGTCTAATATTATTTACTGTCATCATGACAAAGATAAAATAAATCAGTTATTAGAGATGAGTTATTAAAACTATTATGATTAGAAATGTGCTGAAGAAATCTGCTCTCCGTTAAACAAACATTGGGGGAAAAAATAAACAGGGGGGCTAATAATTCTGACATCAACTGTGTGTGTATATGTATATATATATATATATAACATAGTGAATAAATATTAACATACATATTACAATATTAAATTGTAAAACATACAGAAGTTATTAATTACTACACTGGGGCAGCACAGTGGCTCAGACTGTCACCTCACAGCAAGAGGGTCGCTGGTTTGAGTCCCGTCTGGGTCAGTTGGCATTTCTGTGTGGAGTTTGCATGTTCTCTCCGTGTTGGCGTGGGATTCCTCCGTGTGCTCCGGTTTTCCCCACAGTCCAAACACATGCGCTATAGGGGAATTGGGTAAACTAAATTGTCCAGTTTATGTGTGTGAATGGGTGTGTTTTTCCCAGTGATGGGTTGTGGATGGAAGGGCAAACGTATGCTGGATAGGATGGCGGTTGATTCCGCTGTGGTGACCCCAGATTAGCAAAGGTACCAAGCCGAAAAGAAAATGAATGAATGCTTAGCCTACAGTTAGATGATTTAAAGCTGTCGCCCGATTCTCTTACGTTGCTGTGTGTGTAACATCAGTCACATGAAAACATAAACGAGAGAAAACGTACGGATCGCATTCATACTTAACGAGGTTTGGCTGTCACGTACATGCTCTTCCAGCACTCCTTTAGTAAGTACTTACTGAACTTGAATTGAATTAAAATTAACATTTTAACGCAGCTATTATGTTCGTAACTACTTGTTTTAAGTTTCAACCGAGGTGGCCTGGTGTCATGGCGACTACTCTATGTTTACGTCCCAGAATGCACTGCGCATTGACGTTGGTTGCCAAGCCCTATGCATTTTAGAACCCTGAGCTATGAGTTCATTTCAGCTCTGGTTTATCTAAACATTTGTGACAGCTGATATTGAAATCTGAACCCACTTCTAGCAATTAACGAGCCATATAGGCTACGTGAACACTGAAAAAGTAAATATGCTGATCAGCTCAAATATAGCCTGGTTTGTTCTATAGCACTGGTGCCCAAAAGGGTTACTCAATCAACAGATGTCATGTTATAGTTAAACACGGTTAAGTGATTCTCAGAGAAATTCTGCGCTCGCTGCCTGTAACGTTAACCTACATTATGCTAGCTCACTATCCTCGGCCCGTTCTTAATTTTGATTCTGTAAAATGTCCAATAAACACAGCGAAAATGAACCTCATTAAGTCTCATCCTTTATTACAGCTTAAGACGGACATTTCTCAAAGAGGGAATAACAAAAATCTGACCTGAGACGTTGTGTGGGAGCTCGGGTGCCCAGCAGGCGCGCCGTTGTGATCGATGACTCTGGCTTGTTTATTAATGCCTGTGACAGCGTCGACGTCATTGACAGTGGAGTGTCGCTTTTTGATTCGTACTCGTAAACAGGTTGTCGTGTCCGTGGTGAAACTGTATTCGTGTTTGTAAAGTACACCCATCGTAAATGTATCAGTCATATACAAACAGACAAAGAAAATGTCGTATTTGTGTCTGTTCTAATTGCAGATTTTGGAATTGTACCCTCGTAAAATTACGAGTACGTTCAGTTTTCCTTTACGATTTTATAATTACAGATGCATGAATTTTATTTACGCACGAAATAATCATGACTGTGAATTTATTCCATAAACATGGTGAGAATCTTGAACCTCAGAGTAAAGATACGTTATTGATAAAGGAAGCCAATACTCAAGATAAATGGACAAACCTGGAAAATGTAATGTAATGTAATGTAATGTAATTTATATAGCGCATTTATTGTGTATGGCCATACACCCAAAGCGCTTCACAATCATGAGGGGGGTCTCTCCACACCACCACCAGTGTGTAGCATCCACTTGAAAACACACCTTTTTGCTGATGTTCAGACACAAAACCTTCATGCCTTTGGGATGTTAGAGAATGTTTTTCCTGCATTGACGTCATGTGTGCGGCTTTTCTCCAGTGTGGATTTTCATGTGTTTCTTAAGCTGAAAATAATATTTGAAACTCTCCAGACACTGATCACATTTGTACGGTCTCTCTCCAGTGTGAATCCTCTGGTGTGCATTCAGGTTTCCTAACTGACGGAATCTCTTATCACAGTGTGAACATGTATACGGTTTCTCTCCAGTGTGAATCATCTCATGTCTTTTCTGAATTGCTAACAGACCGAATCTCTTATCACAGTGTGAACAGTTGTATGGTTTCTCTCCAGTGTGGATCCTCTGGTGCTGTTTCAGTTCTGTAGCTGTAATAAAAGTCTTCTCACACTCAAAGCACATATACTCTTTTACACCAGTGTGGGTCTTCTGATGTTGTCTTAAATGTGACTGCTGTGTAAAACTCTTTCCACACTCAGAGCATGAATAAGGCTTCTCCTTTGTATGAACTCTGAGATGGACCTTCAGGTCTGGAGCCCTCAAAAATGTTTTGCCACATTGATCACATCTGTGGGTTTTCTCTCCTTTGTGGATCCTCATGTGTTCATTAAGATGTGATGATTGTCTGAAACTCTTCCAACACTGAGCGCATGTGAATGGTTTCTCTCCAGTGTGGATCATCATGTGTTCCTTAAGGGATGATGAACGTCTGAAACTCATCCCACACTGAGCGCATGTGAATGGTTTCTCTCCAGTGTGGATCATCATGTGTGGATTAAGATGTGCTAATTTTGTGAAACTCTTCCCACACTGAGCGCATGTGAATGGTTTCTCTCCAGTGTGGATCTTCATGTGTTGATTAAGGGATGATGAGTGCCTGAAACTCGTCCCACATTGAGTGCATGTGAATGGTTTCTCTCCAGTGTGGATCCTCATATGTTTGATAAAGGATGTTGAGTGTCTGAAACTCTTCCCACACTGAGTGCATGAGAACGGTTTCTCTCCGGTGTGGATCATCATGTGTTGATTAAGACTGTTTTTGCTTGCCAGACTCTTTCCACACTGACTGCAGGTAAAACGATTCTTGTCTCTTTGCATTAAAGCATCTTCAGTCTGTAAATGAGGTGTTTTCCCAGCTTTTAGGAGTTCCTCATCTTCACTCTCCTCATTCTCTTCAATAAGATCTAAAATCGAAGTAAAAAAGATTCAGTTTTTAGTACAACCTCAAATCAGAAAAGTTGTGACAGTATGGAAAACATGTATGATGCATATTAAATAGGCAATTACAGATATCATTAATGTGGTTTAGACTAGTAATATATATTTTTACAAGACAAATATCTCTATATATATTAGGGTTGTCTCGATACTGGAATTCGACACCAATCGGTACTGAAATTATAAAAACATCCATCTCCCGCGAACATTTGGCCGCTGTGGAGCCGCTGGGATTTGCCATCGTGTTCATGTGCTCAACAGAAATAACAAGTGATAGGCCATGAAGTTTGCACAATAACAACTTTGTGAACATGGTAAGGACTTCATCTTCTGTGGATCAAACGCTAAATGATCCTGAAGGTACGACGAATGCAGTGATGTTAAATGTAGCTAGAGAAGAACCTGGTGTGTGTACTTTAATGATTGTCCCTCTTTGGGTATCTGCAAAACAAAATCCAAGTTGTGAAGGATTGGTACATGCGCTGCTGGATTCTCGGAGTGACACCACTTTCATTGATAAAAGTGTGAGTGATTCATTGCAAGCTACAACATTTCCAGTGAAACTAAAGCCGACAACCATGCTTGGAAAGGACACAGTGCTTCTAAGTGAGAGAGTTACGGGACTTGAGGTGAGAGTTTATAAGTCTAGTGACTATGTCGATTTACCACCAACTTATACCAAAGATTGTATTCCAGCAAAATGCAGCCATATACCCACAAGTGAGGTTGCTGAACATTGGAAACATCTTTCAGCTATTGCAGACAAAATACCTCCACTACTGGACTGTGATGTCAGCCTATTAATTGGCCTCAACTGTTCAAGGTCAATGATTCCTCGAGAAGTGATAGCAGGAGGAAACAACAAGCCCTATGCCAAACAGATCTTGGATGGAGTATAGTAGGTTGTTCACCACGCTCTGACTTCTATGATGTTAGTAGACTGTGTCACCGCATAACGGTTAAGGAGCTTCCTTCTATCACACCTGCCAACATAATATGGGCCCTTGAGAGTGACTTTAAAGAAGTAGAAGAAACTGTCAGAGTATCCCAAGATGATATTCTCTTTCTTGAGAGATTGAAGTCCGGCATAAGTAAAAACATTCAGTCACTACCAAATGCCCCTTCCCTTTCAAAGCAAAGCCAACACTGTCAAATAACAAACGATGCGCTATGGTTAGACTTGATCACCTTAAAAGGAAGATGACGAGATGAATCGTATATGAAAAGTTACAATCAGTTGATGGGTGAAATCTGAAGATGCTGAAGAAGTGTACAGTAGTGGTAAGGAAGGAGAAACATAGTACCTACCTCATCATGGTGTTTTTAATCCGAAAAGAGCAGACAAACTGTGTGTAGTCTTCAACTGTTCTACAAGACATGAAGGTTCATCCCTAAATGATCATTTACTTCAAGGTCCTGATCTGATAAACAGTCTGCACGGTATTCTAATTCGATTTAGTCAACATCCCATTGCACTTACTTGCGACGTGGAAAAAATGTACCCTCAATTTCAAGTAGATGAATCTGATGGAGACTTCTTGCGATTTCACAACCAGCTCACGAGTTTCATATAAAATTTCATTTATGTGAGGCTGCTTCATCTTCAGGTTGTGCAAACTATGGCATGAAACATCTTGCAACTGAAAATAGTGAGTTGTATCCATTGAGTTCAGTTTTTGCTTAAGAACTTCTATGTCGACAATGAAGTGATCAGCGTGGAGAATGTGGATAAAGCCATTAAAGTTGCAGACAAAGCATGACATCTCTGTGCGATAAGTGAGTTATGACTGCACAAGTGCCTTTCTAATAATAAGCTTGTATTGGAAGGCATGCCTCAATCAGAAAAGATGTGTGATGTAAAGGGTCTGGATCTTGCGTATGATGAATTTCCATTAGAGAGAACCCTTGGATTACAGTGAGATAGGGAATCTGACTGCTTCAAGCTCAAAAGTGCACCTGAAAGAGCAACCTGCTTCTTGCCGTGGCATATTATCTACTGGCGCTTCTGTTTATGACGCATCCCACCTGTCCTCTTGAATGGAAAGTGGATACTGCAAGAGATGTGCAAGAATGGCAGTGGTTGGGATGACATTCTAATGGATGGACTGAGCTTAAGATAGGTGCAATGGAATCGAGATTTACAAAGTCTGCAAAACCTACACATACCACGAACATATGTACCATTAGATTTTGGGAAAGCAATTAGTGTAGAGTTGCATCATTTCTCTGATGCTAGTACTGATGGATATGGTCAATGCTTTTACGTAAGACTCAAGAATGAGGGAAATGTTAATTGTACACTAGTAATGATAAAATTAAGAGTTGCACCTCTTAGACATGAGACATTTGATTCTAAAGTGGTTCTGAGAAATGAAGCACGCAGATTTCACACCTTTGTTGCAAACCGGGTGCAAATAATATGCCGCAGTACAACAACTGAACAGTGGAAATATCTTACAACGGAAAGAAATCCTGCAGACTATGCATCTAGGGGTCTGACTGTAAAGCAGCTACTTGCTTCTGATTGGTTCACCGGACCAAAACTTCTGTGGGAAACTGAAATGTTCATTCCAACTGAGCCTGCTCCTGCTTTTTTTATTGGGTGATCCAGAGGTAAAGAGCCTTTTTACCTTGAATACAGAGCGTACAAAGAGCTTTAATTTGGCTGATCGCTTAACAAATTATTCATGGACCAAGGCAGTAGGTGCTGTAGCTCGTTTCTTAAGGAGAGCCAACAGACAGATCTAGTAATCCAAGTACCATGCCAGAGAGACAAAAAGCAGAACTCCTTATAATCAAATGTCTGCAAGAAAGTTCTTATAAAGATGAGCTAAAGGAGATAAAAGGTGGGAGAAATGTGTCATGTGGGGCTTTATGTCCTCTTGACCCTTTCGTGGATATTGATGGTGTGCTTAGGGTGGAAGGAAGACTTACTCACAGAAGTCAAGCCCCACCCTCCGAGAGCCATCGGCTGACTTGTTCATGCAGCTCAAAGGACAGAGCTGTCCTGGAGACACTTGCTTATACCCAGAGTTGGACAACGAGCCAGATGGCCGTTCAAGCCAGACTTAGACCTGGACAGTCCTGTCCAGCCCAGCACAAAATGGATCATTTCTCCCTATGGGTTATTAACAAGGCTGAACCTGGACCCGGGTGTCCCACGAGACACTTTTAACACATGATACAGGGCTTATTTGTCCCGACTGCCATTTAACCAAGGCTGTACCTGGACCCAGGTGTCCCACGCGACATTTTCAACACACTTGACAGGGATCATTCGTCCCGATTGAAGCCATTTTTAACACACAGATACAGGGATAATAAAGACACTGCATGGCGATACATGTCCGAACCAGATATGACCATTATTGTTTTAGAAAACTGTATATCATTATTAATTCAGGAAGATTCAGAGTCTTCTGTAGGTTCGAGTGGGCGTGCGCCCTGGGTTTCCCCCCTTGCAGACTGCCATGGCAGCGTCCTCCTGCTGGTTCCCTCCTGGAAAGCAGACACAGTAAGGCCAGTTAGCCAACAGCACATGCCCTGCTGTTCACATCCATGCTTTGGCTAGCCAAAGAGGAACTGACTTACCAGGGGTGACCCGGGACTCACTGCCCTCTTGTGCCCCTTCCTTGGGTGGGTTTTGGGTGGGGCGCCTCCTCCTCCTCTTCCTCCACCAAGGCCCTCTCGAAGAATCTGCGGCGCTCACTTGCTTGCAGAGGGCCGAGGTGAAGTGCGTAGAATTTATCTGAGGTTGAAGTGTCATGACACATGAACTGCACCACCTTCCGGCGATCCTCTGAATAATGTGCATTCTTTGCCTGCGTCAGAGACAGACAGACAGGACCTTTTTAGGGTCAAAGCTGCAGGCAGTCATGTGGCCACAGGGGCATTACATACATACTCACGTGCGTTGCTATGGCTGTCTGGACGTCAGTGAAGGTGGGTTTGCCGGGAAGCCCCATGCTGGTCCACGCAGATTGAAAATATTTGCTTAGGGTCCGGCAGGGAGAGGCTCTGGAAGTAAAAAAAAAAATGGGTGGCCAGCCCTCCACCGGGGAGACTAGCCCGCAGCTCCAAGAACCACCGGAACCAGCTGTATTCTTCCTTGTTGAGAGACAACTGGGCCGCACCGAAGGCTCTGTTTGTTTTAAAGGGCCATGAAACCCTCTGTTTCAGCAGGGTGTTTTCACACCTCTAGTTTGAAAAAAGTCAGGAAAAGTGGGCGTGTCCAGCTCCATTTAGGTGGGAGTGTCAGGGGAAGGAAAGAGGGAAGGATATGCAAATATGGGAGTTTCTGTTTGGGCATGCAGACGCAGGGGAGAAAGACAGTAACTGTGTTTACATGGCCATCAGTAATCGAACTACTTGCCAAATTATTAATTTGTCGACTTTAACTGCAGTTTGGCATTTTCACTTTTTATTCAGGAACATTTCCTGCATGTTGCCTGTGACAAACGAGATATTGAAAGCGAGGAACTGCTGGAGAATGGAGTTTTAATCCAATGTTTGATACCGCACGGCGAATGGGAGAAAAAAAAATCCTCCGCATTTCTCGGTAACTTGGATGACTCGGTAGGTAGCGTCAGAAAGCCGTGTGTATATAGACTATATCCTGTCACAAAATGCGGCGAAAATCCTGCACGACGGGAAAAGTTTGATCATGTTTACATTTGGAGAGCAGCATTTACAGCGGATCTTTCAGTCTATAAAATTGGACTATAATATTGCAGTGATATTAATACTGTAAACTTGGTAACTAAATCATTTTGACTGAGGTATGTCTTTAAAACTGAAAGAGCTCTGCTGACCACGAGCTAACTTTGCAATCTGGGTAAAACAAAAGGCACTGCACTCGGACACACTTACCAAATCTGTAGACAGACAATCAAACTGGAGCTGTGTCTTTTTATTAAACGGAGACGAGCGGCAAATGCGGATTTCACCCTTTCCAGATGCGAAATACTCTCGGGTAAAAAATGTTCCTTACAAACGCGTTTCTGTCGCGTGCACTGTAATCCACATGTGAGTCCAGCTGCTCTCTCATAGAGGGAAAATGAAAACAAAACCTTGTTGCTGCACACCGACGACCCATGTCTCCAAATTCTTGTTCCTTCACTTGTTTTAGCAACACAACGTGGCGTCTCTCTGCCGTCTGAACAGTGTATACAGTCTCCGGAGCTATCATGCATATTATTGAAGTTTCACGTCATACACAATAGAACGCGCTGATTGGTTTGAAGCACGTCTTCTCATGAATTAATGCCGCACACTCAGATGCGTCAGAACGTCCTCAAAAAGACTGCCAGCCACTCTCCTGGCTGGATTTACCCCTATGTATCTCATGGCCGTGACGTAGCTTCAAAAATTCGTTTCAAACCGGAAGAACGAATTTGCTCAAAATAACGCAAAAACAACCAATTTTTACTTTTTAGTGCAATATATGTGTCCTAATAGTGTTTATAGCAGCGTGGGACACATATATGACTGTCAACAGCTCAAAAAAAGTGTTTTGGTGTTTCGTGACCCTTTAAGAGTGGTGATCTGGCCATAGAACAAGCTGAGAGAAGGTGAGTGAGTGAGGGAGTGAGTGAGTGCATACTACAGGTGGCCCCCACCCGCAGAGCTAAGGAGTCACATTAATGACATAGACGGACTCGTCTGGGCTTCTTGAGGCCTCTTCAACCTCCTGGATTGTTAGATTCTGGAACACGCCACAGCGGTGGCCTGAGATGGAGGTCAGGTAACCTGTCAGAAATCCTTAGAAGCACCACTGCTGCCTGGTCCCTGGCTTGGACTACAGGCTATCTGGGACAGAGTTAGACCGGTTAGACTTCGCCAACAAACACACTATGAATGATTTAACTTAGCAAGAGCTGTTGTTCGAACCTCGTGCACCACAACCCGGCGTCATTTGCCGCGAAGGAGAGCTCTGATCTCTCTGCGTATTAGCACGAGGGCCATGCTGGAGAGTGGCGGGGTTTCCGAGATGCAATCGAGGAATTGCGCCACGTTCTTTAGATAGTGCTGTCTGGTTGGCTCGGCCATACGCGTTTGGCCAAGCAGAGCAGCCCAAGCTCGGATGCGAGCTGGCTGGTGGAAGAAAAGGAAGTTCTTTGGATGGGCACATCTATCCACCATGTAGCCAAGAAACGCCTTGATCCTCGTTACCTTGGACGCGACAATGATCCTCAGACAAGCGGTGGGGTCGCTGCCCAGCTGGGAACCCTGAAACTCTTCCAAGAGCAAGTCTGCAGAACGGGGACCAAAGTTAAAAGTCAGTCGTGATGATACACCCTCACCACCAGCCCAACCGAACACTGTCAAAACCATACTCAACTGAGGGCGGGAACCTGGTCTAAGAACGGATACTTTTGCGGACCATAGGCTTCCAGCGGGCCGGGGGGCGTAGGACCTCGCCTGGGGGACGGTGCAGGAGGCGACCTTCTCCTCCTTGTCCGCAACTCCCGATACTGGTGTGTGAATTCTCCCAGGGTGGACTTGACCTTATCCACCTGTTTGCGGAGGTCTGACAGCTGGGCCTGGATTCGCTTCGGGGGTTGGCGCACGGACGCCCGGCTTCGGGGCCCTCTGGTTGTTCCTGGTCCTCCTCTTTCGAGGACACCAGCCAAGACACCACGGGAACCGCCGGGTGAGTGGACTGCAACCACCGCAGTTCCTGAGCTACTTTGTGGTGCTTTGCTCTCCCCATGGCCTCCTTCCGGGCAGAGACCGAGAGCTTCGCGTGCTGCTTCAGGTGTCTGTCTAGCCGGGTCGGAGTCCTCCGACAGCCAGGCACCGGGCACGGCATCTTCCGCGTGTCCACGTGGCGAGCGAGAGCAAGAGCCTCTTTTCGTCCGAGTTGGTCACCTTGTGAACCGCTGATAGATGCGGCGAGAGCCGGCTGTAGACATTGAGGCAGATCGCACATTCGGCCAAGACCGTTCAAGATCAACGCTGCGGGGGAAAGAGACCCACACGCCGCGTGGAGCGGTTCAAAAGGAGGCGTCCACTTTCGCGTCACAACGCTGGTAGACCTACTTAAAGGGGCCGACAACCCCCGCGCCTGGGGTGTATGCCTGAGAGGCAACAGGGATAAACCCGGGGAGCGGGCGGGCTAGCGGACAGACGCAGCACACACAGGGGTCGGGATCTTGAAGCCGGCGCCAGCCCGTACCCAACAACTGCTCCTGGGCCGGAGACTCTACTGGCTTCCAAAACCCCATGCCCGCTCTCCGGGGGCCGAACTCTAGGCTCAGAGGGCCATGGGGCTCTTGGCTTCCAAAACCCCAAGCCCCCGGGGGCTCACCCTTTCCGGGTCAAGCTCCGGCTCCGTAGGACTTAGCTAAACTTAGCTAAACGTGCGTGCCAGGCTGACGTACCCTTGGTGATCCACCTGGCTCTGGTGCACCACCCTCTCCTCCATGCTACCATCTGCAGATTTTAAACTTCAAAGGTGGCTGGGGTGCACCAGCCTTGCCCAGTTCCACAACCCAACACTGTTCCGATTTTTCGAGGGACCTGGGGTGCACCAACGGCACGTAGTTCTGCCACCAGTTAATATAGGACTTCCGTGTTTGCCTTGCGAGTGGTTGGCGATGGGGGTCCGATGCTCATACCTGGGTAGCAGCTCTGCCCAGACACCCCTTGGCTTGGGTCTCACCACACCAGACCCGTACCCAACATCTCGCGGGAAACGAGCACTCATTCGCAAGCAGTGCCGCTGCTCAGAGCCCCCTGGATCTGGGTCTCACCTCGTCCAACAGCTCGCGGGAAATGAGCACTCATTCGCGGGCAGTGTCTCTGCTCAGAGACCCCTTGGCTAGGGTCTCACCACGCCCAACAGCTCGCGGGAAATGAGCACTCATTCTCGGGCAACACAGCTGCTCAGAGACCCCTGGATCTGGGTCTGACCATGCCCAACAGCTCGCGGGAAACCAGCACTCAATCGCGGGCAGCACCGCTGCTCAGAGACCCTCTGGTTCGTTTTATCGCAAAGCCATCAGAGCCTAAGTCCACGATTTTTCCTAGTCACCGAAAACTCAATGGCAAGTCAGAGACTATTGGCGTCGGGCATGTCCCTCCAAGCGCGGGACGTCCCAGCACAGGAGACGGGAAAGGTGGTCTCCTGTCGGGAATGGCCTCACGGGCTTGGGCCTGGGTTAAAGCAAGTCCACCGGTGAGGGTCGTCTCATCATTCCTTCTGCCTACCGCTCACACCCACCGTCTTCCAACCGGACTTTTCGTATAGGCGCTTGCTATAAAGACCCACCATCCCCCAAGAAAGACCCACCATCCCCTAAGTTGGGTTTCCCACATAGCAAAGAAAGACTCACCATCCCCCAAACGGACTTAATCATTTTCAGAGACCCCCGCCAAGTGAGAGTTGGTTGATGCAGGTAGCAAAAAAGACCCGCCATCCTCATTTTGACTTCCTTGTTCAAGTTACCCAGACTCTGTGAAGCATCCCATAGTTTTCCCAGAGACATCGGATTACATAAATGATCATTGCTCATTGTCATAATATAGTTATGCTGAAGGAAAAGGATTTACTGTGAATGGGATTAGAAGCAATGGGTTCTGGATCCCAGGAATTAACAAAATTGTGGCATATTTCATTATAAGTTGTGTGATCAGCAGAAAGCTTAGAAGACCTGTTGAGAAACAAAAATTGGCTGATCTTCCGGCAGAAGTCGTCGATCCATGTCCTCATTTTATGTACGCTGGGATTGATTGTTTTGGTCCATTTTTGGTTAAGTCGGGACGAAATGTGCACAAAAGGTATGGCCTCTTGTTGACATGTCTTTGTTCTCTTGCTGTACTCATTGAACTACTTTGTGACTTGACAACTGATTCCTTTATAAACGCTCTACGTTGTTTCATCGCTATAAGAGGAACAGTTCAGCAGCTGAGATCTGATCAAGACACTAACTTTGCAGGAGCAAAAAATTAGCTGAAAAGTGCACTAAAATTAATCTAGAAGGAATAACCACTTTCCTATCAGAAAATCAGTGCGAATTCATCATGAATACACCTCATGCGAGTCATGCTGGTGTCATATGGGAACTTCAAATAAGAACAATAAGATCTGTTCTAAACACAACCTTTGCTCGTTATCTAGGGAAATTAGACGACTCCTGTCTAAGGGCTTTTCTTTATGAAGCAATGGCAATTGTTAATAGCAGACTACTGACTGTCGACTGTTTGAATGAGCCACAAAGCCTAAAGACCCATTACTCCGAACCATCTGCTTACATTGAAACCAGTGACTGAAACCTTCAAATTAATGACATTGTGATGGTCAAGGAAAAAAACCTAGAAATGAATGGAAGCTAGGTAGGATACAGGAAACCATTAGTAGTGGTGACGGGCTTATAAGAAAAGCTAAAGTGGTCTTGGGCGATTCTAAGCTAGATGCAAAGTGACAGCGTACATCAAAGCAATCCATAGCTGAAAAACCTGTGCAAAAACTTGTGTTGTTAAAGGAAGAAAATTAATAGGTCAGAGGTAATGGAAGTGCTCAGTGTGAAAGTGGGAAGTCTTTTATTTTGAATTTATTACAATTACGGATATAAACGGATAAGTCTGCAACGACCTAAAGGTTTGGCTTCTGGTTTGACTGGAGAACAAGGTACTGACACTTCATGTTTAATGTGTTTGTTGTACTGAGTTTTTGTATATTGAATTCAAGTGATGTCTGTTTTGTTCGTATATGACTTTCACGGTTTGTATACAAAAGATAAACAAAATCAAAATGTAAGCAAAGCTCTTACGGTGTCGATGGATTCGATTTTCCAGAGACTTGTGTGAATGTTGCACTCAAATAAATCATGGGAAAACACCAGTGAAAGAGTCAATCCTTTATTGAACCAGGGAGCTACAGAGGTCACGAACTGAAAGATAATAAACACGAATCAAAAATGGAAATGAGTTTAGAATTACATTGTTCAAAACTGAATTCAAAGTTTCCCTAACTGCAAACAAAATAAGTTTTCTGCTCATATTTTAATGTTGTGTGTGATTATGGTCTTTTCACCTTCACTTCTGATTCAAAACAGCCTTAAACACCAGAGAATGTTCTTCTTTGGTGTCATGTGTGCTGCTTTTCTCCAGTGTGGATTTTCATGTGTTTCTTAAGCTGATCAGAGTATGTGACACTCTCCAGACACTGATCACATGTGTAAAGTTACTCTCCAGTGTGAATCTTCTCATGTGTTTTTAGGTTTTCTAACTGAATGAATCTTTTATTACAGCGTGAACACTTGTACAATTTCTCTCCAGTGTGAATCCTCTGGTGCCTTTTCTGATGTGCTAAACTCCTGAATCTCTTATCACAGTGTGAACACTTGTACGGTTTCTCTCCAGTGTGAATTCTCTCATGTAATTTCAGATATTCTAAATGGCCGAATCTCTTGTCGCAGTGTGAACACTTGTACGGTTTCTCTCCAGTGTGGATCCTCTGGTGCAGTTTCAAATGTTCAGCTTTAATAAAAGTCTTCTCACAGTCAAAGCACATATACTCTTTTACACCAGTGTGGATCTTCTGATGTTGTTTTAAATTTGACTGCGTTGTAAAACTCTTTCCACACTCAGAGCATGAATAAGGCTTCTCCTTTGTATGAGTTCTGAGATGACGTTTCAGCGTTGACGCCCTGAAAAATTTTCTGCCACATTGATCACATCTGTGTTTTTTCTCTCCAGTGTGGATCATCATGTGTTCTTTAAGGGATGATGAGAGTCTAAAACTCTTCCCACAATGAGTGCATGTGAATGGTTTCTCTCCAGTGTGGATCCTCATGTGTTCATTAAAGGATGTTGAGTGTCTGAAACTCATCCCACACTGAGTACATGTAAATGGTTTCTCTCCAGTGTGGATCATCATGTGTTGATTAAGACTCCTTTTGCTTGCCAGACTCTTTCCACACTGACTGCAGGTCAGATGATTCTTGTCTCTTTGCTTTAAAGTATCTTCAGTCTGTAAATCTGTTTTCCCAGCTTTTAGGAGTTCCTCATCTTCACTCTCCTCATTCTCTTCAATAAGATCTAAAATCGAAGTAAAAAGGTTCAGTTTTTAGTGCAACCCCAAAATCAGAAAAAGTTGGGACAGTATGGAAAACTCCAATAAAAAAAAATAAAATAAAAAAAAAAGTAGTTTTTCATTGCAGACAATTTGAACACAAAATATGTCATGTTTTGTCTGGTCAACTTCATTTCATTTGTAAATATACATCCTTTCCTGTCATTCAGACCTGCAACACAGTCCAAAAAAGGTTGGGTCAGGAGCAGTTTAGGGCTAGTAATCATGTAAATTGGTGAAATAATGATGTGATGTGAAACAGGTGATGTCAACAGGTGATTGTAATTATGGTTTGGCACAAAAGCGGCATCCAAGAAAGGTCTAGTCCTTTAAGAGCAAAGACGGGCTGAGGATTCTCAGTTTGCCAACAAATATGAGAGAAAATGATTGAAATGTTTAAAAACAATGTTCCTCAAAGAAAGATAGGAAGACATTTGGATATTTCATCTTCAACAGTGCATAACATCATTAAAAGGAATCTTGAGGAATTTCAGTACGTAAAGGACAAGGGCGCAAGCCTAAGCTGAACAAACGTGATCTCTGATCCCTCAGGCGGAGGCATCTGGCGGACCATCACACAGTTGAAACGTTTACTGTGGTCAGATGAATTAGTATTTTAGGTATTTTGGGGGAAAATGGACTCCATGTGCACCAGACCAAAGAAGAAAATGATCATCAGGGTTCACACAAGGTGCTTAAAGCACTTGAATTTGACTTTCAAGTCCTGGAGAAACAGGAAAATTGGCTTGAATTTGCTTAAAAGTGCTTAAAGTATCAGGGTGAATTTGTATGCAATTTTCATGCTGGAAAAATAAAAATGTTTGTGAACATTTGTCACTATGTAAAATACAAAAATACCCGCACAAACTGCCATGATTCTGAAGCTGAGATTTGACTGATATGAAAAGGGGCCAATCACAGTTGACCTGGTCAAAGAGTGAGACCAAGGCCTTTCTGTATTGCAAAAAAAATGAAAAATAATTTAGACAAATGTTTTATTGGAATAATACTTTTCGGATGCTTTCACTATAGAGATGTCTGTGTTATTAACAAGAGTAAATAAACCACATACATTTTTTCATTTTGACAATCTACACACCGACACGTCTCGCTCTCTTCTCTCTGACAGCGAGTTTGACTCTTCTCTGATCTGTCAGTGTCAGTCACTCTCTTCTAAATACAGTCTGAATGTCAGCGTGGGAATGCAGGTATTGCACATTTACTCATTTCAGCAAATGTTGCGAGTGCTTTATTTTAACACGAGAGCGCAGATATATATGTTAATCACAAAAAACTGGATATGCAAGCTCTTAAATAGGCATTTTCAAGTGAACTGCAAGTCTCCTCATGGTGTTTCTGTGCTTAGACTGTATGCAATCACGATTTCTTTACTATTAAAGTAGAAATTATTTATCTTTGCTCCTTGACTTTCACAAAAACAATCAAGTATTTAGAATTAGATGGACACATGACCGATGACAATGCTAACAGACTTCTTATTAGCGGTTTCATAAAAGTAAAACTTACATAACTTTTATCGAAGGTGGAACATTCATTCTTAGGCCCCGTTTACACTAATGCGTTTTCCTTTTAAAACGGCGTTTTAGATCAAAAACGATCCGCGTCCACACTCGCGTTTCATCTAGCGTTTCTAAACGTATCTCCGTCCACACTACTCCACCAAAAACTTATATCACGTGACCATTCGCGCACTCTGGGCATGCGCGTTCAAGTATAAACAGGAAGCATGTGTCTCGCTCGACATGTAGTTATTGTTAGTCAACAAACGCTGCTTGAACGATGAACGCGAGCGATTAGCGAGTGCTTGAACAATAGCTTGCCTCTTGCGAATATATGCAGCTGCTGTAGTAAAAAAGGCAGAGTTTAACTGCACAATGGCGCCTGAAACGGACAATAGTGCAAACAACGCTCCCATTTCTGTGTCCATGTTGTTGTTTACAGTGAAGGCTGGTCTGCCGTCTTCCGGTAGCGTTATAGTCATGTGATAGGGGCTTGACAAATAAGAGAAGGATACGCAATGACCCAAAAGCCCCAATCAGGTAGCGAATCTCAGCAGCCACGTCTCCATTTTCAGATGTCTCTGTTTTCCCCCATCTACACTGAGACGGAGCAGCAGCGTATTAGAATGAAAACGACCTCTCCAGCGTTTTCAAAACGCTCCGTTTTCAGGGCTCGAAAACTCTGGCGTAGTGTGGACGGATGGCGTAACCGAAGCAAAACTTATGCGTTTTAAAGCGAAAACGCATTAGTGTAAACAGGGCCTAAATTTATTTACGATTATAGAAATATGCTAGAAATGTTTCTGAATGAGGTATTTGTACGAGTTATACATAATAGCTGTGTCCTGGTCTGTCTTAAAGTATCACTACATTGTACAGACATTACAGGTCAAAGCAATCGGTTGTTACATTTATCAAAATAGAAGAGAAGAGTTCTGTGTATTTTTACTAAATATTAGTGTTACTTGCTAAAGTTTGTACTATTTTAGCAATGCAATAGTATTCTTACTGGAGAACACATTTTCAGTTCTCTTTCCATCTGCGAGAAAATCAACAAATAAAAAAAAGCTAATTGCTTCACAAGCTCATTTATTAAAGGTTTATTATATTATTAATGTTTTATCTGTATAAAATCGATAGATCCTCATTTGTTCATTCATTCATTTTCTTCCGCTTTTTGGGGGCGGGTCATGGGGCAGCAGTCTTAGGAGAGAACCCCAGACACTTCCTCCAGCTCCTCCTGGGTGATCCTGAGGCATTCCCAGGCCAGCCAAGAGACATAGTCTTACTCTAGGGTGTCCTGGGTCTTCCCCGAGGCCTCCTCCCGGTGGGACATGCCTGGAACACCTCCCTAGGTAGGCAACCAGGAGGCATCCAAAACAGATGCCCGTGCCACCTCAGCTGACTTCTCTTGATGTGGAGGAGCAGCGGCTCTACTTTGAGCTCCTCCCAGGTGACAGAGCTCCTCACCCTATCCATAAGGGTGACCCATGCCACCCTGCGAAAGAAACTAATTTTGGCTGCTTGTATCCAAGATCTTGTCCTTTCGGTCATGACCCAAATCTCATGACCATAGTTGAGTGCAGTAACAGAATGATCGGCTCAGCTCCTTCTTTACCACAACAGACCGGTACATCAACCACAATACTGCTGCCGCTGCACCGATTCACCTGTCAATCTCACATTCTATCCTTCCCTCACTCGTGAACAAAACCCCAAGATACTTGAACTCCTCCACCTGGGGTAAGGACTTTCCTCCATCCTACAGACGGCAAACCACCGGTGGAGCACAATGGCCTCGAACTTGGAGGAGCTGATTCTCATCCCTGCCGCGTCACACTCGGCAGCAAACTGCCCCAGTGCATGGTGAAGGTCCATGTTCAATGAAGCCATCAGAACAACATCATCTGTGAATAACAGAGATGAAATCCTGTGGTACCCGAACCGGACCCTTTACAGCCCAAGGCTGCACATAGACATTCTGTCAATTAGGGCCGATAGACATCATGATGCTGAGCCGCCATCACAAATCTCCACCCCGCCCCCTTTGTAGCAGCAACCCGCTCGCAAAAACACACACTCAGGGCCCGTTTACACTAATACGTCTTAGTTATAAAATGGCATTTTAGAACGAAAATGATCCACATCCACACTGGCGTTTCACCTACCATTTCTAAAAAGCCCTCCTTCTACACTATACAGCTGAAAACAACCACACACACACAAACACTCTGTCATGCGCTGCATATGCCCCCGTCTGAGCTCCAGGCAGTCAGCGGGTGCTTTTGAACACAAAACCCCAGAGAGCAGTGCACGTCGGACAGTTCATCAAAGACGTACCGCTGGACCATGTCTCACAATAGTTGTTAAACTTGATCTTTAATTAATCTTGACTCTATTTAATGACTCTTCGCTTTTTTAAATCTATCAGGTAATGCGTCACAGCGTCAGTACACTGCTTCAATCTTTCACTTTCACGCTTGTACTTCATTTTATAGTGTAAACCTCAGATACTGTTGGTTGGTTCCTGTTGGTTGTGCACCTTTTTTATCAACCAAGCGCCATAACGGCACAGTTCACTCTGCCTAGTCATGCCAGAGTCCTGCATGATTAACTGAAAAAGTGATTGACAGGTGGTAATGTGTGTGTAACATCTTTATTTATTTCTGATTTGGTTATGGGTAAAACAAAGACCATGCGGGTCAGGTAGTTGAAACGATAGGCTACAGATAATTAATTTGTTATGAATTTATTCATTATTCCACCTATGACGACGATGCCATCGTCCATAGCAATGTTTCACATTAGACATCGTACAATGCCAAATTGGTCAACATCACCCAACCCTACTATGAATAAAAAAATATGAAAACTATGAACGATAGATCCAATGGACTGTTGTTATGGATTGCTGAGAATACTTTTTAGGGGTCTGTTCTTCGTACTTCGCTTAAATGATCTAAGATGATTTGACAGAGCCTAGATCTGTTAATCTTGATAATTGATCTCTGGCTAATTTGGTTCGTCAAACAAGTTCATGAATCAGATTAAAATGTTTGGATGAACTAATCTGAGATCGCTGTGCGGTTTTGAAGGACTGATCTATCGATCCTCAAAAATCATGATTAGCAATGCACGATTGGCTGACTGCACAGCAGTGTAATGACATCATCTGATTAATATTCAATTATCCATGTGAGCAAAACTAAATTAAATTTGTAGTAAACAGTTTGTTAAATATGATAGGCAGTAGAGATGCACGGATCAGCTGAAATGTTACCTGAATCCGCTCCTTCATACTAATCATCCACCCGCCCGCACATATTATTATATCTGATAAATATATATATATATATATATATATATATATATATATATATATATATATATATATATATCTGCACCCGATTGACACTTTAATAATTCTAATTCTTTGTTTTAAGCATGATGATAGGTCACCGTGGATCGTTTGTTATTAACAGCAGATTCAGCTTTTATATATACAGGAAAAAGACAACATAAGCGGTGTCACTTCAGCCTAAACGGCAGCTATGTTCTGTTTACTTGGCCTTTTTCTGTGCACTGTGCAGAAACAGAAGAGCATCTACTGAGCCTGGATTCGGGCGATTCCGCCTTGCCTCTAAAACACGGCTGGCTGCACTAAATGAGCGTTCGCGCGAACCGCTTGTTGCAGGAATGCACAAGCTTCTCCTTGCAAGGCGCTGCAGAGGTGTAAATAAGCGATTTTGTTTCTCACAGATCGACAGCAGATTTTCCTCTGATGACTCCTCTAACTGAAAGTTTGCACAGTACGACAAATTGCACTTTTACGTTTTTCTCTTCTTTTTCATTTTTTTACAACCTGTTTTAACACATTTTTTGTGTTTTAATTCATTGTTTTTATCTGTTTTTTATTATCTGTTTTTATTTTTATTTTTTCTTACACTTGTCTCTTTTATTCCTGTTTATGTAAAGCACTTTGAATTGCCACTGTGTATGAAATGTGCTATATAAATAAACTTGCCTTGCCTTGCCTTGCCTTACTCTTGCACTTCATCCACTATTTTGAGCGTCTCATCTTCACATTCTGCGAAGTCCACTCTCTGCTTTTTTGCTGGTCAACTGCTATGACCCGCGACCCACCCGCAACAAATCATAATGTATTTTTTTATAACCCGACCCGCGGATATAACCGCCATGTGCGCATCACTAGTACGCAGTAACTTTTTTTCTTGACACATGAAAGTGTGAAGCCAGCATCCCACAACAAATCTGTTGTGCGCTGCAGGCTTTACACTTTAATGTGTCAAGAGTATTTAGGCAATTTATTTAGTTTTACGTTTCCGATTGGATTTTCTTTATTATAGTAGCCCAGGCCTGTTCAAGATTCTTGATCAGCACAAGGAATTTAAATTAATTTTGCATCAAAAAGCATTTTGACATCGGTGAGGGTGTCTGCAAATTTTCAAAGCATCAAATCACCATCATATTAGCTGTCAAAACATGTTCATGACTGCATAAATTATTATTCCTTTATAAAACAAACAAACAAACAAACAGTGGAAAATTGTGCATGTCTATAATCATACACAAATTGTACTAAAGCTGGGTCGGTACCTTAAAATAGTACATGTTTGTGTCTAAAAAGCCAATATTAATAAATGTTCTCTTTGATCCCCTTGGGGAGAACCACCCTGTTTTTGTGTTTTTATTTCGTAGCGCAGATTGATTTTTTTTTTTTATTATTATTATTATGTATATATAAAATATTATTAATTATTTAACATAAAATATTATTAATTATTTTAAATGTATATATAATTTTTTTTAAATTATAATTTTACTATTTTCCCAGGTGTATATAACCCGTAGGTTATTACTGTAAACAAAAAAATCTGCATTCGGTGCATACTTTCAGTATCTCCTTTGCTTGAAATGAGCCGATTTAATCCTGTTTATGAATTGAGCTGCTGCTCCCCAGCAGGTTTCAGCTACCACACCTGTTGCTATGACAACAACTCTCGGATGAGTTTTGAAACGATCCTGGATCATATCAAATGGTCAATAACCAAATCCAGCTAACGGAGTAATCCACGTACGAAGAACTGACCCCATGTGTTCAATACACTGCGTGTCAGTCTAGAAAATAAAAACAGGTGCTTGAAAAAGTCCTTAATTATTATCCATTTGTACTTGTATGAACCCTGGATCATCCAGACTGTTTCCAGCAACGAGTCCAAAAGCAAGGGTCTGTCATGGTATGGGGTTGTGTCAGTGCTCTTGGCAAAGGTAAATTGCACTTCTGTGATGCAGCATTAATGCTAAAAGTACAGAGAGATTCTGGAGCTGGATTCAGAGAGATTCTCCAGGGACGGTCATGAATATTTCAACAAGACAAAGCTAAACCACATTCTGCACACATTACAGAGTCCTGCTGCAGAGGAAGAGGATACAGGTTCTTGACTGGCCTGCCTGCAGTCCCGACCTGTCTCCAATAGAGAATGTGTGGAGCATTTTGAAGTGCAAAACACGACAATGAAGACTCCGTACTGTTGCCCACCTTAAGAAGAATTGGACAAAATGACACCTGAAACACTTCATCACTTGGTGTCTTCAGTCCCTAAACGTCTTTAAGTGTTGTGTAAAGGAACAGCAACATTACAGAGTGGTAAATGCTTTACTGATACGACTTTTGTTGAAATGTGTTGCAGGAACCAACATTGATATACGCGTTTATATAAAATAAACAATAAAATCACGAGGAACACATTAAATCATGTTTACTGTATTGTCTGCAATGAAACACAAGTCAAAGTAAATGTAGAAATGGCTTCTTTCTCTCTTTATTTGTGTTCTCCATACTGTCCCACTTTATCGGATTTGGGGTTGTAAGTCATCAACAATCAGAGCAAAATGTGAAGTGAAAAGACTCCATTTCTACACATTTCTTTTGTAGGTCTGCAGCATAAATGAAGATACAGCACTTTCACATGTCCCATTTAAACACACTTATAGATGTCAAATCAATGAGCTCAGATCAAATTTACTTCGGCCTCATGATAATAAATGTTTAATAAAGATGAAAAAAAAAGAGAACTGAGTGTCCATCTCTGTGTTACCCTGAGAATATAAAGTGAGTTTCTATTTCTCTCTTTATTTCAAGTCTTTAACTCTTTTGCCTATAGTGCAGACGATACATCAGATGAACTGTTCAAAGCTTTTGATCTGTGTTTTTCTTCAGGCTCATGAATCAGGAATAAACACAAACCTGTTTGTTCTTCAGTGTCTTCATCTGTAATTCTGCAGGCTTCTGGATCACTCATCTTCCCACTGTCCTTCAATAAACTCAGATTTGACTTCTGTCTGAAGGTCTGATGCTCGTCCTCACTTGTAGACTGATGGGAATATTCCAGTATTTAGAGCTGAAATGAAGGAGGAGGAGCTTCACTAACAGAGAAACAGATCTGCCAAGACTAATGTAGTGTAGCGTGTGCAAAACAAAGGCAGCGGCCTATTGATGTCTAATAAAGCCAATAGAAAACAGAAGAGATGAGCACATTCTACATCAACATTATAGAGATGATCATTCACACTTAAAGCGCTTTTGGAGACTAATGAATGTGTCCAGGATCCAAACATCAGTATACATTTATACAGAAACCACAGCTTTCATCTATTACACATCATCACACTCCATGAGTTTAGCTAGCAGTTAGCACCTGTGTGAGCTTGTGTTGGGGTAAAGTTGGTTTATATTGGCACTTTCAGACGCTCTTCTTAATAATATCATTTCACTAAAGTATTATTTGCACATTCTGATTAGCCAAATCATGTTAGCAGCCAATCACTGTCAAAGTACAACATTGTAAATGAAGCTAATGTTGTTTTGAAGTCACACTTATGCTATTTCAGAGCGAATATTAAAGTAAACAATATGAGCCCGTTAAAATGAAGTGTGTGAATATAAGAGCAGCTTTAGCTCAATGTGTGCTGTTTCTCTGCCCTCTAACACAGTATACAGAATAATAATGAGTGCATGTACAGCTCACAAAGGAAATAAACAGCATTATTAAACATGTTAGAACTCTTGTAACATTAGTCAGCTTAACTCACGCTCAGTCTCCAGTAGTTTGCTCTGAATTCTCCTTCCCAGAGTTGATATTAAACGGTAAACTTCCTCTCCTTAACAGTTTTATCCACGATATCTCTCTCTCTCTCTCTCTGTGTGAGTCCTGTCTGTAACACACTGCGCTCTCTTCTTCTTCTTTGGATTTTTATTGCGGTTGGCAACCGACCTCATTAGTGCACTACCGCCACCGACTGGAGGATGGTACTGGATGTTATGCTGACTTAATAGAAAAAGATAACAGTATATTCTTTAGATTATAGTCTATATTATTTTTCTAACTGGCTTTCTTTAACAAATTTAACGACATCATAATAATGTGGTATCGTTCAGTATTATATTTGCAGTGGAATAATACATGGTCTATTGTTTCTTGTTGATTACAGTGCAGACATTCCCCAGCTGGATGTTACACTACTCTGTATCGGACGTGCAATTTCTGCTTTTGCGCATGCGCAAATTCTTAAAGGGGCAGCGCTCAAAAAACAAGCAAAACAAAATATGGTTGAGGGGAATTGAATATCAACTGGATCTTGTCCCGGTTATATTTATTATATATTTAAAAAAATGTAAATATATTAAACCTGAGCTCAATTTAGAGCTACTATACATAATACTTATGTTCAGCTTTTCAGTTTTTTTTTATTTTTAATAAATTTACAGCAATTTCAAAAACTCTTTTTCCACATTGTCATTATGGGGGATTGTGTGTAGAATGTTGAGAAAATAAATCTATTTTGAAATAAGGCTGGAACATTAAAAAATTTGGAAAAAGTGAAGCGCTGTCAATAATCCGGATGCACTGTACATACTGTATATATATCAAGGTTTCCGCTACATTCATTCATCCGTGGCGGGCCGCCACGCCAAAGTTCATCCCGCCACGGCTACATTACAGCTTCTTATTTAAAGGTGCTGTATGTAAGTTTTTGACTCTTCTAAAGCATAAAAATACCATAAAATGTGTGCAGATATTTAAGAAACATCCCAAGCGAACATACTTGTTTAACTGAAAAACAATGCTGAAGTCAGATATTCTGCTTTGAAAATGGGTTTTCCGTGCCGGAACGCTGTCTTTGTTTAGATAAATTTCATATGCACGATGCCAGTTTAGCCAATTATATGTCAGCACCCTGGGTTGCCTTGTTGGAAAACAGCGTATTTCATTCATTCATTCAGAAAGACTCTGAAAGCATGCGTCCGTGACCAAAAAGGACAGTATGGGAGACAGATGCAGTTCCACATGAGGTTATTAATTAGCAAATTACATAAATATTACGAACGTAAACATTAGGTGAGCAGGTTACATTGTAACCGCGTGTCCTAACAACACGCTGTGACGAGAGAGGCAGTGATCAGCTATTTGGCTGTTTGCACCAGACGAGACACGGCAGAAATGTAAATACAGCCTTTCAGAAGCACAGAATATGCACTCGCTCACGAAACGGTAAGGTTTAGAATCTATTTAATACATGTTAACCCACTTTAACATCAATGTAGATGCTGAATCACTCATATGTGTTTAGTTCTAAAGTTCAATTTCAGACGCTTTATTGTATTTTCCAGATCTGAGGTGAACTTTCTGCTTTCAGTATATGGCAACAAATGCCATGTAAAATGCATTCAAACTCGCATTGTTAGCATTTAGCACAGAATAAAGCACACAAGGCTTACCTGAGGTGATCTAGCTGTCATAGGTTTCACATGTTCAGCTGTGAGAAATAGAAGCCATTTCTAATATATCAATTCGAGGTGTTGGTTAGGACAAAAACTCCTTTTAATATGGAGAATATTCCCTCTATCGCGTGTCGTTGCTTTTATTTAGAACACAGTTAAAATCACTCGCTCCTGTACTCAATCTGGCATCCCAGCGTACTTTTATTATGATCCAGGAGTGCAATACCTAGTTCAACCACTGGGTGTCAAACTTACATACTGCACCTTTAAAACATTTAGTCGTGTTTTTTATAGCGGATTATAATCCCACCAAAACATATTAGAGGTAAACCGCGCAAACTTTTCTGTAACCGTAGTGCTGGTCGCTATTTGTTCAAGGTGACATGCTGACTGACTCTGACAGACTGACTGACAGGTGCGTGAGTCTAGCAAACACAGCGTAGCTTTCAGTTAAGATGAACACAGTTTCCATAAGTATACTTTATTGATAAAGGTCAATGGCTTTGCATACAATGACTTTATCTTGCTGGAGTTTATAGCCGTTTCACTTTACTTCAGGACGTGTTAATGTCGGAAAACGCACAAAAACGCACTAAATCGCGCTTCAGCAGCGCTTACTGGAGAGCACACAAGATCTGCACTTGAACGTGTAAATTTGAGTGCGTGCAAGAAGTTCTGTGCTCGAACAGAGGAAATCGGCGCACAAGCAAAGAGATTCGCATGCTCGTATTACATGAATGCTATCTCGACTTGTAATACTGCGTGTAATATTTGTCTTTGAAATAGTTGGCAGATCTGTGTAAAAAAAAAAAGTCCTGCCGCCACTGCTGTAAAAAATCCTAGAGGAAACACTGTATGTATATATATATATATATATATATATATATATATATATATATATATATATATGCCCATAATGATGCTCTAAATGGTGTGGAGGAACTACTTCTTTAGAGAACAACCTCATCATTTCCTTGTGCAAATTTTATTGTTTTACACGCATTAATAAAATCCAATATTAGTTTTGGTAAAACATAGACTCGCTTTCCATATTAACTGAAATATATGTAAATGGCACATATAGAGCCTGTGTTTGCTTTACTAATATTACTGAGAACATTACATATTCTATTCTAACACATGAAATCACTTACAGAAGCATAATACCTATTATAATATCATATATAAATCATAGAAATAAATAAATGAGGCGATTTATTAAGAAATGAAATGTAATATTTATTATTTATTAGGAAATGAAAAAATCATACTTTAATAATAATAATATTAATGATGATGATTATGATTATTAAAGTAGGATATTGTTTATTTATTTATTTTTTGCAAACCACTGCAGAAATGTTCTAACCAACAGGTCCATTGTCACATACAGTGCAGATACTTAATAAATAACTTACTATAAATTAAACGCATTAACGTGTGCTGTGTTTTTTTTGTTTTCACAAGCTTTGGAGCAATGACTGTAAATGATAAACTAGTTTTGGAGCCGTGACATAAATTCCGCTCGGCTGTGTTCAAAATGACATCAATGTTTTCAAAGTGCGCTGCGAAGGGAACACAATTGTAAACATGAAGATCGCTAAAACTGAACTGTAAAAATACTTTGAAAGCAAATTACACCTAAGAGAGATTAACTTAATGCTTTCTTTTTTAATCATTCCCAGTTTAAATGTTAGAATGTTCTAAACGTATGGGGCATAGGGAGGGTAACTGGGAATAGAACACAGCCAGGAACTGTTTCTAACTACAGCTCCAGGAGGTGTAGTTGCAAGTGCACAAGTTTGTGATGCAGTTTGCGAATGTTAGTTGGAGCGATGGATTTGGGAAACAGAAAATCAACAAACTATGTTTGTAACGACGGAACTTGCGACCTTAGTTGGCTAACGATGGTTTTCGGAAATGCACCCCTGGATCATTCTGGCCTAAATCCCAGCTCAGTCCCCCCGCTGCATACTTGCCTTCGCTCGGCTCCATTGAATACGGTGCTCTCTAGCCAGAAGTTCACCTTTTACAAGTCTGTTCCCAGCATGAGGCATTCTTAATATTATTTATAAACCACTACACTGAAGAAGGCTCTGATGGCATAAACCAGTTCCAGTTGACTGTCATGAAAAGAGTTTTAATGTAAGACCAGGTTTAATGAAAACTCTTCTCAAACATTAAATGCGCTGCATGACCAAGTAAATGTCAGCACTTTAATTCTTGGCCTATTCATGTTCTTAGAGCCTTCAGCAATTTATCAAAGTAAATTTAGTTCAGACTCGACTGTTACAAGCTCAAGGCAGTCAGCATTGTAACAAGTCTCTGTAAACTAGGAGAATTATTAAAAGGAACATTGGTAACACTACAATGCGGAAAACAATATTTATGTAGGAGAGAGAGAGAGAGAACATCCAGATCAGTGGTGTAACGGATCACAGATCTCACGGTTCAGATCACATTATAGTCTTTTAGTATGTACTCACACTATGCTATCCGAACCGTGCCCAGGCCCGTTTCCCGGATCGTTTGAGAAGTGTGAGTGCTCTGAATCGGGCTCAGGCACGGGTCACTTGGCCAGCCCTGGCCCGGTTGGAAGAGGTGGGCCTGAGCGCGGTTCACTTGAGCTCAGGCGTGGTACGCTTGCAGTATGAGTGTAAGCGGGCCTAAGTCCGAAACAAAGCGAGACGTGACTTTTAAGGGACTGTTTCATATGAATTAATTAATTATTCGTGCTGTTCAATGAACGCAAACTGTTGTAGTTTATCAAAGACGCAAACCCCTCACTGCACGTCAGCTGCACCTTCAGCAAACCTCCTAATTCCTGCAGCACCAGGACTTATGAGCGTCAAAATTGGCTAATCTGTTCAGCGAAATATTTGACTGCGTGTCACCGCATATCAAACGACTTAAACGATATAACTAAAGAAATCTCCACTGTGCTGAGCAGAGCGCTTTTCTTCCTAAACTGAACAGCGCGTCATCGATGACGTAAGCGTGCTCAGGCCCGAATGTAATGTGAGTGCGGGCCGTCGGGGGAGACGGGAGGGGGGACAAGGTGCTTTGGCCCGGTTCAAGGCAACTGTACATAGTGTGAGTACGCCCTTAGTCACGGATCAGTCAAAAAGGGGAGGAGACAAATGTCATTTGCTTTCCATTTAATACAGAAACAGCACTGCGAGACACTTTTGGTTTTAACAAACAGAACTAATAAGCTGTAATTTTGAATAAAAATAAACTGTAAAATATTCAGTGCTGTGAATTCACTGCTACTCCTACTGTTGCTGATGACGCTACATGTAGAACTCTAACATTATAATCTGTACAGCCCATATTTATTTAGTCTCATCTTCAATAAATGATTCAGCTCTTCACTCATTAATCTTCATGTCTCATTGCTAGATGATCAGTTCTGAAGAATTATTCAGTGGCATATTTCTGATGGCTGGTTGTCGCCACCTACTGGTTAAATAATGTAATTGCTGCCTACAACTTTCATTTTTGAGCATAATTAAATGCATATGATGGTGATTTTAATCTTTACCACAAACATCAGTGGTTTTACCTAGCTGTAAACTGTTCTCCCAATACTTCTGTGTTATTTGACTGTAACTTCATAAGACTGAATCTCTTAGGATTAATAAACATATGCAAATCAGCATCATTTATCATTTTTGTTGCGTAGGTGTTGAGATCTCAATCTATTAATGATTAATGGTGCAGCTTACACTGAATGCATTGATGCAGGCTAAACAAGCTGTGACAGAAAACACCTTTCATAACCTAAGAAACCCTCCACATCCCCAATAACCCACCACAACTTCTTCTGTCATCATTATCTTTTACAGGAAAGCCTAAATGCTTTCATACATGTGGTTTGAATGATGCAGGAGGCGATCTCTCTGCCATCGATACAAATTCAGGATTAATCTACCAGTAAAAAATATACTAATCTGTGGGTCACGTGTGTTCTGAACTGTGGGTTGTGATCCGTACAAATCACGGATCAACTGTGATCCGTTACAGCCCTAATCCTGATGGTTATCACAGAAAGCTCGACCGGTTTATCAGCAGCCCAATGTGAAAGATCACGATTATATAACACTAAAGGGCTTTGTTCTGTGCTAACCAGCTGGCTGTACTTTACTCCATACTTAACGATGTGTTTATTACTGGAATATTCTGTCTACACAATAGGGGTCGTCAAAAGTATCGACCTCGGTACTGGAATGTTTAAAACATCCATTTCCCACTAACATTTGAGTGCTGTTGAGTGCTTTTACACACCGCTGATTGGCCTTTGTGATCACATGCTCCAGGTTGGAGGAAAGTCCTCACCCCAGGTGGAGGAGTTCAAGTATCTTTGGGTTTTGTTCACGAGTGAGGGAAAGATGGAGCGTGAGATTGACAGGCGAAATGGTGCAGCAGCAGCAGTAATGGAGTCGATGTATCAGTCCGTTGTGGTAAAGAAGGAGCTGAGTCGAAAGGCAAAGCTTTCGACTTACCAGTGAATCTACGTTCCTACACTTACCTATGGTCATAAGCTTTGGGTCATGACCGAAAGGACAAGATCTCGGATACAAGCGGCCGAAATTAGTTTTCTTCGCAGGGTGGCAGGGCGGCGCACCATTATGGATGGGGTGAGGAGCTCTGACACTCGGGAGGAGCTCGGAGTAGAGCCGCTGCTCCTCCACATCAAGAGAAGTCAGCTGAGATGGCTCGGGCATCTGTTTCGGATGCCTCCTGGACGCCTACCTAGGGAGGTGTCCCAGGCATGTCCCACTGGGAGGACTCGGGGAAGACCCAGGACATCGTGGAGGGACCATGTCTCTTGGCTGACCTGGGAACGACTCGGGATCCCCTCGGAGGAGCTGGAGGAAGTGTCTGGGCAAAGGGAAGTCTGGGGTTCTCTCCTAAGACTGCTGCCCCCATGACCCAACCCTCAAAAAAGCAGATGAAAATGAATGAATGAATGAAGCTAGATCTAACCATCATGATCTCATGAGTTGTTAATGTATATTTACGTCATGACTACTTGAAGGGGCACATCACTGTTAACTACTCATGAACTCCTGTGTTTAATCTGTTGATGTTGACAGAATAATTTTATTGTTATACAGTGTAAACGCACTAGATTCTGCGTTGAGTGATCGACGTGACCCACGGCGCATGTCTTGCGCTTATACTGGTGCATGCTGTTTGTGTTGCTCTGCCATAACACTTCAGAAATGCTAGCTAGCAGCAAGGGTGCCGCTAAGGGGGGAAGGAGTTAGGAAGATTCTAAGGGCCCACGCACTTTGGGGATGTTATTAGGGGTCCACGACAACCCCCAACCCCCCTCGCTCTTAACTTTCGTCCATGCTCCCCCTCCCCGCACTTCACTTACGTCCGCGCTCCCCCCGCCGCTCTTCACTTTCGTTTAAGATTCCCCATCCGCGATTCCCCACCCATCACTCCACCCCCTCTTAACTTTCGTGTGCAATCACCAAACCACCATCCCCCCGCTCTTTACTTTCGTCCAAGACACCACCCCAACCATCCCTCACCCACCCTAAGGTTGTCAGAGGGCCCGTGGCGGCTAGCTTTTATGTTTCTCTGTGTTGAGTGTTTTGTTTTTTTGGAACGCTACCTTAATGTACTAGTAGCTCAAACTTGCTCATTTAGAGGCAGGAACTGCCGGACGTGCAGCAACTTTAATCATGAGGTAAACACAAAACAACAGTCTGCATCTGGAGCTCTTTCACGAGACTCCACACTTGTAAACACTCGCTGCATCGGGTTCACGCGGCTCTCGGTCCCGCCCACACTCGTCACAGCTACCAAGCCGACCAATCACAGAGCTTGCGCTCTGCATTGTAGTGACGTGTAGTTGCATTTTTTTGAGAGGTGCGTATCAGCATTAGCCACGGCAAGGGCTATGCGACCATACGTACGCTGCGCCGGAGCGTACGCTTGACGCAGAAGTATAAATCAGCCTTAAGGAGCCCATGAGTAGTTACGAATGGGTTAATAATGTTACGTATGTTATGTAATGATGTGCCCCTCCAAGTAAAGTCACGATATAATTCTACATTAACATATCTTGAGTTCATGATGGTTAAATTAAGCATAAACTAATGTGGTAATTAATACATGTTTGTTTATATGACTGCTATTTTCATTTATAACACTTCATTTTTGCATCTCGTTTAAATACACGATGAACCGCAGCTACGCTAATTATTCTCTTTATTCTCTATTTCCACCTGGGGATACTCCTTCCAAGGCCCCCAGAGATTATGCAGCACCATTGATGCGATCCAAGACCTGTGATAAGATGATCCCAAGATATCCATAATCCTGGACCAGGTCGTATCCCGAGCTGATGCGGTGGTCGTCATGGAAAACATGAGACTGATTCCTGAAAGACCACCATGACAAACATGTCCCCGCATTGATCCTGTGGGCCAGCCTGACCTCCCGCCAGTGCCCTACTCACACCTGCAGCTTCTCCACAATGAACGTCCAGCGTTCTCCAGCCTCCGGCGCCTAGACTGCAGCTCCACACAAGAAGTTTGGCCAGAAGAATAATGGTCGTGCCCAACAGAGCCTAGTTTCTCTCAAGGATTTTTTCCCCTTTACTTAATTAGTAAAGTTTGTTCCTCCACTGTCACCACTGGCTTGCTTGGATTGAGATTTGTGAAGCTGCGCTTCGGTGTTTGGACTTTCAGCAGTGAATATTAAACCACACTGAACTGAACTTTAACTCTGAAATCTGGACTTTACCAGAACTATGTTGAGCTGCATTCATTTCAACATTAATTTCCTCGTTGGTGTAGTTGATTTCTAATAATAACTGAACCTGTGAAGACAGACCTGTTTAGCCCAGAGGCAGTTCTGATTTACCTGAACATTTGTGACGGCTGATATCTAGATGTGAGAATCTTATTTTAACCAATTATCAAGCTTCGTAAATGTAAACGCTGAAATATATGTTTTACTAATGAAAAACTTCAAAACAAATCTGTGGATCAGCTAAAATCAGTAAATATAGCCTAGTTTGTATTCTGCTCTACAAAGTAAACATGCTGAGAATCTTCAACTTCAGACTAAAGACACTTTATTGATCAAAGCAGAAAATACTCAAGACAAATGGGCAGACTTTCCACACTCAATCTCTCACGCCAGCTTGAGACGTTCAGACACAAAACAGCCTCTGCATTGGTGTCATGTGTGCTGCTTTTCTCCAGTGTGGATTTTCATGCGTTTCTTAAGCTGCACCGAGTGAGTGAAACTCTCCAGACACTGATCACATGTGTAAAGTTACTCGCCAGTGTGAATCCTCTCATGTTTTTTCAGATATTCTAGCCGACTGAATCCTTTATCACAGCGTGAACACTTGTAACGTTTCTCTCCAGTGTGAATCCTCTCATGTGTTTTCTGAACTGTTAACAGACTGAATGTCTTATCACAGTGTGAACACTTGTACGGTTTCTCTCCGGTGTGGGTCCTCTGGTGCTGTTTCAAATTTTCAGCTGTGATGAAAGTCTTCTTACACTCAAAGCACATATACTCTTTTACACCAGTGTGGATCTTCTGATGTCGTCTTAAACATGACTGCTGTATAAAACTCTTTCCACACTCAGAACATGAATAAGGCTTCTCCTTTGTATGAGTTCTGAGATGGACTTTCAGCACTGATGCCCTCAAAAATGTTTTGCCACATTGATCACATCTGTGGGTTTTCTTTCCAGTGTGGATCATCATGTGTTCTTTATAGGCGGATGAGTGTCTGAAACTCTTCCCACACGGAGTACATGTGAATGGTTTCTCTCCAGTGTGGATCATCATGTGTTCATTAAAGCATGATGAGTGTCTGAAACTCTTCCCACACTGAGTGCATGTGTATGGTTTCTCTCCAGTGTGGATCATCATGTGTTTATTAAAGGATGATAAGTGTCTGAAACTCGTCCCACACTGAGTACATGTGAATGGTTTCTCTTCAGTGTGGATCTTCATGTGTTTATAAAGGGATGATGAGACTCTAAAACTCTTCCCACATTGAGTGCATGTAAATGGTTTCTCTCCAGTGTGAATCCTCTCATGTGATTTCAGATCTGCTAACTGAGTGAATCTCTTATCACAGTGTGAACACTTGTACGGTTTCTCTCCAGTGTGGATCCTCTGGTGCCGTTTCAAATTCTCAACTTTAGTAAAAGTCTTCTTACACTCAAAGCACATATACTCTTTTACACCAGTGTGGATCTTCTGATGTCGTCTTAAAAGTGCCCGCTGTGTAAAACACTTTCCACACTCAGAACATGAATAAGGCTTCTCCTTTGAATGAGTTTTGACATGGACCTTCAGCTCTGATGCCCTCAAAAACGTTTTGCCACACTGATCACATCTGTGTGTTTTCTCTCCTTTGTGGATCACAATGTGATTATTAAAGGTGGATGATTGTCTGAAACTCTTCCCACACTGAGTGCATGTGAATGGTTTCTCTCCAGTGTGGATCCTCATGTGTTGATTAAGACTCCATTTGCTTGCCAGACTCTTTCCACACTGACTGCAGGTCAAACAATTCTTGTCTCTTTGCATTAAAGTATCTTCAGTCTGTAAATGAGGTGTTTTCCCAGCTTTTAGGAGTTCATCTTCACTTTCTTCATTCTCTTCAATATGGTCTAAAGGTAAAAAAAAAAAAAAAGGTTCAGTTTTTAGCACAACCACAAATCAGAAAAAGTTGGGACAGTACGGAAAACACAAATAAAAAAAAGATTTACACATTCACTTTGACTGGTATTTCATTGCAGACAATATGAACACAAAATATGTCATGTTTTGTCTGGTCAACTTCATTTAATTTGCAAATGTACATCATTTCCTGTCATTCAGACCTGCAACACAGTCCAAAAAAAAAAGCTGTGACAGGAGCAGTTTAAGGCTAGTAATCAGGTAAATTGGTGAAATAATAATGTGATGGGAAACAGGTGATGTCAACAGGTGGTTATAATTATGGTTTGGTACAAAAGCAGCATCCAAGAAAGGTCTAGTCCTTTAGGAGCAAAGATGAGCTGAGGATCGCCAGTTTGCTAACAAATATGTGAGAAAATGATTGAAATGTTTAAAAACAATGTTCCTCGAAGAAAGATAATAAGACATTTAGACATTTCACCTTCAACAGTGCTTAATTAAAAGGTTCAAGGAATATTGGTGCGTAAAGGACAAGGGCACAAGCCTAGGTTAAATAACCGTGATCTCAGATCCTTTAGGTGGCACTGCATCAAGAATCCTCATTCATCTATAAGCCATATTACGACATGGACTCAGAAATACTTTGGCAAACCTTAGTCAAGTAGCACAATAGATAGTTACAACCACAAATTCAAGAGTTCACACTTGTATATGGGTTGATACTAGTTGCAGGTTTGGCCTGCTGTCCTGGGAGAGAAACCTGAGATCGGAGATAAATGGAGCCCAGGCTTCCCACCTAGTCGTATGGCATGGAAGGAGGTCTGAGATCTGGTAGGTCTCGAGAGCTCCCCTTTATTAGGAAATATGGGGTGGATGGGGGGTGGGGTTCTTTAAAGACAAAGATAATGAAGGAAAAATGAACTGGGCTATTTATTGAGGGCTTGAATCCAACTGATTGCTTTATTGATGATTGTAGATGCGGGACCAGCCGCAACCAATCATAGCACGGGATCCTCTCAAAATTAGTTCCTAAAACTTCACTTTAAAAGTTCACACTTAATTCACACTTAGCTATTGCTTGATATTAGTTGCAGGTTTGACATGCTGTCCCGAGAGAGAACCCCGAGCTCAGAGATCCTTAAGCCCAGGGATCTCGCCTAGTTGTAGAGCACGGAAGAGGGTCCAAGATCAGGTAGGTCTTGAAAGCTCCCTAAAAATGCTATTGGCTCGGGACAGCAGCTGCGTATTTGACGTATTCCTGAAACCAGAAATGAGTTTCTGGGCAGTTGAAGTCATCTACAAATAGAGGGGAAACAGGGTTGGAATTTAGGGACTTCCTAAAATGTAAAAAGACTAAGGGTGTTTGGAAGGGGCGTGTGGGGGATGGAAGATCGAAAATGTAGATGGAATGTCCTTTACGTGTTTGATCTGTTTTGCTTGTTTGATGAGAAAATAAATGGTTTCCTCATCGAACAAGGTTAGACCTGAGGTAATGGGGTGAATGCATTGGTTGAAATTAGAAGTTATGGTGATTTTGGAGCATCTAAGGAGACCAAAAAATGAGAGGGTGAACATGGCATCAGGGGTGCAGTCTTTACGGAAAGATAGGCAAGTCTTTACGGATAGATACCTTTGCGAAGGGTTAAGATGCATTTGGAGAAGATAAGTGGTTGGAATCGTTCTAGTAGCAAGAATCTCGACTTTTAAAAGAAATATGACATATTTAGTCTCCTTGTTGGGAAGTTGCTATATTTTGCAAATATAACAAAGCATGCTATGTACCATGGGTGGTACATCAGAACGGCAAGGGGTTGGGAGTTTTGGATTATTACAACATCTTGGAGCGTGGTGTCTGAAAGATTCTGTTCGTGGACTGTGATCTTGCTGGACATTGGGTTGAAGACATAGCGGATGCGTAGGGGAAGGTAAGTGGGGGATTGAAGTGGATGGAGAAGGAGATGTCTGACAGCGTTGTGGCTGAATAGTGGACGATTGGGTGGGCCAACGGGCTCGATTTGTAGTCCTGGCATGGCTGGGTGGTGCTGGGCCGTGGATAGGGTCTCAGGGAGAGCGGGGCTCTTGCTGAAGTTGTTGTTGTTGTTTGTTTGCTCTTTTCCATATCAATAGGTTTGATGGTACTGTAAGTCTGTAAGAAGCTTCTTGAAGCTGCAGCGTTTTTGTAGTGAGAGCGGTCTTCAAAAAGGAAGATAATGAAGGAAAAATTAACTGGGCTATTTATTGAGGGCCTCAATCCATCTAATCGGTGTATTGATGATTGTAGATGGGGGACCAACCACGATCAATCATAGCACATGACCTTTACAAAATTAGTGTATAAAACTTCACTTAAAACTGTGCCAAAAGGAAGCCCTATGTTAACAGTGTCCAGAAGCACAGTCCACTTCTGAATCAATATTTTATGTATTTTTGGGAAAAATGGATGCCATGTGCTCCGAACCAAAGAAGAAATGGATCATCAGGGTTCGCACAAGGTGCTTAAAGTGCTTGAATTTGGATTTAAAAAGTTAAAGTCCTGGAAAACCTGGAAAATTGGCTTGTTTTGAAAAGTGCTTAAATTATCAAGGAGAATTTGTATGCAATTTTCATACCGGAAAAAAAAAAAATGTTTGTGAACTTTTGTGACTATTTAATGCAAAAATACACGGACAAACTGCCATGATTCTGAAGCTGTGATTTGACTGATATGTAAAGTGGCCAATCACAGTCGACCTAGTCTAGTTTTACATGAAACATAAGGGTGGGACAAAGGCCTTTCTGTGTTGCAATGACTGAAAAAGAAATTAAAACTAATGTTTTATTGGAATAATACTTTTCGGATGTTTTCACCATAGAGATGTCTGTGTTATTAACAAGTAAATTAAATTAGTAAAAGCACCGATATTCTTCCTGCCATTTCCATGACATACAATTTAATTCATCTTTATTTCTATAGCACTTTTACAATGTAGATTGTGTCAAAGCAGCTGAACATTGAAGATTATAGTAAACTGAAACAGTGTCAGTCCAGTTTTCAGAGTTTAAAGGTGCAGTACGTGATTTGCTGGAATGCTAGCATTAGCAAAATAGATAGGAAATTTTACGACCCTCCCCTGCTGTTCAAAGCCAGAACTTCTTAAGTCATGAACTCAGGAATGCGCTGATTGGATCACTAGATTATCACTAGATCATGTCATTCATCAGTTAAAAAACTCTACAAAGACACGCACTTTATCAAGCGTAGTTGTTGACAGGCCAGCGGGTGCAGGATTATATTTCCCCAAAACTGTGTCACAGGCTGTCCCTGTTCACAAATGAACAAATGAGTGAATATTAGAGGTGTGAACCTACACTGGTCTCACGGTTCGGTACGGTTACAATTATCATGCCATCGATTCGGTTCAATTCGATATCTCGGTGCATTGACGATTCTTTCCATACACAGTTTTATATTTTCTTCACAGCACAGCAATTCTTGTATTAAAATGTATAAATATATTTACTATTTGTAAAACAATTTTGTCCTTTAATACAAACAGTCAGATATATAAACTGTACCTTTAAACAACACGAGTATTTATAGACCATTTTGATGGATGTAAACAAAAACAATGGTCCTAACGTATTTCCTGTTTTACATTTTTAATTTCCATTGCTTCTGAGAATCCAAAAAGGTCCACATATTGATAAATAGTGTTATGACGGCTGATTTAACATCAAGTTATGATTGAATTGCCTCTTGTTACAGTTAGGAAATAGTTTAACGTCAAGCAGGAAATGTTGATGGGCCAATGACATGACCACATTGAAATGGTCTATAGCAAATAAACAAATATAAATATCCCGCTCGCTTTCTGCCTTGTCTACCAAGTTATTTCTTACACCCCTTTGATTGGTCACGCGCTCAACAGAAAGGGCTGTGATTGGCTCTTACACGCTGGCGCTCTTCATGCACTCATGGGCCACAGTGAGAGAGAGAGAGAAATAGAGAGTACTTTCATTCTCTTAATCTCAGTGAAATAGGGGCTTTTGCTGTAAGTGTCAGTGAAACAGTGTTCAGCAAACACACACGCAGTGAAATTGTGCACAGTTTCAGAGTTTTTACGTAGCGTTGTAAATATTCGCGCTCGCGGCTCGCCTCCCTCGCCATAGTAAGCTACGGCGACATAGCGCATGTGAGATAAATGACGTCAGTACATAATAACCGGTTATGATTATTACTGAACCGATACCGAATTGTCCGCGTCTGCATCGCGGTGCACCGAAGAAAACGATTAATTTTGACACCCCTAGTGAATATAAATCAAACTTCACCTCAGTAAAGCTGGTTAGGTGGAAGAGCACATTTACTGATGCTTTGTTATTAAACTAAATAAAAATGAGATCAGAATAAAGCGGTGCTAAACAGAAATATCCTGTCCTCTTTTTACATTACACTCACTTTTACATTACCAAGACAATGAGGGACTTTTCATTTTCAATTGTGCTCGCTGATCCTCTCGTGCATCGCTTGTTTTCAGCTCCTTTTTCACTTGAACAACTAAACGAATGCTCAGCTCTGTTTAACAGACTATATTATCGATGCTGCAAAAGGTACTCCATGAACCTGAAAGTAGCCAATCTTCTGCCGGACGTTTTCAGTGGCTGAACAACACGTGCGTGCAGATAAACCCATTCATAAACAAGAACACAATCTACATCAGCTTTGTGTGGCTAAAATAGTTTTAAACAGACCTGCCTAAAAGAAATACTTCAGCCGTGGCGTCATCTTTCTGATTGTTGTTGTTTTGAACTGTCATTGCCCTCCAGCGTCCAAAAGTAACTCTAATATTGATTCAGGGTTTAGAAAAGTTGCTTTTTTTGCAGAAGCCCTTTCAGAAACAATCTTTCTTTTCATGCACACAATGCCACGCTGGTCTTTCAGAAAGAAGTTCAGGTTGATGCAGAGTTTGACTGATGACATCTCTCTGTCAGCAGGAGATCTGTATGCTTCACATGTACGCGTGAGTGACGTATCTGTCTGCTTAAGTGTCGGCTTGTCTGCCGAGTGACGTATCTGTCTGCTTAAAGAGGCTGCACAGAAATACACATTTAAATGTGTTGACAGACAGTTTGAGATGCCGGTCAGAATTGAGTTATTTGTCGGTCCGACAATATTTAATTGATGAACATTTTTTAGTTTTAAGCCTGATCCAGAATATAAAAATACAAATAAACACATTTAGATCATTTACTTTAATCAGCACTATTGGAGTGTAAAGAGACTTTCACCCAGCACAACAACACATGTTTCTAAAGACGATCACCTACTGCACCTTTAAGCTCAGTTTAGTTCAGTTCAGTGTGGTTAACACTGACACAATCTACACATCGACACGTCTCGCTCTCTTCTCTCTGACAGCGAGTTTGACTCTTCTCTGATCTGTCAGTGTCAGTCACTCTCTTCTAAATACAGTCTGAATGTCAGCGTGGGAATGCAGGTATTGCACGTTTACTCATTTCAGCAAATGTTGCGAGTGCTTTACTTTAACATGAGAGCGCAGTCATACATGTTAATCACAAAAAACTGGATATGTGAGCTCTTAAATAGGCGTTTTCAAGTGAACTGCAAGTCTCCTCATGGTGTTTCTGTGCTCAGACTGTATACAATTATGATTTCTTCACTATTAAAGTAGAAATTATTTATCTTTGCTCCTCGACTTTCACAAAAACAATCAAGTATTTAGAATTAGATGGACACATGACCGATAACAACGCAAACAGACTTCTTATTGGCTGTATTGTAAAGTGAAACTTATAGAAATCTTATAGAAAGATTATAGAAATATGCTAGAAATGTTTCTGAATGAGGTATTTGTATGATTTATAGATCATAGCTGTGTCGTGGGCATATTGTGCTCTAAAATCTCTCTGTGCTTTTCAGCATTAATCCCTTCTTTTCCAGGGACGCCCATGAATATTTCAACAAGACAATGCAAAACCACATCCTGCACACATTACAGAGTCCTGCTGCGGAGTAAGAGGATACAGATACTTGGCTGGCCTGCCTGTAGTGCCGACCTGTCTCCAATAGAGAATGTGTGGCGCATTTTGAAGCACAAAATGCAACAATGAAGACCCGTACTGTTTTGCAGGAAGAATTGGACAAAATTACACCTGAAACACTTCATCACTTGGTGTCTTCAGTCCCTAAACGTCTTTTAAGTGTTGTGTAAAGTGTGGTGGAAATTCATTTATATACTTTGACTTTGCCATACGTGGCTACTTTAAACTAGGCCATACATGCAGGGCTTTACATTAACACCCGCCAACCCGCCAAATGCGGGTAGATTTCAGCTCTGGCGGGTTAGACAGACACCTCCACTGGCCACTTTGGCTGGTTGGAAATCAATTTTAAATTGTAGTTTTCTTAACAGCAGGGTTTGAAAAGAAGGATGCCCAATATTCCTGCAAATGTGATCTTAGAATCGAGAAGTAGCACGACTGACAAAAATAACTGTGTTCGCGCAAGCAGGAAGCAGGTTAATACCGAATGAGAGGATGATCACTCGCACGCACAGGTGATGTGATCCGCGCGACTGTTAAAAAGCGTGCACGCTCCCGTTTACTTGCGCGAAGCAACCGTGCGCAAGTGCGATCGGTTCTCTTTGAAATGGACTGGACAAAGAGCGATGATCATGCACCCACAGTCCTGCTGCTTTCAAGGGCTCAAGATTAAAAAAATATATCAAGGTTTCCGCTACATTCATTCATCCAAGGCGGGCCGCCACGCCAAAATTCATCCCGCCACGGCTACATTACAGCTTCTTATTTAAAACATTTAGTCGTGTTTTTTATAGCAGATTATAATCGCACCAAAACATATTAGAGGTAAACCGCGCAAACTTTTCTGTAACCGTAGTAGTGCTGTGCGCTATTTGTTTAAGGTGACATGCTGACTGACTCTCTGACAGACTGACTGACAGGTGTGTGAGTCTAGCAAACACCGCGTAGCTTTCAGTTAAGATGAACACAGTTTCCATAAGTATACTTTATTGATAAAGGTCAATGGCTCTGCATACAATGACTTTATCTTGCTGGAGTTTAATGCCGTTTCACTTTACTTCAGGACGCGTTAATGTCGGAAAACGCACAAAAACGCACTAAATCGCGCTTCAGCAGCGCTTACTGGAGAGCGCACAAGAAGATCTGCACTTGAACGTGTAAATTTGAGTGCGTGCAAGAAGTTCTGTGCTCGAACAGAGGAAATCGGCGCGCAAGCAAAGAGATTCGCATGCTCGTATTACATGAATGCTATCTCGACTTGTAATACTGCGTGTAATATTTGTCTTTGAAATAGTTGGCAGATCTGTGTAAAAAAAAAAGTCCTGCCGCCACTGCTGGAAAAAATCCTAGAGGAAACACTGCATATATATATTCTTCTGTAAGCAGCAGCCGTCACTGCTTTTTAATTATTCTATGTACAGATTATTAACAGGCCTATATTAACCGTGTGCACGTGATCATCCTTTCATTATCAAACACGGTATGTTTCACCTGCTTTCTTTTCCTTACAGTTATATTTGTTAATATGGTTTAATTAGATATTTTTACAATAACATTGCTTTAATGGGAGATTACTCCCTGTTTATGTTAACTGCTGATCTGGGACCTTTAGCCAGGACAGATTACTGTGCATATTGTAGATACATGACAATAATTCTGTTTTTAAATGTAATGTTTTTTTAAAGGAAAGTTTTGTTGAATTAAAAGTGCACCTATACAGCTATATTTTCCTTGTTTTAACCAAGCGGCAACCTCCCGCTCTCCCTTGGGAAGCCAATACGGAAGTAACTAAAACTGCAATTCATCGACTCGCCTGGGGGGCTGGCTCCAGGAAGTCCAAGGGCTTTCTTTCTGCATTGGTAAATTGGCCATTTTTACAGCTGATAAAAACATGTTTACAGCCTGGTACAAACGATGGCTTTGGTGCATATAGCTATGATTACCCTTCATGACAACTCTGAGGGGGGTGAATTTTTTTATAACTCATCCGTTTCGTTTTTATTAGGTTATATTAAGTTTGCATAATTAAGGGCGTGGCCACTTGAGTGACAGCTAGCCCTCGCTGGTCGCTGTCTCGTCACCTCAGCTGATTCTGGCTAATTAGCCGCTGAGCTCGGCATACACATCGTGTTTTTGCTTTGTTTAATGTTTCTTTACACAGTCATTTGCCTTTTGGAATTATTTCCTGCAATTATCAGATGATATGGCATGCTGTGTGGATTTAATTGTGCTTACAAACCGTTCAAGTTGCCTCCATTTCACAGGTGAGTGAAATTATATACTTGTATACCATCTCTATAAATGTATTTGTTTTATTTAAGATCATTTATCATTTAAATGCTCTTTAGACTAGTATTGCACTCCAGAATCTGACAGATTGATTAGCTGTAGGCTATAAAACAGTCATCTGAAGCGTTGTCATACAGTGTTAGTGCTGGATTTTATAAACAGCCTTGCATTTACTAACACAGACTATATCTGAAGTGTTTGGCAGTAATTCGCGTTTTCCTCCTGTCGAAAAACGTCATAAGAACAATGTTTAGTGGCTCAATGTGTTACAGCAGTGTTTTTAAAAGTCTAAACACTTTATTGATATAGTGTACAACCAAGCACATGTGGTCAGAACACAAACGAGTCACAGGTAATGAAGTATTAAACGTTCTCCCAAAGTAATAAATCTGTTTTAATCCAGGTCTAAGCAAAATGCTGAGAATCCAGCATGCGTCTGTAGCTCCGCTCACTCTCCGCCTCTTTGCCCTTATTTGGTATGCCGCGTTTGGTGCGATGATGCGCTAACAAAATGGCGACGGTTGGCCGCGCCTACTTGTGGCTTCTTTTGCAGTGTTCAGAAACCTATGGGTGACGTCACGGATACTACGTCCATATCTTTTACAGTCTATGGTTTTGACACAATAAAAAATTTGTGGCTAAGAAATACTTATTTGGTGTGGTCAGAGATAAATTTGGTAAATCCTTAATTTTGAGCACTGAAAGTCATGTGAAATAAAAACTGTATTGCGACACAACCCATTTGCTCATGCACACTGAGCCAACTAATACACAATACACACAAGAAGTTAAATAAATGAGAAGGCGTGTGAACATAACACATCTAAATCAAGTCATTTTAGCATGTCAAAGTCAAATTTATGCATATAAAATATATTTTCCCAACAAGAAAAGTGTGGCTAGTGAAAATGGCAAGTGGCTAGTAATGTTGGAAATCACAGTGGCTGGTGATCAAAAAAGTAAATTTTAAGCCCTGCATACATGGCTACTTTGATATCTGTTTATCATCTGTCCTTCTGTATACATTAACTAGTCAGGCCATATGTGGCTGAGAACGAAACTGCAATCCATGTATGGTGACCCTGCGGGTAGTAAAAACTGAATACAAGGAGAACGCACTCTTCCTTGAGTGTCGCACTCTGCAGGATCCTGTGTTGCTGTATGACTGTCTGGCTTTCTTAGCAAAGAGTAAAGCTTAAAAGACATTTTGGGTAAGACTTTGTCTTCTTGATCATTGAGAAAGCATCTTTAAAGAAAAAAGCCCCTACAAAAGGAACAGCAACATTACAGAGTGGTAAATGCTTTACTGATACGACTTTTGTTGAAATGTGTTGCAGGAACCAACATTGATATACGCGTTTATATAAAATAAACAATAAAATCATGAGGAACACATTAAATCATGTTTGCTGTATTGTCTGCAATGAAACACAAGTCAAAGTAAATGTAGAAATGGCTTCTTTCTCTCTTGATTTGTGTTCTCCATACTGTCCACTTTATCTGATTTGGGGTTGTAAGTCATCAACAATCAGAGCAAAATGTGAAGTGAAAAGACTCCATTTCTACACATTTCTTTTGTAGGTCTGCAGCATAAATGAAGATACAGCACTTTCACATGTCCCATTTAAACACACTTATAGATGTCAAATAAATGAGCTCAGATCAAATTTACTTCAGCCTCACGATAATAAATGTTTAATAAAGATGAAGATAAAAGACAACTGAGTGTCCCTCTCTGTGTTACCCTGAGAATATAAAGTGAGTTTCTATTTCTCTCTTTATTTCAAGTCTTTAACTCTTTTGCCTATAGTGCAGACGATACATCAGATGAACTGTTCAAAGCTTTTGATCTGTGTTTTTCTTCAGGCTCATGAATCAGGAATAAACACAAACCTGTTTGTTCTTCAGTGTCTTCATCTGTAATTCTGCAGGCTTCTGGATCACTCATCTTCCCACTGTCCTTCAATAAACTCAGATTTGACTTCTGTCTGAAGGTCTGATGCTCGTCCTCACTTGTAGACTGATGGGAATATTTCAGTATTTAGAGCTGAAATGAAGGAGGAGGAGCTTCACTAACAGAGAAACAGATCTGCCAAGACTAATGTAGTGTAGCGTGTGCAAAACAAAGGCAGCGGCCTATTGATGTCTAATAAAGCCAATAGAAAACAGAAGAGATGAGCACATTCTACATCAACATTATAGAGATGATCATTCACACTTAAAGCGCTTTTGGAGACTAATGAATGTGTCCAGGATCCAAACATCAGTATACATTTATACAGAAACCACAGCTTTCATCTATTACACATCATCACACTCCATGAGTTTAGCTAGCAGTTAGCACCTGTGTGAGCTTGTGTTGGGGTAAAGTTGGCTTTATATTGGCACTTTCAGACGCTCTTCTTCATAATAACATTTCACTTAAGTATTATTTGCACATTCTGATTAGCCAAATCAAGTTAGCAGCCAACCACTGTCAGAGTACAACATTGTTGACGGTCAGTGAAATAAAGCTAATGTTGTTTATGTGTTGAGAAATGTTGGTGTCTTTATCTGTGAACTTAATTGATATCTGTATTTTGTTGCTTTATATGTAACTGCTTCATATGTACTGTATATGGTGTCTTTAATAATGAGCTTTACAACTTTAGCTCAGCGGTTAATGGATAAATGAAGTGTCCAACTATAAGAGAGGAGAAAAGTGTGTGTAAAGCTCTGAGCAGCCTGACGAATGGCGGAGCGCCTCTATTGCTGCTGCTGTAAACACCTCCTGACAATGAGCAATCTAGAAGACTTCTGACTCCTTTCTGTCCTCACTTCTTTGTTTTGATGAACTGTTATGAACTAGGCCAGTTTCCCACAACATATGTAGTATTATAAGTCACACTTACAGGCGATTTCAGAGCGAATATTAAAGTAAACAATATGAGCCCGTTAAAATGAAGTGTGTGAATATAAGAGCAGCTTTAGCTCAATGTGTGCTGTTTCTCTGGCCTCTAACACAGTATACAGAATAATAATGAGTGCATGTACAGCTCACACAGGAAATAAACAGCATTATTAAACATGTTAGAACTCTTGTAACATTAGTCAGCTTAACTCACGCTCAGTCTCCAGTAGTTTGCTCTGAATTCTCCACGGAGATTTCTCACATGCAGGAACAACGATCGTGTGAGCAGCAAATGAAGCCGTTCAATAAGCGAAATCACACGACTGCAGCCACTACACACTCACAAACTGATAGACAACGGGAATCTTCCTCTCCTTCACAGTTGTGTCCACTACATCTCTCTCTCTGTAACCGGCGCGCAGTTTCTTCTTCTTCTTCTTCTTGGGGTTTAAGGGCGGATCGCAGACTAACAAGTGCATTACCGCCTCCTATCTTTCAGATGGACCATTGACACTGTAACAGTAAAGATTGAACACTTCTACCTGAATTTAATAAATGTTTAATTGAAAACTGCTCTCCCTTATTCTGCTATTCCTCCTTCAGCTCACTTCTTTCAACAGTATATGTCCTACAGTGCACTATAATGTGTTCAACTCTTTCACTCACTACACATGTATCACAGAGCCCCATTGACCCTGCTGAAACAAACAGCTTAAACCAGCCTAAGCTGGTCGACCAGCATGGTTTTAGAGGGGTTTTGATTATTTCCAGGCTGGTCTTAGCTGGTCAGGCTGGAAAATGACCAGCTTTTAACCAGCTAAAACCAGCTTGACCAGCCTGGTTTAAGCTGGACATAGCTGGTTTTAGCTGGTCAAACTGGTTTTAGCTGGTCGTCTCCCTCTTTTGAGTGGAATTACTGATCCTGAGGATGGGGAACAGCTGTTTCTATTGTTATGATACTGTCTTCAGTAATTTAGCTATTTTTATTGTTAATTCTTGTTAAAGTGATTCCTTTTTATGCTAGATAGACTTAGCATAAATGATGGCTAGATAATGATGATGATAACATAATATCTGCCTTCAGGGATTTCCTGAAGATAAACACCAAACAATAACACAACTGGAATAACTACAGCAGTCGCCATCGTCTGATCTCATATGAAGCAAGAGATCGGGATCACGTATGATGACGTGTGCAGGTGCTGTAGTGCTGTCCCAATTCTTAGGGGTACATTTTAAAGCCCTTCCCCTTCACACTCGGTTGTAGGGGCCAAGGGGAAGGGGTGCAAAAATAGAATTGGGATTGGGCCAAAGAGAATTGGGACATCCCTACCCCTTCACGGGAACGCGCAAAACAAGGGGAAGGGCTAAGGGGTAGAATTGGGATTGGGCCTTAGGTTACGCTGCTCTCTGTATCAGACGTGTGGTTTCTGCTTTTGCGCATGCACGAATTCTTAAAGGGGCAGCGCTCAAAAAACAAGCAGAACAAAATATGGTGAAGGGGAATTGAATATCAACTGTCCCAGTTATATTTATTACATATTTTAATATAAATGTAAATATATTAAAATGTACCTGAGCTCCATTTAGAGCTTTAAAGGCTGTGAATACTGATGTCCATGTGATTTAACAGCTTTTTATTTAAGTCAATTTATAATTATAATCAACATTACAGTGGGAATATATACACAAATCAGAGTTTGACAATACCTTTTTAGAGAAACCATCTACACCACCCAAATTCAGATATAAAACCATTCTGTATACTTTCAGTGATGGTTATGTGTGTGTGTGTGTGTGTGTGTGTGTGTGTGTGTGTGTGTGTGTGTGTGTGTGTGTGTGTGTGTGTGTGTGTGTGTGTGTGTGTGTGCAAATGAAAATAAGGATGCAAATACTCACGTGATTAATTAATGTTTGGTATCCACATGACAGGGTTCATACACATTTTACTACTAAAATTCCACGATTTTCCCAAGACTTTTAAGTACATTTTCATGACCTCATGTTTCATGCAATGTCTACATAAGAAAAACAATGCATGTTCAAATTTATTACAGCATAACGTAAAACTTGCAGCAATCTATTAGGTTCAATTTATATTTATATCTATGTAAAACTGATTTAGATCATGCTTACACCGCACTAATAATGTGAGCGTATGTGATTGGCCAAGGACAGAAAAGAAGTAAACACAACTAGCTATATTCAAGTATACAGAGATCTGTTTTACATGACTTTCCCAAAACTTTGTGTCTTTTCTGTTTTTCCAAAACTTTTCCAGGTCTGGAAACTGCCGCGTCAACATTCCATGACTTTTCCAGGTTTTCCATGACCGTATGAACCCTGACATGAACAAGCGACAATGGTGCAGGAACTGAGTAGGTTCTACAGGCTACAAAACCAACCTGGATCATTCTGGCCAAAATCCCAGCTCAATCCCCCCGCTGCATACTTGCCTTCGCTCGGCTCTATTGAATACGGTGCTCTCTAGCCAGAAGTTCACCTTTTACAAGTCTGTACCCAGCATGAGGCATTCTTAATATTATTTATAAACCATTACACTGAAGAAGGCTCTGATGGCATAAACCAGTTCCACCCACATAGCAAACGGACTTGGCCCAAATGTGGCCTCATTATGGCACTGCTGGCGTGTTGCCGGCACTGGCATGCATATTGTCAGCCAAATGTGGGCCATGTATGGCAACGATGGCACGGCATGCATGACGGCAAACTACATTTGGGCCAATTGTGGATGGGAGGTATGTGGCCCAGATCAGTGTAGCGATATCCAGAAGATCCACAATATCCAGGAAAAACATTTATTCTCTCTCTCTCTCTCTCTCTCTCTCTCTCTTTCTCTCTCTCTGCCACTCTAAAACATATGTAATAATTATAAGAATAATAGTAACAATAATAATAGTAATAATATTAATAATAGATTTAATAATTGTATTGAATCAGTGAAACAAGCTAAGTTAAAAAAATGAAACATTTACCTAACACATGAAATAATGTGAGTCAGATGTGGGCCGGATCTGGGTTGACAGTGGTTGCTTTCATTTTTCAGAAAATATCACAAAATTACATAATAAAAAATCTATTTGACCTGAACAAATATGCATTTTAAATCTGCAAATATGCATTAACAAATGTTATTTATTTATTTATTTTTATTTGATTTTAAATATAGAATATAATAATTGAAAGAAAAAATTAATTCACATGTAAAACGTTTTCCATACATTTTAGTTTAAGCATCACAAAATCATGTTTAAAACCTTGACCAGAATTGTTAGTCTACTTTTTTAATTATTTGAAAATATGTAAAGCTAACTGGATGGTCAGTTGTTGGCGCGATCTCCACGGTAACAGCAGCTTTTCTGGTTGGTGGATGAGGTTCACGTGATACAGCGTCGGTTGAAATTTGAGTTTACAAGCTAACGAGAGAAGACGTCTGTCAGACAACAACAACTACTGTTCAGGTAAGTGAATTTATCTTGCCTACAAAGGTAGCGTTACTGCAGATATGCAACTACATGGGTTATCATTCGAAACAGATTTGCCGTAACAGATTAAGTCTGCGATGTGTTCATTATACTTACTGTAGTGGTTGTGTTAATTTCTATCGCTAGCCTGAAAACAAGTGCAAAACGGGTCGCATACTGAGATAAGTGTTTAAACTGATAAATAACAACCTGTTTTTGGCGCTTTTTTAAAAACCGAATTCAAACTAGGGTAATAGGGTAAATGCTTTACTGCTTTACTTTGAACTTGAGAGCGCGAGTAAACTGACGCAACCCGTGTGCGATAGATAGACCAGCCTGGGGTGTCCGAGGCGCAGTGCTGCCTATCCAGTGTGCGGAACAATGTAGTGCTGCTAAAATGATAGATAAAAATCACAGAGAAATCAGCAAAAGTGATAGAATCAAAAGTAGAAAGTGATTCAATTGTTTAGATTTAATTATATCTAAATATAATTCTGTGACTTTAATAATCAGGGTATTTCTGATATTTAGTTTTTTAGTTAGTAGACGTTCAATGGCCATGACTTAAACATTTAGTAGCCACGTTGAATGAAAGGGAATGTAATAATTATGGATACAACAATAAAAGTATAAAATATTTAAACGTGGATACAAATTGAATGATAAAACATTGAAATTGCAGCTTTAAAAGCTGGAAACCTCTGGCCTAAAAGCACTCTTTACACATTTTAGGATTTCATTTCATAACAAAATTACTAACAAAATTAATAATAAAACAGTTTTAGAGCTACAGTATTATCCTATATTGAATTTTTTGACTAGGCAAATTCAATGTTAATGCCTTTTTTTCTCGTTCTTACAGGACTGTGATTGGTCTTTAAAACAGACTACAAGACAGACTGTTAGTATGAAGGGTAAATGATCTGCACCAGAGAGGGTTTACTACCAGCCACAAGGGCTATTAAGACCTCAAGCTTTTATTTGTAAGTATTTCTTAATTGGGTAACGTAATACTATTGTGTACTACTTTTACATCTGGTGTAACATGGATTTTGGTGGTTTTATTATAATTTCTTGTTTCTGTTTCAGCCCTCCTGCGTAACAAATCAAGAGATGATGATGGACCAAAGGAAGATAATCTATAGGACAGTTTAGGCTCTAAAATCTGTCAGTGAAGAAGACCTAGGCCTTGAATCAAATCTACTGCCAGTAGCTGATCTTCAGTCTCTGCAAAACCTGGAGGAGCAGCTGAAGAAATGTCCTGACTTTCAAAAGCAATTGGTAAGTCCATTGTACTCCAGATATTATATAAATGCACAACTGTTTTGTTTAGGCTTACTAAAGGCTTATTGTTTGTAACGAACAAACATTACATGCTTTTAATAATTATTGTTTTGGTTCCTTATGGTGTCAGAAGTGCTAAGGTGATGCATTCTTTAAATGGACTTCAGAGAACTTTATGATCATTGCATCGCACTCAAACCAGCTAAATATCATTTAACAGACTGTTTATTTTCAAAGACTGCATAGTGATTGCTTTTGTGTGGGCTATGTTTACCTGTGGAGGAATTAAACAAGGCTTGTGAAGTTTTGACAATTCAGTATCATTGAAATTAAAATTCTGTGAACCCCCTTTGAGTAACATCTTACAACATAGGAAGTGTTACAGTTTTAAAATATGTTTGTTCTTGTTCTTAAAGGAGTTCACAAATTTTTTTTAATTTGCACATCATTTAATCTTAACCTTATATGAGTTTGTTTCTTTTGATGAACATGGACAATATTTTTGAACAATGTTGGTCACCAGACAGTCGAATCTACTGTCTGATTACAACAGAAGGAAGAAACTCATACATACTAGTATAAGTGAGGAAATGATGACAGAATTAACATTTTTGGTTGAACTATCCCTTTAGGGAAGTGGTTCTCAATTCCAGTCCTCGTGCTCCCCTGCCCTGCACATTTTGTATTTCTTCCTACTTAACACACCTGATTCAGATCATCAACTTCTTAACAGAGAGGTCCATGAACTGATCCTTGTGTGTCAAATATAAGAGACATGCAAAATGTGGAAGGTGGGGGGCACGAGGACTGGAATTGAGAACCACCGCTTTAGAGGGTAATTGCCATTTTATTTTAACAACAAATAAAGTAAATATTATTTCACAGAAAAGCATTTTGGCAATGAAAAGTGGGACGGAGATGGTGTTTGGAGAAAAATGATGGCAACAATAACAAACACGCTAGGCAATATGCGTGGAGTAAACGGGAAGATCAGTTAAGCTTGCAGTTAAGGAACATTGTTCTTGGTAAGTCTGTAGTGTTAAATATATGTGTGACTGTGTAGGCGCTGGGATGCTGAAGAATGCTGCGAGTCAGGTGGGTATGGTCACTCAAGCTCCTTTTATTGTCCTGAGACAAACACAGCACCACAGATTTAGTTCGTTTGCAGCTCTGATGATATTAGTGTCAGCAGAGAGGCTTCTCGGGACTGCTGGTAAATTACATTTTCTCATAACTTACACATTTACTCATACGTGATGTATAATGGTTATAAATGTAAATAAAACATGCATGAAAATAAAACAAAACTGCCTCTTTTCATTTCTCATCAAAATCACATAATTTCAACACAGTAAACTCTAGTAAAAGTAAATAGTAAACTCAAGTGACCAATAATTAGCATTTTTTTGGGGAAAGGAACAACAGAACAGGAAAATATAACTCATAAACAACAAAACACATAACTCAGCATGTGCAATATGTAGCACGTATGCTACTGCTAACACTGAACATCACAAATAAGTAAATAAACATACCTGAGACAAACACAGCACCACAGATTTAGTTCGTTTGCAGCTCTGATGATATTAGTGTCTTAAAGTGAAATAAACAGAGTTTCAAAATTCACAAGAGCTGATGTTAATTAATAATTAATAAGACAAGCGATCACCAAAGCAGCTTACCAGCAGAGAGGCTTCTCGGGACTGCTGGTAAATTACGTAGCACCGCCCCCTACTGTGACGGACGCCATTGCAGGTAATGCAAAAACCAATGGTGAGTGTTTTCCCAATTGAACCATGAATTTAACCATTATTTTAACTCCGTTACATATGTATTTAAAATTTTACAGTCTAATGCAGAGTACTTCAATTTCTACAACTTTTATTTTAAAAAGGAACTATAATACACTTTTAAAATATTTATAGGAGGTCCTTGTTGGGTTACATTAACATATGCAATAACTAAGCAACTATTTAACACAGTCCGGTACATTTAGAAATTAAATGCACTTTTTGATTCACTATGTTATGCTTTGAATGTGTCACATCAACATTACTTATCAAACAGTATTAGTACTGTTATTAGTACTTCAACAGTGCATCACTTACACCACAGTTAAGGTAATAAAATCATTTAATTGGGCCACAAACTGTAACTGAAGATAATTTATATTTCAAGAGCTCACACTTAGCTGATGATTAATTATAAAGCTTATTTGGCATGCTGTCCCGGGAGAGAGCCCTGAGCTCATGAGATCCTCGAGCCCAGGGCTCCCTCCCGTTGCAAGGCGAGAGGGGAGATCGAGCTCAGGTAGATCTCAAGAACTCCCCCTTCGTAGTGTTGAAGAGCAGATAGTAGTTCTCTTTAACGAGATAGGTACTACATAGGGAGCAAGTCTATAGTGTTGATCAATCAATAACTTAGGTTGCGTGTTTTTAATCGGTGGGAGGAAACCGGAGGACCCGGAGAAAACCCACGTGAGCACGGGGAGAACATGCAAACTCCGCACAGAAAATGCCCGCTGGTTTGGTAAAACCTAGAACCATTGACATTCTTGCTGTGAGGCAACAGCGCTAAGCGCTGGGCCACCGTGTCACCCATCTAGAAAAGGGAAGGAGTAGGGGTGGAAGGGGGGATTCTTCAAAGCGAAGATAGCGGTGATATGGAACCCGGGATATTTATAGTAGCTTAGGGATCATCTGATTGGTGCATGGTGATTTGGATAATGTGGGTCCAGCTGCTAGCAATCATAAGCACGTGATCCTCTCGAAATTAGTTTATAAATAAACTTCACTAATTTACAAAATTTATTTACAGTAGGTGGATGAATGTTTGTTTTGTATATGTACTTAGTCTTTTTGTATTATTAATTTTGTATTTTATCTTTTAGCTGCTATGAATAAAAGGTTTGACGCATCACGCCACTGATCAGGAGATAGAAGCAAGTGTACAAAGATGGCTTCAGCTTGCTCCCGATAGAGATAGAGGAAGGAGAGAGTGCTTAAGGAGAAAAGAGGGGCTGCAGAGCTGTACTTCATTGCCAGAGGACAGTCCTAATTAGCTTCACTTTCTTGCTCACACATACAAACATTGTGTTACTGTTTTAAGTAATCATTTTAATCTGCTTTCTGAGTAAAATTACATACACTACCTGTCAAAGGTTTGGGGTCAGTAGGCTTTTAAAATAAGCTTCTCCTGCTCACCAAAGCTGCATTTATTTAATCAAAAATACAGTACAAATTGTGAAATGTTATTTAATTTAATCATTTATTCCAGTAATTTTAAAGATGAATTTTCAGCTTTATCACTCCAGTCTTCAGAGTCACATGATCCTTCAGAAATCTTCACTCTAATATTAGTAATAATAATAATAATAATAATTATTATTATTATTATTATTATTGGTAAAAGTAATAAAAGCAATGACTGGAGTAATAATTTTATTTGAAACTACAAACAATAAGTAATAAATAAATATTTAACATTTTAACTATTTTTTTTACATTTAATAAATGTCACCTTGATGAACAGACTAATTTTATTTAAATTATTAAAAGAAATTAATAATTAAAAAAAAAAAAAACTGACCCCAAACTTTTAACCGGTAGTGTAATTTGTTTCAATTTTAGTGCTGTGTTCATTTGAATTCATCAAGTTATAACTGATGTTGTTCAGGCAACTAAAATAGTGTTCACACAGTTACGTAAACAATTCTAGCTGTTATACTTTTCTATGGCTTGTGCATTATTGTTAAATAAACACATTTTGAGAATTGAGATTTATTGTGATTTATTTGTTCACATGGTTTAGGTAACATTGAACTGGGTTATGGCTCAGTTTTGGGGCTTCTGGTTAAAGGGTGGTGTTGATATGGTTAACTTATGGCTGAGAATCGGTACCAGTAATGAACCTGTTTTGGCCCAATTCAGGGCCAGTTAAGGGTGATAAATTGGCTGAGATTCGGGCCGGTTATGGCCCATGTGTGGCCCTAGTCTTTAATCCACTTATGGGCCACTTTAGGGCCGTCATTCTTTGCGGTACTTGGGCCGAGGGAAAAGTTATTGTGTGGCCCGGAGCTGGGCCAGAAAACATTTGCTATGTGGGCAGTTGACTGTCATGAAAAGAGTTTTAATGTAAGACCAGGTTTAATGAAAACTCTTCTCAAACATTAAATGCGCTGCATGACCAAGTAAATGTCAGCATTTTAATTCTTGGCCTATTCATGTTCTTAGAGCCTTCAGCAATTTATCAAAGTAAATTTAGTTCAGACTCGACTGTTACAAGCTCAAGGCAGTCAGCACTGTAACATTGCCTAATTGCTGCTTTTTCAGATGGTGAGCCAACATTTCCAGTAGGACATTGACAGCGACACAGAGGCTGATGGTGTGGTGGAGCCAGAGATCCATCGTCCTTTATCTGAGCAACAACTTGCTGTTCTTCATGGGTTGCTCAATCCTTTGACATCACACCTGAATGACCGGGAGTTATATCTACAGACACGTGGAGTTTATTTAGAAACTAATTTGGAGAGGATCACGTGCTTATGATTGCCTGCAGCTGCCCCGCATTATCCAATTTACTATTCACCAATCAGACGATTCCTAGGCCACTATAAACGCCAAAGGTTTCATACCACAGACATCTTCATTTTGAAGAACACCCCTTCCACCCCTACTCCTCCTCATTTCCTAGATGGGTGGCACGGTGGCCCAGTGGTTAGCACTGTTGCCTCACAGCAAGAACGTCACTGGTTCTGGTCATTAACAAACCAGCAGACGCTTCTGTGCGGAGTTTACACGTTCTCCCAGTGCTCACGTGGGTTTCCCCCGGTTTCTCCCAGCGTCCAAAAACATTCAACTTAAGTTAATTGACTAATCCAAATCAACACTATAGACATTCACCTAGTGAGTAGTCATCTCTTAAGAGCAATCTCTATCTGTTCATTAGCTACTACAGCAGGGGAGTTCTCCAGATCTACCTGAGCTCAAACTCCCCTCTCGCCTTGCAAACTGGAGAGAGCCCCGGGCTCGAGGATCTTATGAGCTCAGGGCTCTCTCTCGCATGCCAAACAAACTTTAGAATCAATCCTCAGTGTATAAAATCCCTGTTGAACTCTTATTTTGAATTACTGTGTGACGTCACATGTGGGTGGAGTCACAGATGTGCCCAGACATGTTTGGTCCACAGAATGTTCCAGTGCTGCAATGAAACTGACGGTAGTTTGTTAATGTGTGCGCGTTCTTCTGAACTTACTCTACCCATCACCAACACTATTCTTTGGACAGATTCCACCACAGTGCTTTCATGGATCAAATCGGAATCCTGTCATTACAAGGTGTTCGTTGGCACACGGATAACAGAAATCCAGGAGTTAACCTGTCCCAACAATTAGAGATATGTGGACTCTGAACTAAATCCTGCTGATGACATTACAAGAGGCAAATCCCTCTATGAGCTCTCTCAAGCATGTCAATGGATTCGAGCCCCTGATTTTCTTCGGCAGTCACCAGAACACTGGCCAATACAACCCACCTCACAGTCAGTCGAAGAGAATGAATTAAAAAAGTCATTCTTCTGTGCTCATGTAACTGTACCTCAGTCTTCTCTACCAAATCCTGAGCAACATTCAACATGGGCAGAGTTGGTCCAAGCCACCTACCAGTCTGTGCATGGAACAGAAGCACACCCAATGTCAGCTGCACAACGTATCGATACTGAACTGATACTTTTGAGACAAGCCCAGAAGGACAGCTTCCCTGATGAAATTCATGCACTTCAGAATGGCAAGGTAATACAGACTAGCAGTCGGTTAAGTACTCTGTCACCTGAATATGACCAAACCCTGGGAATAATTAGGGTTGGAGGTCGCCTTCGTAAGGCAAAGAAACTTGATGTTGATACCCTACATCCTATCGTCTTGGCACCTGATCATCCAATCACTAAACTCATTATACAAGACTACGACAACCAGCTACTTTATCCCGGTCCTGAACGTGTCTTTGCAGAATTGCGGAGAAGTTACTGGATTATCAGAGGCAGACAAGCCATAAAGAAATATCAACACCAGTGCAGAGAATGCAGGACCTGGCGGAGTAAGCCAGTCAACCCAAAAATGGCTGATCTCCCTGCTGCTCGTCTTCGCTTATATCAGCCTCCTTTCTGGTCAACTGGAGTTGATTGCTTTGGACCATTTACAATAAAGATAGGCAGAAGACATGAGAAACGATGGGGGATAATTTTCAAATGTCTTACCACCAGGTGTATCCACCTAGACCTTTTGCACAGTATGGACTCTGACTCCTTTCTCATGGCTTTACGTCGTTTTATTGCACGACGTGGGAAACCATTCGAATTAATATCTGATCAGGGTACAAATTTTAGAGGTGGAAGCCGAGAACTCCAAGAAGCATTCTCTGCACTTGAGCCAGATATCAAAGAAAAACTGAATGAACGGAGCATTTCCTTCCAGTTCAACCCTCCACATGCCCCTCATTTCGGAGGAGCCTGGGAGCGTGAAATTCGCTCTATTAAATCCTGTCTTCGAGTAGTCCTGAAAGATCAGATTGTGACTGAGGAAGTACTAACCACTGTTCTTATAGAGGTGGAGGGAATACTGAATTCGAAACCACTTGGCTATGTATCATCAGAAATATCTGACCCGGACCCAGTTACTCCAAACCTTCTGCTGATGGGGCGGCGGGACGCCTCTCTTCCTCAAGTGGTTTATGGCAAAGGAGAATTGCTGGGAAAGAGAAAATGGCGACATAGTCAGATTATAGCTGACCAGTTCTGGAAACAATTCATTCGGAATTACTTGCCGAATTTACAACCACGTACCAAATGGCGGCATTCTACACCAGATCCATCAGTGGGACAAGTAGTCATGGTCATGGACCCTCAATTGCCACGTGCATTCTGGCCAATAGGCAGAATAAAACAAGTTGTACCCAGCAGTGATGGAACTGTTCGAGTGGTAGACGTAACTATTGATAACCGAGTCTACCGTTGCCCTGTTTCTAAACTAATAGTCCTACCAGAGATACCTACTGATACAGATGATGAGTAAAGTAAGAGAACAGTGATGTTTATTTGATTTCTAATCTCCTATGTAGATTAGGGGGCGGCTGTATAAAATCCCTGTTGAACTCTTATTTTGAATTACTGTGTGACATCACATGTGGGTGGAGTCACAGATGTGCCCAGACATGTTCGGTCCACAGAATGTTCCAGTGCTGCAATGAAACTGACGGTAGTTTGTTAATGTGTGTGCGTTCTTGAGAATGTAAGTTCATATTACTATTTATCGTTAGCTAAAAGTGTGTATATGTATACCTTTTAACTTATGCTGTTTTGTTCTACCTCAATATTTGAAGAGGCCTTGGCTAAAAGAGTTCGCTGCCTAGAACTGTATAAATAGACTGTTAAATTCCATGTTTACTGCACATACTTATATTAATAATGCCGATTGAAACTCTGGGATGTTTACACATTTATAATTTGTATTCAGAGATATTAATAATACTTTGCGTGGTGTATAGCACGTTGTCTTAATGGATAGATTATATGTAACAAAGGATCACATGGCTGCTGTTTGTTTTATGGCGCAAGAGCTCCGCCTAGTGGTCATCAGCGAAATTACCTTTGTATTATTGTTCAGCATTCAGCATTGTTTATTTATTGTCATTCAAGGACATTTAAGAACTTTGTTTAATTCATTGTTATTGCTTTATTTCAGAAACCACACATACACAAATCTAAATGCACTCCTAAATGTCTACTAAACTGCTTGAAGATTGGAATAAATCAATGTGCAGAACATAAACTGTCGTCAATGTTGCCTGTTCATCTTCTGACCGGGTTTGAGGAATAGATGTTGACCACCCAGTGTAGATACGCACATACATCTAACACTCAGCTAAGTGTGAACTCTTGAAATTATATTACTGTAAGATTTCTCTCTATCTGACTTGACATTTCTTTTGTATCTTCAGCTTTCCTTGAAATAGTTACAGGAAGAAGCATTCTGCCACGACAACAGTTTATTTCAATTGACACTTTAAAATGCTTTTCAAACATTACAGTATTTTACTAAAACAACAAGTCTCTGTAAACTAGGAGAATTATTAAAAGCAACATTGGTAACACTACAATGCTGAAAACAATATTTATGTAGGAGAGAGAGAACATCCAGATCAGTGGTGTAACGGATCACAGATCTCACGCTTCAGATCACATTATAGTTTTGTAGTCACGGATCAGCCAAAAAGAGGAAAAGACAAATGTCATTATTTTCCATTTATTACAGAAACAGCACTATAAGACACTTCTGGCTTTAACAAACAGAACTAATAAGCTGTAATATATTAAAAAATAACATGAAGAAATAATCAACAGAATAAAATAAACTGTAAAATAATCTGTACCATGAACATCAGTGGTTTTACCTAACTATAAACTGTTCTCCCAGTACTAATGTGCAGGGGCGGACTTTTCCAATAAGCGAGGTAAGCAGCCGCTTGGGGCCCCAGGGAATTAGGGACCCCCGACCAATGCTGCTGTCTGGCCGAAACAGCGGTCAGATGATGAGCGCTGTGAGCTTAAGAGATTGAGAGCCTGTTCACATAACATTTCCCAGTGACGCGGCCGCCGGTTCACAAACAGCAATTACTCACTTCATATGAACAATGGTGAACAGATTAGTTTGATGGATTGTGAATTAAATCTGGTTAAATGTTTTTTTTTATTATTATAACTATTAAAATGTGAATCGGGGCAACCCAGTGGCGCAGTAGGTAGTGCTGTTGCCTCACAGCAAGAACGTCGCTGGGTCGCAGGTTCGAACCTCGGCTGGGCTGGGTCAGTTGGCGTTTCTGTGTGGAGTTTGCATGTTCTCCCTGGGTTCGCGTGGGTTTCCTCCGGGTGCTCCGGTTTCCCCCACAGTCCAAAGACATGCAGTACAGGTGAATTGGGTAAGCTAAATTGTCCGTAGTGTATGAGTGTGAATGAGTGTGTGGAAGTTCCCAGAGATGGGTTGCGGCTGGAAGGGCATCCGCTGCGTAAAATCGTGCTGGATAAGTTGGCGGTTCATTCCGCTGTGGCGACCCCGCAAGGGACAAAGCCGACAAGAAAATGAATGAATGAATGAAAATCTGAATCACAATAATGTCTAATTAAGTGTACAAGACAAATAAGTAGACTTTCCACACTCAATCTCTCACGCCAGTTTCAGATGTTCAGACACAATCATGTCATGTGTGCTGCTTTACTCCAGTGTGGATTTTCAGGTGTTTAAGGCTGATTTATACTTCTGTGTCAAGCGCTCGCGTATGCTTCAGCGCAGCCTGAGCGTGGTCATATAGCCCTCGCCGTGGCCGACACTGATGCGCACCTCTCAAAAAATTTAACAAGCTCTGTGATTGGTCAGCTTGGTAGCGCTGACGAGTGTGGGTGGGGGTGAGAGCCGAGCGAGCACGATGAAGCGAGTGTTTACAAGTGTGGAGTCCCATGAAGGCGCTCCAGATGGACACTGTTGTTGCACGTCTGCCGGTTCCCGCCTCTGAATGAGCCAGTTTTAGCTACTTGTACATTAAGGAACCGTTCAGAAAAAACAAAACACCAGTGAAGAAACTCGACACAGAGGAATACTAACACCTACTGCCAGCTAGTGTTTCTGAAGTGTTATTGCAGAGCAACAGACACAGCGTGGAGAAGTATAAATGACCGACAATCACGCCGATCACTCGATGCAGAAGTATAAACCAGGCTTTAAGCTGCGCCGAGTGTGTGAAACGCTCCAGACACTGATCATATGTGTACAGTTACTCTCTAGTGTGAATCCTCTGATGTGTTTTCAGGTGTTCTAACTGGCTGAATCTCTTATCACAGTGTGAACACTTGTGCGGTTTCTCTCCAGTGTGGATCCTCTGGTGCTGTTTCAGATCTCCAGCTGTAATAAAAGTCTTCCAACACTCAAAGCACATATACTCTTTTACACCAGTGTGTATCTTCTGATGTCGTCTTAAACATGACTGATTTGTGAAACTCATTCCACACTCAGAGCATGAATAAGGCTTCTCCTTTGTATGAGTTCTGAGATGACGTATTAGCTTTGACGCCATAAAAAATGCTTTCCCACATTGATCACACCTGTGGGGTTTCTCTCCAGTGTGGATCCTCATGTGTTCATTAAGGGAGTGTGAGAGTCTGAAACTCTTCCCACACTGAGTGCATGTAAATGGTTTCTCTCCAGTGTGAATCCTCATGTGTTTATGAACGGATGAGGAGCGTCTGAAACTCGTCCCACACTGAGTGCATGTGTATGGTTTCTCTCCAGTGTGGATCATCATGTGTTCATTAAGGTATGATGAGAGTCTGAAACTCTTCCCACACTGAGTGCATGTGTACGGTTTCTCTCCCGTGTGAATACTCTCATGTTTTTTCAGGTTTCCTAAACGACCGAATCTCTTATCACAGTGTGAACACTTGTACGGTTTCTCTCCAGTGTGGATCCTCTGGTGCTGTTTCAGATCTCCAGCTGTAATAAAAGTCTTCCCACACTCAAAGCACATATACTCTTTTACACCGGTGTGGGTCTTCTGATGTTTACTTAAATGTGACTGACCTGTAAAACACTTTCCACACTCAGAGCATGGATAAGGCTTCTCCTTTGTATGAGTTCTGAGATGGAGTTTCAGCCCTGACGCCCTCAAAAATGCTTTGCCACATTGATCACATCTGTGGGTTTTCTCTCCAGTGTGGATCCTCATGTGTTGATTAAAGGATGATGAGTGTCTGAAACTCTTCCCACACTGAGTGCATGTGTATGGTTTCTCTCCAGTGTGGATCTTCATGTGTTGATTAAGACTGTTTTTGCTTGCCAGACTCTTTCCACACTGACTGCAGGTCAGATGATTCTTGTCTCTTTGCATTAAAGTATCTTCAGTCTGTAAATGAGGTGTTTTCCCAGCTTTTAGGAGTTCCTCATCTTCACTCTCCTCATTCTCTTCAATAAGGTCTAAAATTGAAGTAAACACAACCACAAATCAGAAACAGTTGGGACAGTACGGAAAACACAAAAAAAAAAGATTTACACATTCACTTTGACTTGTATTTGATTGCAGACAATATGAAAACAAAATATTTAATGTTTGTCTGGTCAACTTCATTTCATTTGTAAATATACATCCTTTCCTGTCATTCAGACCTGCAACAAAGTCCAAAAAGTTTAGGGCTAGTAATCATGTATATTGGTGAAATAATGATGTGATGTGAAACAGGTGATGTCAACAGGTGATTGTAATTATGGTTTGGTACAAAAGTAGCAATAATGAAGATAATGAAGGAAAAATGAACAGGGCTGTTTATTGAATTAATCTGATTGCTTTATTGATGATTGTAGATGCGGGACCAGCTGCAACCAATCATAGCACGTGATCCTCTCTAAATTAGTTCCTAAATCTTCACTTTAAGAGTTCACACTTAGCTATTGCTTGATATTAGTTGCAGGTTTGACATGCTGTCCCGAGAGAGAATCCTGAGCTCGGAGATCCTATATGTATATAATTGTGTGCATGTATATATTGTAAGCTGAGAAAATATTCTATGCTATTCCTTCTATGCTAATGAAGGACTACAGAGACATTTCAGGCACAGGCTAAGTCCTCCTGGTGTGGCAGAGTTCATCACAGGCCCAATACACATCTCTGCCATTTGCTTACATTAACCATGTGATTTTCACCACACACAATTCATCTTCCTTTATATAACTTTGTCATGTTTGATGTCATTTGACAGCTTATGACTTAAGCGTTGTAGTGATCAGGTCAACAGAGACATTGATGTATTTCTATATACAATCTATTAACTATTGTTGAGTCATGGCCTGAGGAGAGCAAGTTAAATGTACTTCACCCCCGCTTTATCAAACTTTACTCAACTTTGATGGTCAGCTGGTTTTGAGGGTTGGTTTTCACCCATGTTTCACAATGCTTTGCTCAAGGTATAAGTAGTAAAGATAACTGTTGATCTGAGAGACTTGCACTGCATCTCCCGCACACCAGTGGGTAACCTCATCTGCTAACAAAGGCAGTTTTGGCGAAAGGGAGGAGGCAGTGAAGACTACTGCGGAATGGGCTGGGGGTGATTAGTGGGCTTGGGAAGGAAAAGACTCCTGAGGGAGTCAGGTGAGCGACGTGGGGAGAAAGCTGAGTGATACTCAGTGCTGGAAGGAAGAAAGGGAAGAGAAAGTGGCTGGGTCATGCCCTCGCTCTTGGGTGTTGGATGTGGCTTGATCAAGCCTTTGCTCTTGCATGTTGGAAGTGTTTTCCCAGACACTTCCTCCAGCTCCTCCAGGGGGATCCAGAGGCGTTTCCAGGCCAGCCAAGAGGCATAGTCCCTCCAGCGTGTCCTGGGTCTTCCCCGGGGCCTCCTCCCGGTAGGACATGCCTGGAACACCTCCCTAGGTAGGCTTTTTGGAGGCATTCGAAACAGATGCCGAGCCACGTCAGCTGACTTCTCTCATTTCGGCCTCTTGTATCCGAGATCTTGTCCTTTCGGTTATGACCAAAGGTGAGAGCAGGAACGTAGATTGACCGGTAAATCAAGAGCTTTGCCTTTTGGCTCAGCTCCTTCTTTACAACAGAGCGGTACATTAACCAGGTTACTGCTGCCGCTGCACAGATCCACCTGTCAGTCTCACGCTCACTTCTTCCCTCACTCATGAACAAAACCCAAAGATACTTGAGAACTCCTCCACCTGGGGTAAGGACTTTCCTCCAACCTGGAGATGGCAAACCACTTTTTTCCGATGGAGCACCATGGCCTCGGACTTGGAGATGCTGATAATCATCTCAGCCGCACCACACTCGGAAGCAAACCGCCCCAGTGCATGCTGAAGGTCCATGTTCGATGAAGCCAACAGAACAACATCGTCTGCGAATAACAGAGATGAAATTCTGTGGTCCCCGAACCGGACCCCCTTCAGCCCAAGGCTGGGCTGTGAAATTCTGTCCATAAAAATGATTAACTTTCTTACTTTCTTCATGTGATTATTTGAATCAGTATTTAATCTTGAAATGATTTTGACTAATGAATAAAGTTAACACATTGCTTAATATAAGAATGTTCAGTGCCTTTGCCGGTCTCTTTGTAACTCTATATTCAGGAGTCACCAAGCCAGGTCAGAGGTCATGGAGATGTCGAGTGGAACTGAAGGGCTTGATGATTTAAAACAACTGTGTTCCTATTTGTATTGATAAGTGTTGACACTGTCTATAGTAATTTTGATATTATTATTATTATTATTAATATTATTATGTGGTAATTCTGTTTAAACTTTGTGTAGTGAGAATAGAGCGGCCTAGGAACTCACTGCGAGTGTTGAAGCTGGTTTCTGCTGATGAAACTGCAAACAATCTTCAGTAAACTTTCTTTTTAATTGAATCTCTGACTCCAGCTCTTCTTCATCTGACAGACTGCTCATTTTTGGGTTCAAACTGTAAAATTGTGGTGGGTGTCGACTGATAAGGGTTTTCTGGGCTTCTGTGAGGTGGCTCTGCTGAGGCGAATGTAGGTCTTGAAGGCATCTGATGACCACCTTCCAAGGGCCTGTATTTGTTGTTGTGAAAGACCTTTTTGAACTGCTGTGGTGGCTGCTGCAATTCTAAAAGAGTGTCTGGAGTAAGAGTCTGGAGGGAAGCCTGACCAGCTGGGCAGTTGACATCATCTACGAATAAAGGGGAAACAGGGTTGGAATTTAGGGACTTCCTAAAATGTAGAAAGAGTACAAGTGTTTGGAAGGGGCGTGTGGGGGACGGAAGATCGAAAATGTAGATGGAATGTCCTTTACGTGTTTGATCTGTTTTGCTTGTTTGATGAGAAAATAAACAGTTTCCTCATCGAACAAGGTAAGACCTGAGGTAATGGGGTGAATGCATTGGTTGAAATTAGAAGTTTTGGTGATTTTGGAGCATCTAAGGAAACCAAAAAATGAAGGGGTGAACATGGCATCAGGGGTGCAGTCTGTATGGATAGATGGGCAACCTTTGCGGAGGGTTAAAATAGATTTGGAGAAGATAAGTATTTGGAATCATTCTAGTCAAAAGAATCTCCGATTTGGTACATCGGAACGGCAAAAGGTAGGGCGTTCAGATTTTTGCAACGTCTTGGAGCGTGGCGTCTGAGAAATTCTGTTCGTGGACTTTGTTCTTGCTGGACATTGGGTTGAAGACATAGCGAATGCGTAGGGGAAGGCAAGTGGGGGACTAAAGTGGATGAAGGAGGAGATGTCTGATGGTGTCTGTCTCAGGGAGAGTGGGGCTCTTGCTGAAGTTGTTGTTTGTTTGCTCTTTTCCATATCGATAGGTTTGATGGTACTGTAAGTCTGTAAGAAGCTTCTTGAAGCTGCAGCGTTTTGTAGTGAGAGCGGTCTTCAAAAAGGAAGATAATGAAGGAAAAATGAACTGGGCTATTTATTGAGGGCCTCAATCCATCTAATTGGTGTATTGATGATTGTAGATGCGGGACCAACCACGATCAATCATAACACATGATCTTCACTTAAAACTGTACTGTGCCAAAAGGAAGCCCTATATTAACAGTGTCCAGAAGCACAGTCCACTTCTCTGGGCTCAAAAGCATCTGTGATGGACCATCACACAGTGAAAATGTGTACTGTGCTGAGATGAATCAATATTTTAGGTATTTTTGGGAAAAATGGATGCCATGTGCTCCGAACCAAAGAAGAAAAGGATCATCAGGGTTCGCACAAAGTGCTTGAATTTGGATTTAAAAAGTTAAAGTCCTGGAAAACCTGGAAAATTGGCTTGTTTTGAAAAGTGCTTAAATTATCAGAGAGAATTTGTATGCAATTTCTGAAGCTGTGATTTGACTGATATGAAAAGTGGCCAATCACAGTCGACCTAGTCTAGTTTTACATGAAACATAAGGGTGGGACAAAGGCCTTTCTGTGTTGCAACGACTGAAAAAGAAATTAAAACAAATGTTTTATTGGAAAAATACTTTTCGTATGTTTTCACCATAGAGATGTCTGTGTTATTAACAAGTAAATTAAATTAGTAAATAAAGCACGGATATTCTTCCTGCCATTTTTATAAACTACAATTTGATTCAATTCATCTTTATTTCTATAACACTTTTACAATGTAGATTGTGTTAAAGCAGCTAAACATAGAAGATTATAGTAAATTTCAGAGTTTAAAGGTGCAGTACGTGATTTGCCGGAATGCTAGCATTAGCATAATAGCTTAGAAATTTTACGACCCTCCCCTGCCGTCCAAAGCCACAATTTCCTAAGTCATGAACTCAGGAACGCGCTGATTGGATCACTAGATTATCACTAGATCATGTCATTCATCAGTTAGAAAACTCTATGGAGACACACACTTTATCAAGCGTAGTTGTTGACAGGCCAGCGGGTGCAGGATTATATTTCCCCAAAACTGTGTCACAGGCTGTCCCTGTTCACAAATGAGTGAATATAAATCAAACTTCACCTCAGTAAAGCTGGTCAGGTGGAAGAGCACATTTACTGATGCTTTGTTATTAAACTAAATAAAAATGAGATCAGAATAAAGCGGTGCTAAACACAGAAATATCCTGTCCTCTTTTTACATTACACTCACTTTTACATTACCAAGACAATGAGGGACTTTTCATTTTCAATTGTGCTCGCTGATCCTCTCGTGCATCGCTTGTTTTCAGCTCCTTTCATTTTTGCAGAAGCCCTTTCAGAAACAATCTTTCTTTTCATGCATACAAAACCACGCTGGTCTTTCAGAAAGAAGTTCAGGTTGATGCAGAGTTTGACTGATGACGTCTCTCTGTCAGCGGTAGATCTGTATGCTTCACATGTACGCGTGAGTGACGTATCTGTCTGCTTAAAGAGGCTGCACAGAAATACACATTTAAATGTGTTGACAGACAGTTTGAGATGCCGGTCAGAATTGAGTTATTTGTCGGTCCGACAATATTTAATTGATGAACATTTTTTAGTTTTAAGCCTGATCCAGAATATAAAAATACATTTAGATCATTTACTTTAATCAGCACTATTGGAGCGTGAAGAGACTTTCACCCAGAACACATGTTTCTGAAGACGATCACCTACTGCACCTTTAAGCTCAGTTTAGTTCAGTTCAGTGTGGTTAACACCGACACAATCTACACACCGACACGTCTCGCTCTCTTCTCTCTGACAGAGAGTTTGACTCTTCTCTGATCTGTCAGTGTCAGTTACTCTCTTCTAAATACAGTCTGAATGTCAGCGTGGGAATGCAGGTATTGCACATTTACTCATTTCAGCAAATGTTGTGAGTGCTTTATTTTAACACGAGAGCGCAGTCATACATGTTAATCACAAAAAACTGGATATGTGAGCCTTAAATAGGCGTTTTCAAGTGAACTGCAAGTCTCCTCATGGTGTTTCTGTGCTCAGACTGTACAATTATGATTTCTTCACTATTAAATTAGAAATTATTTATCTTTGCTCCTCGACTTTCTCTAAAACAATTAAGTATTTAGAATTAGATGGACACATGACCGATAACAACGCAAACAGACTTCTTATTGGCTGTATTGTAAAGTGAAACTTAGCCTAGCAAAACTTTTAACAAAGGTGAAACTTTCATTTCTTTACGATTATAGAAATATGCTAGAAATGTTTCTGAATGAGGTATTTGTATGAGTTATACATAACAGCTGTGTCCTGGTCTGTCTTAAAGCATCACTACATTGTACAGACATTACAGGTCAAAGCAATCTGTTGTTACATTTATCAAAATAAACAATAAGGCTCTTACAACACTGCTTTAACAAATGTAGTGCTGTCATATCTCAAACACCTCAAGTGAACTGAAGTCATTAGCTTTATTATTTTATTACTGACAGTGCACTTCTCTTTGTTTTGCAAAATTATTTCAGGTTTAAGATCAAGTGTGTAATAAAATTTCCATGTGCTGTAAAGCGATTTAAGCAACACATTTGCCAGACACAGAACGAGCACATAAGAAAAATAGTGTAAAATGTGTAAATAAAAGGCTCAATTTCAATCTTTTCATCATGTACTTTAAACCTTTCAAAGCTTGAAAATATTGTTTAAAAATGGCCAAAAAGAGTCTCTATGGCTTATACTGCATGTGGTAGTTTCGCCAGTGGTATGAATAGGATTAGTTGTCATCAGTGTTGTGCAAGTTACTTCCAAACTGGAATACATTACAGATTACTTGTTACTGTTATTTAAAAGTAATCCCTTACATTACAATATTACTGTCTCAGAATTGTAATATGTTACATTACTCTTATATTACTTTTTAGTTACTTTCACTAAAATAACTACAGAATTAGAACTTAACTTTCTAAAACGACCAAATGTACTGCAGAGCATCCAGTAGAAAGCAATATGATGTAGCAGAATGACTGTGACCTGTCCAGGCTACTAACATTATAGTATATATTTGGCAACATGAAGGCTCAAGACAATGCAAGAAAGGATGACTGTCAGATTCACAAATGATATGTTAAAAGTATGGTAGAGGTAAAGTGGTTATCTGGCAATATCTGTGAATAGCTTGACTATATTCATATTAGACGCAACAGGCCTATATGTAAACTCCAATGCCATGACAACATGCAGATTTCTTTTCTCTTCTTATTGTTGCCATTATTGTGTTCACTTTAAATTCAAGTGGCTCACAACACAAAACTGTCCTGCACAAAGTGAGCATGATGAACAGCTTTCTCAATATAATGCTCGTGCACCGATTTCCTCTGTTTGTAGACAAAACTGTTTAGAGCTCTTAAATATACACTGCGCGCATGCAAATATTCTCATGTTTTCTCAAATATGCACTCCTCACGCACAAATGTTCTTGCGCGCTCTCAGTACACTCGCCTAGTGAGATTATATGCAGACTCACAATGAGTGTCGTTTCCTCTTCCTTTCGTGCTTTCTGATATGATTTATATTGGTGCACTATTTATTAACAATAACCAAAATACTAAAATAGACTTATCATTTTTAATTTAATAAACCATAACAGTTTTGGCTGTGTATGATATGTAAAACTATAGTTGCTATGGTAACACAACAAGTGTAATATAAACAAATGACCCAGTGCTGTAGTTTTTTTTAATTACAATATAGGGTATATTATACTATAATTCACCACATTTTACTGTAGTTAAACACTTTGTAGTTAATTTTATTCAGAGTTCACTATTCTTAATACTACAGTATGCTGAAGCATTCATTAACAAGTTGTAAATAATACTAGCCTAAAACATAGGCAGTATACCTAACACTCAAAAACACAAGTGTTTATTATAGTATTTACCTTAACCTGTAGGTAAATAGTGCAGCAATATATAAACCATATCAACATTCTTGAGATAACAATTTGATAGGAGGATCTCTGGAGAGCAAAAGCACGAAAAGAGGAGGAAGCACAAGGTACAAATTGTGAGTCTGCATCATCTGACGGAGCGAGAGCAGATCATTCACACATGAGCAGACAGTGTATTGAGTTTTGCCCATGGACAGAGGAAACTGGCGCATTCGCTCGCTCGTCTTACATGAACGCGCTCTCGACTTGTAAAACTGCGCTTACGATATTTGTCAGTGAAACAACGCCATGCACGTACGTCCATCTCGCGAATGTACTGTCTTCTGCCATTTTCATCTATTTGCTGCTTTTCCGCTGCGCATCAGGGCTTAACATTACTGCGAACCGGGCTGAGCCAATAGCCCCGGATCTCGAGCTCAGAGGCTGAAATCATTCCACGTTCAAAGTAAAAAGTTCCAATAGCCAGAGGGAGATTAATGACAACACACACGTGTTCACTCACCACCAACAGGAAAAAGAACTGCGGTATTTTTTAAATGTTAATGTCTTGCCGGCGAAAATTTTGTTGTAACGCACGCGTTACTGAACATGTACCGAGTTAAATATTACTGAAAATACATTAGTAATGCCTTACACTACTGCGTTACAGGAAAATGTAATACGTTACTGTAATATATTACTTTTGTAACGCATTACTCCCAACACTGGTTGTCATGAAAGGAAAACTCGACCACACTTCCTTTATTAGTGCAAATTCCTAAATATGTAGATTTGTTATTAAACAATTAAACCATTCAAACAAGTTTACACTTAAAAAAGGGCTGAAATGAAAATAGTTTTTTTATGTAACCAACTAGAAGAGTTCTGTGTATTTTTACTCAATATTAGTGTTATTTACTAAAGTTTGTATTATTTTAGCAATGCAATAGTATTTTTACTGGAGAACACATTTTCAGTTCTCTTTCCATCTGCGAGAACAACAACAAATAAACAAACATTTCACAAGCTCATTTATTATATTATTTATTATTAATATTATATTATTAATGTTTTATCTGTATAAATGGATAGATCCTATGGACTGTTGTTATGGATTGCTGAGAATACATGTCAGGTGTTCAATACGCTGCGTGTCAGTCTTGAAAATAAAAACAGGAGCTTGAAAAAGTGCTTAAAAGTCCTTGATCTGGTGTGGGGTTGTGTCAGTGCCCTTGGCAAAGGTAACTTGCACTTCTGTGATGCTCCATTAATGCTGAAAGCACAGAGAGATTTTGGAGCACAATATGACCCTCATGAATATTTCAACAAGACAAAGCTAAACCACATTCTGCACACATTACAGAGTCCTGCTGCAGAGGAAGAGGATACAGCTACTTGACTGGCCTGCCTGCAGTCCCGACCTGTCTCCAATAGAGAATGTGTGACGCATTTTGAAGCACAAAATGCAACAATGAAGACCCCGTACTGTTGCCCACCTTAAGACTGGTTTGCAGGAAGAATGGGACAAAATGACACCTGAAACACTTCATCACTTGGTGTCTTTAGTTCATAAAGTGTCTTTTAAGTGTGTAAAGTGTGGTGGAAATTAATTTATATACTTTGACTTTGCCATACATGGCTACTTTGATATCTGTTTATCATCTGTCCTTCGGTATACATTAACTAGTTAGGCCATATGTGCAGAGGTGGGGGTTTTGGGTGCTTGAGCCCCTGCCCTTTTTTCTCCTTGAGAAAAAGTGCCCTTTTTTCCTGGGAATAATAATTATTTTTTAAATACTAATAATAATATAATATATGTATATAAGTTAATGTGTGTTCGATTTAAGCACAGCTTTCCCAGTCAGACAATAAAAAACGAAATTTTAAAGAGTATCTTTGTTTTAGTCTAGCCGCTCCAAGCGAGCCTCGAACTGACAATATGGAAAGAAAAACCACGTGCGAGGCGAATGCTCTAACAAAGACTCTATTTACATCGTTACTCTGTATTCAGAAGTAACAGTGGAGTAACATCTATAAGCGCTTATGCCACTTTTCGTGAAATCAATCGTCAAACATTTATCCAAAAGTTCAAAAGCAAGTAGGCTATTTTGTCTTGCTAACATCCTCCTGATTAACAACCATGTAATAAGTTAGCTAAAGTTTATCCAGGGCAATATCATGCGCATACAGGCTAATGTAATGGAGAAACGACAGGTGGAAAGTGAAAATATTGCCCTCTTGTTTTTGCAGTCATTTATTCAGAATATATAATGTTAATTGAAGCTATAAGACATGTACATAGGCTAGCTTATGAAGTCAGTGGCTATCAGTGTGTCCTACATTCTACAAAATATTTTATTATTTTGTTCAACAGAAAAAACTCAAACAAAAATAATAGATTGAACAGGGGAGAGTTCACCCAAACATTTAAATTCACTCACCCTCAAGTGGTTCCATTTCTTTGTTTCTTTATTTTGTTGAACACTAACGAATAAAAGATTAAAAAATATATTTTACAGAAAGCTCTAAACTCGAAATCATTGACCTCCAGAGTAGGAAAAACAAACACCATGAAAGTCAATGGTTACAGGTTTCCTGCTTTCTTCAACATATTACTTTGTGTGTTCGACAGAAGAAAAAGTCAAATGGGTTTGGAGCAAGTAAAAGGTGAGTAAATGATGACAGAATTATTAGTTTTGAATGAACTATCCTTTTAACGGTGAGTAAATGGTGAATTTAGGGTGAAATCTCCTTAATAATCTCCTTATAATACATCTAATTTATTAAAGTACAATTATTACTATTATTTAATAAAAAGTGCCCTTTTTTCCATTTGAGTCCCTGCCCCTTAAAAGGTCTCTGCACGTCCCTGGTAAAGACTGAATAAAAGGAGAACGCACTCTTCCTTGAGTGTCGCACTCTGCAGGATCTTGTGTTGCTGTTAGGGTTGGGCGATGTTGACCAATTTAGCATTGTACGATGTCTAATGTGAAACATCGCGATGGACGATGGCATCGTCTTCATAGGCGGAGGTGAATTAATTATTTATGAATAATTAATTAATTCATAACAAATTAATTATTTGTAGCCTGCCGTTTCAACTAGCTGGTCTGTTTTACCCATAGCCAAATCATAAATAAATAAAGATAAGTTACACACAAATTACCACCTGTCAATCTCTTTTTCCGCTGGACTCTGGCATGAGTAGGCAGAGTGATCCATGTCAGTCATTTGTTTGGTGCGGTGGATGGCGGAGGGGTGTCGCGGACGAAATTGAGCGGCGCAGGGGTGTTGAAGTGAAGAGGGTTGGGGAGTCGCGGAACAAAGTGAAAATGAACAGTTGACAGGGGAGGAGGGCGGTTGAGGAGGGAGATCGGTAAAATGAGGTGCCGGATCCGGCGTGAGTATTTGTCACGAGCAGGTTTGCGACGGGGGCGGGGCGATGGATCGCGATGCCGGCTCAGCATCGTGTGCAACAACAGCTCACGTTCCCTGTGATGTCTATCGGCCATCGGTGATGGACAATGGCATCGTCTATCAGCCCAACCCTAGTTGCTGTATGACTGTCTGACCTTCTTTGCAAAGAGTAAAGCTTTAAAGGGCCACGAAACCCCTCGTCTCAGCAGGGTGTTTTCACACCTCTGTTTTGAAAAAAGTCAGGAAAGGGGGCGTGTCCAGCTCTGGGAGTGTGGGAGTGTCGGGGGAGGGAAAGAGGGCAGGATTTGCAAAAAAGGGAGTTTCCATTTGGGCACGCGCTAAGTTTCACAGGCAAAACAAACACACAGAGGCTGATTTGATACAGCACGGCGAATGAGAGAAAAAAAATCCTCCGCATTTCTCTGTAACTTATGTACTCGGTAGGTAGCGTCAGAAAGCCGTGTGTGTATAGACTATCCTGTCACAAAATGCGGCGAAAATCCTGCACGACGGGAATAGTTTGTGTTTACATGTTTACACTCGGAGAGCAGCATTTACAGCTGATCTTTCAGTCTATAATATTGTACTGTAATATTGCAGTGATATTAACATACTGTAAACTTAGTAACTAAATCATTTGACTGAGGTATGTCTTTAAAAACTGAAAGAGCTCTGCTGACCACGAACTAACTTTGCAATCTGGGTAAAACAAAGGGCACTGCACTGCACACACTTACCAAATCTGTAGACAGACAATCAAACTGGAGCTGTGTCTTTTTATTAAAAGGAGACGAGCGGCAAATCTGGATTTCACCATTTCCAGATGCGAAAAGCTCTCGGGTACAAATGTTCCTTACAAACGCGTTTCTGTCGCGTGCACTGTAATCCACACGTGAGTCCAGCAGCTCTCTCATAGAGGGAAAATGAAAACAAAACCTTCGTTGCAGCACAACAATAAACGCAACACTGACGACTCGTGTCTCCAAATTCTTGTTCTTTCACTTGTTTTGGCAACACAACGTGGCGTCTCTCTGCCGTATGAACAGCGTAAACTGGTAAACAGTCTCCGGAGCTATCATGCATATTAATGAAGTTTCACGTCATACACAATAGAGCGCACTGATTGGTTTGAAGCACGTCTTTGTCATGAATTAATGCCGCACACTCAGATACGTCACAATGTTATGGAAAAGACAGACAGCCACTCTCCAGGCTGGATTTACACCTAAGTATCTCATGGCCGTGACGCAGCTTCAAAAATTCGTTTCAAACTGGAAGAACAAATTTGCTCAAAATAACGCAAAAACAACCAATTTTCACTTTTTAGTGCAATATATGTGTCCTAATAGTGTTTATAGCAGCGTGGGACACAGATATGACTGACAACAGCTCAACACATGTGTTTTGGTGTTTCGTGACCTTTTAAAGACATTTTGGGTAAGACTTTGTCTTCTTGATCATTGAGAAAGCCTCTTTAAAGAAAAAAAGCCCCTACAAAAGGAACAGCAACATTACAGAGTGGTAAATGCTTTACTGATACGACTTTTGTTGAAATCTGTTGCAGGAACCAACATTGATATACGCGTTTATTTAAAATAAACAATAAAATCACGAGGAACACATTAAATCATGTTTGCTGTATTGTCTGCAATGAAACACAAGTCAAAGTAAATGTAGAAATGGCTTCTTTCTCTCTTGATTTGTGTTCTCCATACTGTCCCACTTTATCTGATCATGATAATAAATGTTTAATAAAGATGAAAATAAAAGACAACTGAGTGTCCATCTCTGTGTTACCCTGAGAATATAAAGTGAGTTTCTATTTCTCTCTTTATTTCAAGTCTTGAACTCTTTTGCCTATAGTGCAGACGATACATCAGATGAACTGTTCAAAGCTTTTGATCTGTGTTTTTCTTCAGGCTCATGAATCAGGAATAAACACAAACCTGTTTGTTCTTCAGTGTCTTCATCTGTAATTCTGCAGGCTTCTGGATCACTCATCTTCCCACTGTCCTTCAATAAACTCAGATTTGACTTCTGTCTGAAGGTCTGATGCTCGTCCTCACTTGTAGACTGATGGGAATATTCCAGTATTTAGAGCTGAAATGAAGGAGGAGGAGCTTCACTAACAGAGAAACAGATCTGCCAAGACTAATGTAGTGTAGCGTGTGCAAAACAAAGGCAGCGGCCTATTGATGTCTAATAAAGCCAATAGAAAACAGAAGAGATGAGCACATTCTACATCAACATTATAGAGATGATCATTCACACTTAAAGCGCTTTTGGAGACTAATGAATGTGTCCAGGATCCAAACATCAGTATACATTTATACAGAAACCACAGCTTTCATCTATTACACATCATCACACTCCATGAGTTTAGCTAGCAGTTAGCACCTGTGTGAGCTTGTGTTGGGGTAAAGTTGGGTTTACAGGCAGTGCAGAATTATTAGTCAAATGAGTATTTTGAGCACATCATCCTCTTTATGTATGTTGTCTTACTCCAAGCTGTACAGGCTCGAAAGCCTACTACCAATTAAGCATATTAGGTGATGTGCATCTCTGTAATGAGAAGGGGTGTGGTCTAATGACATCAACACCCTATATCAGGTGTGCATAATTATTAGGCAACTTCCTTTCCTTTGGCAAAATGGGTCAAAAGAAGGACTTGACAGGCTCCGAAAAGTCAAAAATAGTGAGATATCTTGCAGAGGGATGCAGCACTCTTAAAATTGCCAAGCTTCTGAAGCGTGATCATCCAACAATCAAGCGTTTCATTCAAAATAGTCTACAGGGTCACAAGAAGCATGTGGAAAAACCAAACCAAAAACCAAGGTGCAAAATAACTGCCCATGAACTGAGAAAAGTCAAGCGTGCAGCTGCCAAGATGCCACTTGCCACCAGTTTTGCCATATTTCAGAGCTGCAACATCACTGGAGTGCCCAAAAGCACAAGGTGTGCAATACTCAGAGACATGGCCAAGGTAAGAAAGGCTGAAAAACCACCACCACTGAACAAGACACACAAGCTGAAACGTCAAGACTGGGCCAAGAAATATCTCAAGACTGATTTTTCTAAGGTTTTATGGACTGATGAAATGAGAGTGAGTCTTGATGGGCCCGTGGCTGGATCGGTAAAGGCAGAGAGCTCCAGTCCGACTCAGACGCCAGCAAGGTGGAGGTGGAGTACTGGTTTGGGCTGGTATCATCAAAGATGAGCTTGTGGGGCCTTTTCGGGTTGAGGATGGAGTCAAGCTCAACTCCCAGTCCTACTGCCAGTTTCTGGAAGACACCTTCAAGCAGTGGTACAGGAAGAAGTCTGCATCCTTCAAGAAAAACATGATTTTCATGCAGGACAATGCTCCATCACACGCGTCCAAGTACTCCACAGCGTGGCTGGCAAGAAAGGGTCTAAAAGTAGAAAAACTAATGACATGGCCTCCTTGTTCTCCTGATCTGAACCCCATAGAGAACCTGTGGTCCATCATCAAATGTGAGATTTACAAGGAGGGAAAACAGTCCACCTCTCTGAACAGTGTCTGGGAGGCTGTGGTTGCTGCTGCACGCAATGTTGATGGTGAACAGATCAAAACACTGACAGAATCCATGGATGGCAGGCTTTTGAGTGTCCTTGCAAAGAAAGGTGGCTATATTGGTCACTGATTTGTTTTTGTTTTGTTTTTGAATGTCAGAAATGTATATTTGTGAATGTTGAGATGTTATATTGGTTTCACTGGTGAAAATAAATCATTGAAATGGGGATATATTTGTTTTTTGTTAAGTTGCCTAATAATTCTGCACAGTAATAGTCACCTGCACACACAGATATCCTCCTAAAATAGCTCAAACTAAAAACAAACTAAAAACTACTTCCAAAAATATTCAGCTTTGATATTAATGAGTGTTTTGGGTTCATTGAGAACATGGTTGTTGTTCAATAATAAAATTAATCCACAAAAATACAACTTGCCTAATAATTCTGCACTCCCTGTATATTGGCACTTTCAGACGCTCTTCTTCATAATATCATTTCACTAAAGTATTATTTGCACATTCTGATTAGCCAAATCATGTTAGCATGATAAGTTCAAAACTTATTTATTCCATGGCAAGGTTGACATTCGCATGTGATTTCAGACTAAATATCCAAAGTACCACGGTAAACAATATAGGGAGCATGTCAGAAGTGTTCACTGAAGCCATGTGTGTATATAAAACCAACTTTAGCTCAGCGGTTAATGGATAAATGAAGTGTCCAACTATAAGAGAGAAAAGTGTGTGTAAAGCTCTGAGCAGCCTGACGAATGGCGGAGCGCCTCTATTGCTGCTGCTGTAAACACCTCCTGACAATGAGCAATCTAGAAGACTTCTGACTCCTTTCTGTCCTCACTTCTTTGTTTTGATGAACTGTTATGAACTAGGCCAGTTTCCCACAACATATGTAGTATTATAAGTCACACTTACAGGCGATTTCAGAGCGAATATTAAAGTAAACAATATGAGCCCGTTAAAATGAAGTGTGTGAATATAAGAGCAGCTTTAGCTCAATGTGTGCTGTTTCTCTGCCCTCTAACACAGTATACAGAATAATAATGAGTGCATGTACAGCTCACACAGGAAATAAACAGCATTATTAAACATGTTAGAACTCTTGTAACATTAGTCAGCTTAACTCACGCTCAGTCTCCAGTAGTTTGCTCTGAATTCTCCACGGAGATTTCTCACATGCAGGAACAACGATCGTGTGAGCAGCAAATGAAGCCGTTCAAGAAGCGAAATCACACGACTGCAGCCACTACACACTCACAAACTGAGAGACAACGGGAATCTTCCTCTCCTTCACAGTTGTGTCCACTACATCTCTCTCTGTAACCGAGAAGCCCCTGTCTGCAGCCCGCAGATCGGGGCGGGGCAGCATCTGGGGCGGGGCTGCACATTCAGCCACGCCCACCTGTAATTTCATTGGTTAGCGAAAACGTACTGCGTCGATCCCCACTACGTGGTGTCAGTAAACAGAAAATGTATTTACAACTTCTTAAATATTGTTTTTATTGTTAATAAACACAAAAAATACACAAAAATTCTTGCTGAGTGTTTTATATGTTAATTATGTAAATGAATAAATTCTGAATATAATCGGTAAAGAAAACGGTTATGTGAACTTCATAATGATATTTTTTCTAAAAATATTATGACAATTATATTAGACAGAATCCCAAAAAAGACGCTTTTCACAATGATGTCACTTCACTTCTGCCTTTCAGCAATGCAGGGTTTTTAGTTCACTTCCATTTTAAGTTCCGGTTTACCTTTAAATAAATGGGATAGTTCTCTGGAAAATGTACAACTGAAAATGTTAACATTACATGTTGTGACTTGACTATTAAAAGTATTGGGCATGTGTCCAAATGTTTTTCTTTCAATACTGCACTGCTTTGAGTTTGAAAATTATTTATTTATTTAGAGCAGGAATAAGCTATTGTTTATCAAGGGAAGTATATGTTTGTAACCTTTTCACTTATTAAATCAGTTTATTTTATCAAATAATAGATTTATTTTTACTTTGATGCTGCTATGAATATAAATGTATATTATCTGTTATATGTAAATGTTTCAGCAGGAGTAAAATTCCTTGTTAAATCTTCTCATATTACCTGGTAAGTATTTCATCTATAAATGCAATCAGTTTCATCATTTATTATTTACTAATCTATTAAAGTTTTGTTCAGTTTCTTCATTTGAATGAACTAAGACAGTGCTCTGCTGCCACCTACTGGGTGGTTTTACTTTGATGTCTGTACTACTTTTTAATTAATAAATTACAAATAATTTCATAATATAATACCACTGAATTAAAATGCAGTCTTCTTAGTGTTATTTTTGTAATTGTAAATACAGAGTAAATACTTTAATACCACTTTCTAACAACTCTGGGTCCATTTCTGCACTGCACAGATACTGTAGATCTTTAAAAAATATTTGTATAATAATTTTGTTTGATTATTAAGAGTTACTTACAACATTGTTATTCTATTTTATAATAAATAGACCTAATATTTTATAAATAAGGTGGCACAAACGCCCAGTTTTTTATTTGTTACTTATTTATCAGGACACAAATTAATAAAAAGAAATTTGGCAAAAAAGATTTTTTGCAGCACTCGCGTAAACATCTGAAATCTTTATTTGGCAAATGCTGACAAGTACATACCAACTTCATCTGCAGTAAAGACAGCAACACAAAACAATACACTTTTTTTTTGTTTAGATGTCAGATGTCTCACCTGCAGCTCATCTGTGTATGCACATGCACACAAATACAAAAGGAAGACTGACAATTTATAGAAAATAATAATAATTTAAGATACAGCAGTTTGTGATTATCATGTTTAATAAACATAAAAACATTTAGATATTTTTCACAGGGGAATTCTCCTCCAGCATTGAAGTAACAGTCTGCCCTGGGAAGTCAATTGTTGAACAGAATGCTTGCAGAACTCCCCTCTTGCCATCCCCAACAGACAAAACACTTCGTCAAAGTATATGGCACTCTGATTGATGGCACCTAAATAAAATCACAGACACAAACGTAATTCAAAGTTTTACAACTAATGGAGTACTGTAAAAAGTGCTTGCCATATTTTGTACTCTTTATCATGTACACACACACACACACACACACACACACACACACAAACAAGAATTACTTTATGATGAAAACATGATAAACAAATATGGAATATGCCAAGCACTTTGCCCAGTAGTCACTATTTTAAAATAAATGACCATAAATGACTTACTGTCCAGCCAGATGTAGTGAGCCTGCTCCTTGAATTTTGGATCACTGACAATGGCTCAGAAGGTCCTGCATGTCAGTGAGAGTTGCAGAAATGCCCCATCACCATCCTCTATGACAATTCCCAAGAGGATACGCTGCAGAATCAGGTGGCATCTGTAAAAAAATAGCCAAAAATCTGGCCAAATTGTTGCTTAAAATAAAGCATATTAAAGTTAAACTTAAAGAGGTAAATATGTTTGTACTAGGCATGCCCCCAGCTCACATTCACCATACATTAAAAAGGGAGAGAAATAACTGAGGTAAAATAAAACAGAGAATATGCTCCACAACAATTATAGTGATGGATTTATCAATGCCAATGATCTGCAAGCAGAAGGTAGTATAGATCAATAGGCAAAGAATCAAAAGTTGTATATTGTATATATTTAGCAGTAACATTATCAGTGTATATAAATTAGAGAACAAGCCACAAAGAAAAATATATATTTTGTTCATATCTTTGATATCAATAAACTTCATTTGATAGACTGTGTTGCTCAAAACTCTCTAAAGTTTACATTAATCTAAGTGAATAAGACGATCACCTTGGAAAACGTCAACCCTAACTTTTACAAGGTTTTAAAACTTAACATCTCTATTCAGCTACACATAGCTAAAGAATTAAGGACTTTAATTAAATAAATTACACATGATACGTAGCTCGTGGCGTGTACATAAGATGTGTACTCACCATGCAGTGATGAAAACCGGAATCGAAAGTATATTACGTCAACGTCAATATGTTTCCGTTAGCCAATTAAAGACTTGTAGGCGGGGCGACATGTTCAGTCCCGCCCACTGTTACTTATGGGCGGAGCTGCACATACAGCCCCGCCCCATATTCAGCCCCGCCCCAATCTGCAAGCTGCAGACGGGTGTACTTGGAGGCTGAATTCGAAACCGCGTACTTCTCTACTATTAGGTATGGAAAAAGCAGTATGCGAGCGATTGAGTATGTTTGAATCCCCAATGTTCAAAAAAGAGTAGGCGAGAATTATCTTAATCCTCGCGAGATTCGGCCGTACGTATACTCAATTTGCCTAGATATGTGCATACTCACCCACAACATAATGGGAGAAAACAGTACGCGAAGAAAGAAGTACGTTTGAAACTTCAGTAATCATAAAAGTGTAGGCGAGAAATCCCCGGATGCCGTACTGCTTCTGGCCAGCTTCCGGAGTATTATCGGATGGTTACTTATCTATCCCAGGAGGCCATGGGAAAGCCTTCAGCACGGAGAAGAAGAAGCAGGAGAAGAGGATACGTCATAATATTGAGGAAAAACGGGACGCAGACGCTTTGAAACGTAAGTTACTGGAAAGCAAAGAGACGCTCCCCTGAGTTAAATTGCATGTGTTGAGCTAACGGTAGTGTACAGTGAACTGTAGAGTTACTGACAGTGTAAAGATGCTTTATAGTAACGTTATGTTTGATTTATTTTGCTCTAAAACATAATTATGTGGGAACTTAAAGCACATAACGTTACGCTTCAAACGTGAATTTACATAAACAAAAGACAATTATTAAATGTCTGACATAAATATATGAGAAGTGTAGCAGATCAGCAAATGACAACATTAAACAGACACCTGAGTGAGTGATGTGTTTGTGCTAATGTAGCATTCTCTGCTGTATAATATTAATAAACCTAAATAAAACCATAATTCATTTGTTTTATCTGTTCATTTGTATAGGTGATAATGAGACATTTATTTATTTTTTATTTTCGAACACAAAATGACATTAGTCTGTTAAAATGACTTCTTTATTTTGTATGATCTGAAATATCCTCAGGTGCCCTGTGCATTGAGGATGAAGAAGCGCAGCAGTGTGCTGGAGATGATGAAGGAGATGATGTTGGAGATGCTGTAGTGCTTTGGACAAAACCCTGACAGATGTTGCTGTGGTCTCTTCTTCTTTAGAATAGGTTTCTCAGGCATGGACAGCTTCATGTCTTAACCCCGTTTTAGTCTGACTGCAGCAGTGATGATGCTGATGATGATGACGGACACAAATGAACACCTGCTGATCATCTGCAGAACTGGCCTCGCTGTGTGGAGATGCAGCAGAACATGCAGTTCTACATGATTGTAGAACAAGTTTGAATAAAGCTTTGTTTCATGTGTTGTGGACTTATTTGTCTTGGTTATTTTTATTCATTCTTTTAATCATATATTAATGTTTCCTTTTATGGTCAATAAATGAAATAATATTTTTTCAATAATATATACATTATTTCATATTTTGACAGAAAATGAAGATGTACTCACTTTGCTACATTTGACTAGTGACTATTAATGCATAGCTGTGGCATATAAAACAAATGTTAATTTGTATTTAGCTTCATTTATATATATGATTTGTTTGATTTATATAGATGTCCTTCATTATTGAAATTAAAAATATATATTTTAAGGTATAGAATAAATTAAAATGTTAATTCCCTGCTTCAAATTGTGGTCATGTAAAACAAGCAGACTAAAGCACTACTGTACACAAAGATGAACATCACTCTTGGATGGCCTACAGTAAGTAACAGCACACTATTGATGCCAATATAATAAAATATTACAATAATTCTCCATATCTTCTGGTATATGAAGAGTTACTTATTTATATTATTATTATAGGATTGTTATAATTATTATTAATAAAGAACTTATAATTTATACAGGCTCTGAATAACATGGTTGTATCGTTTAAAATTAACAAAACTGACGTAAATGTAATGGGTTTCTTGTATTTTGAGATTATATGCACACAAATGCACAATGAGAAGGTTAAATATATCTGCATTGAATAATCAAACAAGTCAGCAAAACAAACGAGATTTAAGCAGGTTACTTGTGGATGAAAAATGTTATAAAAACAATAAAGACAACAACAAATTCATGTGAAATTTTTTAAATATAAAAACATTAATTTAAATTAAGATTCATTAGACCTGCAATTTCTTTAAAGTTGTTGCGCTTCTAACATCAGTGACATGATAACGTAAACATGGCGGATGAGGTACGATCCTATTCATACTTAACGAGATTTGGCTGTTGAGTGCCTACTCTTTTAGTCCTCCTTAAGTAAGTACTTATTGAAATTGAGTACCTACTCATTGAGTATGCGGTTTCGAATTCAGCCGGAGTAACCGGCGCGCAGTTTCTTCTTCTTCTTCTTCTTGGGGTTTAAGGGCGGATCGCAGACTAACAAGTGCATTACCGCCTCCTATCTTTCAGATGGACCATTGACACTGTAACAATAAAGATTGAACACTTCTACCTGAATTTAATAAATGTTTAATTGAAAACTGCTCTCCCTTATTCTGCTATTCCTCCTTCAGCTCACTTCTTTCAGCAGTATATTTCCTACAGTGCACTATAATGTGTAACTCTTTCACTCACTACACATGCAGTATCACAGAGCCCCATTAGATGTTTACTTATTAAATACTTTGTACTATTCAACCTTGTGTGACCCCATCGTAAGCTTGTAGTTATGTTCTCCTCAATTCTGCTCTTATCTGCTTCTCTTCCCACTGTTGACTGGATTTGTGTCTCCCTTTAGTTTCAGTGTTCCAGCACTGCTGCCACACTTTCATCATGTTCTTTACAGCAGTGGTTCTCCACTGGTTTGGCCATGGCACCCACATTTTTACATGGTCATCAAGCTGCAACCCAAATTTTTAGCAACTATATTATCCCTCCTGAAAAATCCAGCTTAAACCAGCCTAATCTCCTAAACTGGTTGGCTGGTTTTAGCTGGTCGACCAGCCTGGTTTTAGAGGGGTTTTGGCCATTTCCAGCCTGGTCTTAGCTGGTCAGGCTGCTAAATGACCAGCTTAAACCAGCTAAAACCAACTTGACTAGCCTGGTTTAAGCTGGACTAGCTGGTTTTGGCTGCTCAAGCTGGTTTTAGTTGGTCATCTCCCAGCCTAAGCAGCTAAGACCAGGCTGGAAATGGCTGGAAAAAAGCCTGAAATCAGTCAATTTATAATTATAATCAACATTACAGTGGGAATATATACAAAAATCTGAGTTTGACAATACCTTTTTAGAGAAACCATCTACACCAACCAAATTCAGATATAAAACCATTCTGTCTACTTTCAGTGATGGTAATGTGTGTGTGTGTGTGTGTGTGTGTGTGTGTGTGTGTGTGTGTGTGTGTGTGTGTGTGTGTGTGTGTGTGTGTGTGCGCAAATGAAAATAAGGATGCAAATACTCACGTGATTAATTAATGTTTGGTATCCACATGACAGGGTTCATACACATTTAACTACTAAAATTCCTCGATTTTCCCAAGACTTTTAAGTACATTTACATGCAATGTCTACATAAGAAAAACAATACACAGAGGCTGATGGTGTGGTGGAGCCAGAGATCCATCGTCCTTTATCTGAGCAACAACTTGCTGTTCTTCATGGGTTGCTCAATCCTTTGACATCACACCTGAATGACCGGGAGTCATATCTGCAGACACGTGGAGTTTATTTAGAAACTAATTTGGAGAGGATCACGTGCTTATGATTGCCTGCAGCTGCCCCGCATTATCCAATTTACTATTCACCAATCAGACGATTCCTAGGCCACTATAAGTGCCAAAGGTTTCATACCACAGACATCTTCATTTTGAAGAACCCCCCTTCCACCCCTACTCCTCCTCATTTCCTAGATGGGTGGCACGGTGGCCCAGTGGTTAGCACTGTTGCCTCACAGCAAGAACGTCACTGGTTCTGGTCATTAACAAACCAGCAGACGCTTCTGTGCGGAGTTTACACGTTCTCCCAGTGCTCACGTGGGTTTCCCCCGGGTTCTCCCAGTGTCCAAAAACATGCAACTTAAGTTAATTGACTAATCCAAATCAGTACCATAGTCATTCACCTAGTGAGTATTTATCTCTTAAGAGCAATCTCTATCTGTTCATTATCTACAGCAGGGGAGTTCTCCAGATCTACCTGAGCTCAAACTCCCCTCTCGCCTTGCAAACTGGAGAGAGCCCCGGGCTCGAGGATCTTATGAGCTCAGGGCTCTCTCTCGCATGCCAAACAAGCTTTATAATCAATCCTCAGCTAAGTGTGAACTCTTGAAATTATATTACTGTAAGATTTCTCTCTATCTGACTTGACATTTCTTTTGTATCTTCAGCTTTCCTTGAAATAGTTACAGGAAGAAGCATTCTGCCTCGACAACAGTTTATTTCAATTGACACTTTAAAATGCTTTTCAAACATTACAGTATTTTACTAAAACAACACGTCTCTGTAAACTAGGAGAATTATTAAAAGCAACATTGGTAACACTACAATGCTGAAAACAATATTTATGTAGGAGAGAGAACATCCAGATCAGTGGTGTAACGGATCACAGATCTCACGGTTGCCATTTTAAAACTACGCTGTATTAGTGTAAACGATGCCTGAGCTCCAGAGAACAGTGTACGTCGGACAGTTTTTTAAGGATGTATCGCTGGATCGTGTCTCACTATAGATGTTTAACGTGAAATTTAATTAATTGCCGGATACGGCACCTCATTTTACTGATCTCCCTCCTCAACCGCCCTCCTCCCCTGTCCGCTGTTCATTTTCACTTTCATCCGCGACACCCCCGCACTGCTCACTTTCGTCCACGAGACCCCCATGCCGCTCACTTTCATCCGCGACACCCCTGCGCCGCTCACTTTCGTCTGCGACACCCCTTCGCCATCCACCGCGCTGGTGGATGAAACGGTAGGCTACAAATAATTAATTCGTTATTCATTATTCATAAATAATTAATTCACCTCCGCCTATGAAGACGATGCCATCGCCCATCGCGATGTTTCACATTAGACATCGTACGATGGTAAATTGGTCAGCATCGCCCAACACTACTGTGAAAAATTCACTGCTACTGTTGCTGATAATGCTAAATGTAGAACTCTAACATTATAATCTGTACAGCCCATATTTATTTAGTCTCATCTTCAATAAATGTTTCAGTTCTTCACTCATTAATCTTCATGTCTCATTGCTAGATGATCATTGTTGAAGAATTATTCAGTGGCATATTTCTGATGGCTGGTTGTCGCCACCTACTGGTTAAATTATGTAATTGCTGCCTACAACTTTCACGGACACCGGTTCACAAACAGCAATTACTCACTTCATATGAACAATGGTGAACAGATTAGTTTGATGGATTGTGAATTAAATCTGTTTAAATGTTTTTTATTATTATTATAACTATTAAAATCTAAATCACAATAATGTCTAATTAAGCGTACAAGACAAATGGGTAGTGTTACGTTCGCTCGCAGAACGTATTTTTGGTTCTGTGTGTGGGTCGTTTACGCGTGTGTAACAGGTACGAACGGCATTAGAGGGTCCGCATTTCGTGCTGATGACGTAGGCTGCTGACACTGGATTCGCGCTGCCAATCGCTGGTCGGCGTAGCGTTTAAAAGCCGAGCCCAAACTGCAATGGCGATCTCTCTCTCTCTTTCTTTCTCTCGCTCTCACTCTTTCTGTGGGTCTCGATGAGGACCGTCTCTCTTGCGAGGACTAGTCTGAGAGAACGTGTTTCCTTTGCTTGTGATTTAATGCTCTTGTCTAAAGTCTTTCCGATTTGAACTTGCAATGTGTTTGCTTGTGAACTTGTCCAGTTAACTGATGCTTTTGAGTGATACCTCGGAGAGGGTGTAGGAGTAAGGCGCGCGATATACATATACAAATACTCAGGATACTTTCTGTATTATTTCCATTAGGTTCAGGAGAGTGTGCTGTTTTGTGTACGTTTTGTTTTTATTTAGAGTAGTTTAGTTAAGACGTTTCCACTTTCCACACTCAATCTCTCACGCCAGTTTCAGATGTTCAGACACAATCATGTCATGTGTGCTGCTTTTCTCCAGTGTGGATTTTCAGGTGTTTCTTAAGGCTGATTTATACTTCAGTGTCAAGCGCTCGCGTATGCTTCAGCGCCTACTGCCAGCTAGTGTTTCTGAAGTGTTATTGCAGAGCAACAGAAAGAGCGTGCAGAAGTATAAATGCACGACAATCTCTTGATGCAGAAGTATAAACCAGGCTTTAAAGGGCACCTAGGTTACCCCTTTTTCCAGATTTAATAGAAGTCTTTTGTGTCCCCAGAATGCGTCTGTAAGGTTTCAGCTCAAAACACCCATCAGATTATTGATTATAGCTTTCACTAGAAGCAGTGTGGATCATCATGTTTATTAAAGGATGATGAGTGTCTGAAACTCTTCCCACACCGAGTGCATGTAAGGCTACGTTCACACTGCAGGCAAATGTGGCCCGAATCTGATCTTTTGGTCCATAGGTCTTGACAGTGTGAACAGCCCAAACCGCATGGAATCTGATCTTTTCACTTCAGAGTTGTGCCACTTTCATATGTAGTCTTAAATCAGACACAGATCTGATGTTTTGCAATGCGACCGCAGTGTAAACGGTTATGTCGGATTTCATGTGATCAGTGGTTTCTCTCCAGTGTGAATCCTCTCATGTTTTTTTAGGCTTCCTAACAGACTGAATCTCTGACCACACTGTGAACACTTGTACGGTTTCTCTCCAGTGTGGATCCTCTGGTGCTGTTTCAGTTCTGTAGCTGTAATAAAAGTCTTCTCACACTCAAAGCACACATACTCTTTTACACCAGTGTGGATCTTCTGATGTCGTCCTAGACATGACTGCTGTGCAAAACTCTTTCCACATTCAGAGCATGAATAAGGCTTCTCCTTTGTATGAACTCTGAGATGTCGTTTCAGCACTGAAACCCTCAAAAATGCTTTCCCACATTGATCACATCTGTGGGTTTTCTCTCCAGTGTGGATCATCATGTGTTTATTAAAGGATGATGATCGGTTGAAACTCGTCCCACACTGAGTGCATGTGAATGGTTTCTCTCCGGTGTGGATCCTCATGTGTTCATTAAAGGATGAGGAGCATCTGAAACTCTTACCACACTGATCACATGTGTACGGTTTCTCTCCAGTGTGAATCCTTTCATGTGTTTTCAGGTTTCCTAACAGACCGAATCTCTTATCACAGTATGAACACTTGTACGGTTTCTCTCCAGTGTAAATCATCACATGTTTTTTCAGGCTTCCTAAATGACTGAATCTCTTATCACAGTGTGAACACTTGTACGGTTTCTCTCCAGTGTGGATCCTCTGGTGCCGTTTCAGTTCTGCAGCTGTAATAAAAGTCTTCTCACACTCAAAGCACATATTCTCTTTTACACCAGTGTGGATCTGCTGATGTCGTCTTAAACATGAATGCTGTGCAAAACTCTTTCCACATTCAGAGCATGAATAAGGCTTCTCCTTTGTATGAACTCTGAGATGGACTTTCAGCTCTGACGCCCTCAAAAATGCTTTCCCACATTGATCACATCTGTGGGTTTCTCTCCTTTGTGGATCTTCATGTGTTCATTAAGGGATGATGATTGGTTGAAACTCTTCCAACACTGAGTGCATGTGAATGGTTTCTCTCCAGTGTGGATCCTCATGTGTTGATTAAGACTGTTTTTGCTTGCCAGACTCTTTCCACACTGACTGCAGGTCAGATGTTTCTTGTCTCTTTGCATTAAAGTATCTTCAGTCTGTAAATGAGGTGTTTTCCCAGCTTTTAGGACTTCATCATCTTCACTCTCCTCATTCTCTTCAATAAAGTCTAAAATTGAAGTAAACACAACCACAAATAAGAAAAAGTTGGGACAGTACGGAAAACACTAATAAAAAAATAAAAAAAAAGATTTCCACATTTACTTTGACTTGTATTTGATTGCAGACAATATGAACACAAAATGTTTCATGTTTTGTCTGGTCAACTTCATTTCCTTTCCAGTTTGCCAACAAATATGAGAGAAAAATGATTAAAATGTTTAAAAACAATGTTCCTCAAAGAAAGATATGAAGACATTTAGATATTTCACCTTCAACAGCGCATACATGAGAGCTCCCCCTTTGTAAAGAAAGATGGGTTGGATGGTGGGGGGGTTCTTTAAAGACGAAGATAATAAAGGAAAAATGAACAGGGCTATTTATTGAGGGCTTGAATCCATCTGATTGCTTTATTGATGATTGTAGATGTGGGACCAGCTGCAACCAATGATAGCACGTGATCCTCTCTAAATTAGTTCCTAAAACTTCACTTTAAGAGTTCACACTTAGCTATTGCTTGATATTAGTTGCAGGTTTGACATGCTGTCCCGAGAGAGAACCCTGAGCTCGGAGATCCTATATGTATATAATTGTGTGCATGTATATATTGTAAGCTGAGAAAACATTCTATGCTATTCCTTCTATGCTAATGAAGGACTACAGAGACATTTCAGGCACAGGCTAAGTTCTCCTGGTGTGGCAGAGTTCATCACAGGCCCAATACACATCTCTGGTATTTGCTTACATTAACCATGTGCTTTTCACCACACACAATTCATCTTTCTTTATATAACTTTGTCATGTTTGATGTCATTTGACAGCTTATGATTTAAGTGTTGTAGTGATCAGGTCAACAGAGACATTGATGTACTTCTATATACAATCTATTTACTATTGTTGAGTCATGGCCTGAGGAGAGAAAGTTAAATGTACTTCACCCCCGCTTTATCAAACTTTACTCAACTTTGATGGTCAGCTGGTTTTGAGGGTTGGTTTTCACCCATGTTTCACAATGCTTTGCTCAGGGTATAAGAAGTAAGGATAACTGTTGATCTGAGAGACTTACACTGCGTCTCCCGCACACCAGTGGGTAGCCTCATCTGCTAACAAAGGCAGTTTCACTGTCTTTGTTACACAGCAGTGCATTTGTTACAGCTAAGTTTCTCTATACAGTATGCAGGGTCCAGTGAGAGTCGGCAAAAGGGAGGGGGCAGTGAAGACTACTGCGGAATGGGCTGGGGGGTGAATAGTGAATCGTGGGCTTGGGAAGGAAAAGACTCCTTGATGTGGGGAGAAAGCGGAGTGGTACTCAATGCTGGAAGGAATAAAGGGAAGAGAAAGTGGATCATGCCCTCGCCCTTGGGTGTTAGATGTGGCTTGATCAAGCCCTCGCTCTTGCATGTTGGAAGTGGCAGGGTCAAGTCTTTGCCCTTGGATGCTGGAGGGTGTGATGGATTTGGATTTCCATCTTCCAATCCATCTCAAGCAAGGATCCACCTTTATCCTTTTTTCCTTTATGTCATGTCATTTTCATCAGCTTATCCGGGGCCGGGTCACGGGGGCAGAGAGAGTCTTAGGAGAGAATTCCAGACTTTCCTATCACCAGACACTTGGTCCAGCTCCTCCAAGGGGATCCTGAGGTGTTCCCAGGCCAGCCGAGAGACATAGTCCCTCCAGCGTGTCCTGGGTCTTCCCCGAGGCCTCCTCCCAGTGGGACATGCCTGGAACACCTCCCTAGGTAGTCGTCTTGGAGGCATCCAAAACAGATACCAGAGCCACCTCAGCTGACTTCTCTCGATGTGGAGGAGCAGCGGTTCTACTTTGAGCTCCTCTGGGTGACAGAGCTCCTCACCCTGTCTATAAGGGTGCGCCGCCCTGCCACCCTGCGAAGGAAACTCATTTTGACTGCTTCTATTCGAGATTTTGTCCTTTTGGTCATGACCCAAAGCTCATGACCATAGGTGAGAGTAGGAACATAGATTGACCGGTAAATCGAAAGCTTTGCCTTTCGGCTCAGCTCCTTCTTTACCACAATGGACTGATACATCAACCATGTGACTGCTGCCGCTGCACCGGTCAGCCTGTCAATCTCACGCTCCATCCTTCCCTCACTGGTGAACCAAACCCCAATATACTTGAACTCCTCCACCTGGGGTAAGGACTTTCCTTTAACCTGAAGATGGCAGACCACCTTTTTCCGGTGGAGCACCATGGCCTTGGATTTGAAGGTGCTGATTCTCATACCAGCCACGTCACACTCGGCCAACAGAACAACATCGTCTGCAAATAACAGAGATGAAATCCTGTGGTCCCCGAACCAGACCCCCTCATTCCAAGGCTTTGAAATTCTGTCCATAAAAATGATGAACTTCCTCACTTTCTTATTATGATCATTTGAATCAGTATTTAATCTTGAAATGATTTTGACTAATGAATAAAGTTAACACATTGCTTAATATAAGAATGTTCAGTGCCTTTGCCGGTCTCTTTGTAACTCTATATTCATGAGTCACCAAACCAGGTCAGAGGTCATGGAGACCTTGAGTGGAACTGAAGGGCTTGATGATTTAAAACAACTGTGTTCCTATTTGTATTGATAAGTGTTGACACTGTCTAAAGTAATTTTGATATTATTATTATTATTATTATGTGTTAATTCTGTTTAAACTTTGTGTAGTGAGAATAGAGCAGCCTAGGAACTCGCTGTGAGTGTTGAAGCTGGTTTCTGCTGATGAAACTGCAAACGATCTTCAGTAAACTTTCTTTTTAATTGAATTGAGGCAAAATTTAGTGGTTTTTATTTAAGCGTTTTTTTTTAAAGCATGACGGTAAAACACGAACGCAGTTATGGATATATTAAAACATGTGCTTGTTTATCGTAAAAATTCAGAATAATGATAAAAAAATACTAATTTGTGGATCTCCTGACTTCCGGGTGCAACTATCCTGCCCATGTGGCTGGTGTATTCTGGGAAATTGCCTTACCCCTTGGTATCAAGTGTGGTTCTGAAAAATCTCAGTTCGAAGGGGTATTTACTCCTTCCCCTTAGCCCTATGCCTTCAAGATAAAGAGAATTGTGACACCCCTACACCACTAGGTAGGGGTAAGGGGAAGGGCTAAGGGGTAGAATTGGGATTGGCCCTAGTGTACAACCAACAAACCAGCCTTTTTTCCATTTGGAAAATTACAGTTATTTACTGTTCTTATAAAATATACATTTGTTAAATAGCCTACATAGCCTAATCTATGAATCAAACAAATCCAAACATTTTCTTGATTTCTGCATAATGATAACACCGCTCCAAACTGAGGCTTTCATTTTACAGCTTATACAACATGTATGCAAATTAACGCAATAACATATGTAAACAACACAATTGTTATATGCTATAGTAGCCTATACTTGACTAAAAGTTAACATATGAGCCCATTGTCTTTTATCACACATGCGCACATGAACTGCGAGTGAGAGAGGAAAAACAATCACAGAAGCTCTAATGCTGCGTTCACACCAGACGCGGAACGCGCGGATAAATCGCGATATTTGCACGTAAATAATTTGCGCGTCAAACTCTGCTTCATTCGTGCATCAAATTCACTTCAGAACAGACGAGGATTCGCATCATGGACAGGGCTTCTGTCTGCCCGGATACTGTAGCTTCGTAGCTAAATGGCTAACATGGATTTTATTGATAAAATTACTGTTTATGTGCTTTTATGAAGGCTGATAAACAGCGTCGATACGTTTGCAGCAGTGTCTGAGTCCACTAGATCCTTTCAGAGGTGCAGCAGCTCTGTGAGCTCATAAACTCCTCCAGAAACTTAACCTGGATGACGGAGGCTTTCAGCGGTGCTTCTGACTGAGCCAAGCCCTATTTGATGAACTCTTGTCGGTGTCGGCTGGAGGATTTCCCCCGGACACCAACAACAGGTGCTACGTCACAATCATGCCCCCACAAGAGCAAGCTCCTCATTGGTTAACGCGGCGCGAATGTTCACAGAAGTTCAGATTTTTGAACTCGAGCGATTCGCGCGTCAAACGTTCAATTCGCGCCGCGCCATTTGCGCGTATCGCGCCGCAGGATGTCTCATCGCGCCTTTGCATTGACTTAACATGTAAATCGCTCGCGCTTGGCGCTTCTTGTGCATCTGGTGTGAACGCAGCATAAGGTAGGGGTCTCAAACTCGTAGGCCGCAAATGGCCCACAGGTCTCGAGTTTGAGACCCCTGCCTTAGAGCTTCTGTGATTGTATTTCCTCTCTCACTTGCAGAGACGATAGTTTGTGGCCCCTGCTTTAATTTAAGTTTAATATCAGTGCGGCCGGCGAGTTTGAGATGTATAGCACTGTGTTGTGTTGTCTTTCCGGGATTTATTTTAATTGAATCGGCATTAACTTGTGCGCAGTGAATACCTGCATGTGTTTGTGTGTGTGTGTGTGTGTGTGAGTGTGTGTGAGTGTGTGTGTGAGAGAGAGAGAGAGAGTCCGTGAAGCAAAGGCTGTGTGTATTGTGTGTGCGTGTTTAGGAGAATTATAGAGGAACTTTTATAATGTAATCACTATATAATCTGCCACTATTAAAATATAGATTACTATTAAAATACACTTATAAGAAATACATGGATTCAAGAGATGCAGAGGAAACTCACATACATGCATGGCCTTGTAATTGAGGGCCTTATGGCCTTAAAGTACAGCAGGTCGTGTGCCTAAGTAAGAACATTCAGACAGAGCTTTTAGACAAATGTGTGTATTGACCAAGACAAAAACAACCCTCACTAAAATAGCATACATAGAGAGAATCGTTTAGAAAGTATGGAAACAACACGATCATATGCTATATGCTATATGACCTTTAAGATATGTAAAAACAGAAAAACATACAGCCATTAATTAAAAGCTAGGATCCTATTGGAGCTGGGAATAGGGTGATGTTACATCATGTCTCATGATATTTATGGTCAGAAACTGTATATAAACTGTGGGTTTTTGAACATTGAGAGGGAGAGAGCTCGAGCGACCATCTCTGCTGTAACAATAAACTGCTTCAACTTGAGAACTTCGAAGACCTCAGCTTCTGTTTTGAAACCTAGATGTTTGTCGAGATCCAGTGCAACTTTACACAACAGTGCACGCATGACTAAAACAAAATTCACGTTTAACTCTTGGTGCTGAACAGTATTTTTGACCAATCATCTTTCTTGCGTTTACAGTCACTCTCATTGGTTGGTGGTTGTTTTGCGTGCAGTTAGCAGAAAAGAAATCAAAGTGATGCGTATGCAGCGGGATAGAAAAGTAAGCAACCCAATGCAGCCGAATGTAGTCGTCTTGTTGCTAGATCGGATATGGTTGCGGCCGGAAGTTAACGAGAATAATTTATATAAAATTTCCGATTTACCCCAACCCTAAACCCAACCGTCCCAGTACTGAAAAAATAATAATTATTGTTATACAGTGGCATATGGGACTTCCGGCCGGCCGCGTATCCAATCTAGACTTTACCATCACATATCGCCACTTGTCCATCGGCAATAAGAGTCCCCGGTAACCCGGACCAACTATAGGGTTGCACCGTTATTTGTGGGTCATTTGTATCGCTCTACCTGCATTGTATTTGCATTGCCTCACACAATAAACATTACATATATTTCTATATGATGTAATAGTCAAAACAAATGACAACAACACAGTGTTGCTTCTTTTTCCTGTAACAACAGCACGGCGGATAACAGTAACTCTAATTACTTTTATTATTATTATTATTACTATTTATTACTGATTGATTTATATTCTTATTAGTTTTTAATGTTTATTTTTTCATTTTGTGTTAAAAAAAAAACAATCTTCTCAAATCTCTTTATTTTTATTTTTTAACACAAAATAAGATGAAAAAATAAACTAATTAAAAATTAATAATAGAATTAATTTCTTGTGGAAAACCTGACGCGGTCCAGCCTCACCCAGACTCGGCCTCCAGCGGCCCCCAGGTAAACTGAGTTTGAGACCCCTGCTCTAAGGTAAAATCAGATGCCCAAGGCATAATCTTTGATCTAATGACTTATACTAAAAATGTTGACAGAGGCTTGTGGTGTAATAATTACAGCGGAGCATTAATTAAATGCAGAGGCCTATTTTCCGTGGAGCAGTAGGTTTGAGGTAGTCTGCTATTTTATTTCACGGAAGAAGAATAAAACATGATTGGACAAACAGCCTATGCGGGTTTAAACAGATTCAGTCAGTGTTTTGGTTTGGTGTAATCTAAATTTGTCATTGAAGTGAAAAATATTCAGGGCAGGACCATTTCATTTATTTATTAGTTTATTCTTTTGTTTCTGGTAGGGTTAGCTGCACGACCCAGAGCTCTATATCAATTTATTCTTTTGCATACAATAAATTACTAATACTTCAGGCTGATGGATTCAGATTTCTGTCTTCCAATCCGTCTCAGCAAGGATCAACATTCATCCTTTCCTCATTATATTATTAATATGACTATTTGAATCAGTATTTAATCTTTGAAATGATTTAGATTAATGAATGAACTTAACACATTGCTCAATGTGAAAATGCTCAGTGTCCTTGTTCCTCTCTTTTGTGTCTGTCATAACTAACTCTATATTCAGGAGCCACCAAACCAGGTCATGGAGACCTCTTGAGTGGAACTAAAGGGCCTGAACAACTGCTTTCCTGTTTGTATTGCCATAGCCGGCCCTCCCTATAAGTGTGTACTCACACTATGCTATCCAAACTGTAACTAAATGTCCACTGTGCTGAGCGAGAGCGCTTACTGAACAGCGCATCATCGATGACACAAGTGCCCAGGCCCGAATGCAATGTGAGTGCGGGCCGTTGGGGGAGATGGGAGGGGGACAAGTGCACTTCGGCCTGGTTCAAGGCAACTGTACATAGTGTGAGTAGGCATGGGACGATAACCGTTTTCAAGGTATACCGCGGTTTGGAAAAGTCAAGGTTTTCATACCTCCAAAATTTTCTCTAATACCGTTTCTAAGGTATGTGTAAGATTTTTTTATTTACATTTTTTTTTAACAACAGCATCTGCAGCAGAAAAGATATCCAAAGATGCCATTTTAAATTGTAAATAAATCTGTGTTTTTGAAACTAATGAAGACAGCAGACGTCAATGATTCATTTTCATTATTTAGCCTGATATGTTTACTGCTCCAAAATATTATAAATGTTTCTCAAAATAAAATATATTGTGTTCAAAGGGGAAAAAACTTTTAGTTTTTTACCCAGACATTTAAAAAGAATATATTTTAGAGCAGTAATCACAATACCGTGATACCGTGAAACCGTGATATTTTTATCCAAGGTTATCATACCATCAGAATCTTATACCGGCCCATGCCTAAAGCTGGATATATACTTTCGCCTGGCGCCGCATCGCGCACCTCCGCTGACTGCGCGCGCACCTCGCGAAACGGACGAGGCTTTTATACTTGCCGCGTTCGCCGTTGTGATATTCTTTAAAACGACAGGGGGCGGTCAAAAGTAACTGACCGTAAAGACAGACAGATAACCAGAGAGGTAGAAAGTTTCTGGAACTACGTCATATCATTAATATCATTCAAGATTTTTAAACGAATTATTTTTATTGTTTTTATAAATTATTTTAATGATTATAAGGATCTTTATAACCATTCAAGATTTTTTTTTTAATCAAATTTGATGCATCACTTGCTTTTGTTCATATCTCGGACAGTTTTACCTATTAAAGTTTATTAAAATATTAATGACAAGAGAACATGGGCTGCACTACAAATATATTCTTTATTATGGCAAGAATAAAAGCAAAAAAAAAGCACACTTACTAAAAAATAGATTTAGATTTTTAGATTTAGCCGCTCCACAATTCACATATTAACTGTCTGGCTAGTTTCTGTCCTTTACTTATGCTAAAAGGGTAATAACGGTCCAACATTCCTGACCATTATCACCAACAAAGCCTAGAAAAACAGGCATCAGTGTAAACTGAAAGGTTCAAATATTCATTTCCAGTTTTCAAAGCAATAATTTCTTAATTCATTTTAGTTTTGTAGTTATTAAATTGTTTTAAATTCAAAATTGTAACATATACATCAGTTTAAAACCTATGACTGGTGGATAAACATGTTTCTTTAATTGTGTACTGGGTCTCCACTTTGCCATGGCCTCTTTTGGCTTTAACAAACTCATCCCTCAGGTTTTTCCAAACCTTTTAACATAAACTTTCCTCCTTTCCCACTGCTGTTGCAATTTCTAGCCAAGAATTATTGTTCATCAGGTTATCTGTATGATCACGGATCATAAAGATATGAGTACAGTCGTACTGTTTCAGTCAAAATCTCTTCAAAGTGGTTCATATTCAACTCAAATCAAACGCGGCGCCGCGCGCACTGTTCGCTTGGGTCTCAAAAAATGCCGTGCGCACCGCCAGCCGAAATCATGTCGCGCGCACTCAAAGCGAACTTCCGCTAACACCGCGATGACGTCACATTCGCCGCGCGCACTCAAGCGAACTAGCGGACGCGTCGAGTATAAACCAGGCTTAAGTGTGAGTACGCCCTAAGTGAACTAAGCAGCTGATTAGGGCCCCGCCGCCACAAGGGGGCCCCCCACAACCTGCTAGTGGTGCGAGCCGCTTCCTTGGTGAAATAGTTTTTATTTGCATTTCACAAATGATCTTCATTGACAGAGCTTTAGTGCTTGAATATTTATACATTTACACTGAAAAGAAAAAAAACTTTATTAAAGTTGAAATTGTTTTCGTGTGAAGGTCATGTGATCAACAGGAAGCTCGCCGCATCTCATTTCTCATATGCGTTCTGTGTTCTCGCAGATCGAGTTTGAGTTCGAGTCTTCCAAGGAAACCTGCAAGACCGACCGGTCGCCACAAGAACGCCAGCCCCCGCCACAAGAACGCAAGCCACCATGGCCTTTGCTTCATTGCCTGCCTTTATAGACCTGATTTATTTTGGAAATTGGACTGCGAAAATGAAAAAAAACTGACATTATTCTTCAGACGCAGAAAAACTGAGGGGCAAAATGACGACGAGAAGAGAAGCACAAAATCATTTTTAGCATCGCTTTATGTGCTAATGATGATGTTAAAGACACTTATATCAAGAAACATTTTCTCGGCAAGCAAAACATAATGTCTTGTTTTCGGAAATAATATGCCAATATTAAGTCAGTTTTTCCTTAAAACTAGGGTTGTGGCGATGAGGAAATTTCCCCACCGGTTAATCGACATGTGGCAACACCGGTAGTACCGGTATCACAGTGGGGGTGGGCGTTTCCTCTTTTTTCTGCTTTTAAATAGCTTATAAATGCGTGCATATTATACTTTCACTTTCAGTTTTCGGGAATTGGCAACTAGCGTCAAACTACAAAAAATCACTGTTATTAAACACAGAACTTTTATTAACATAATGAAAAAAACAACAACAATGCTACAGGCTAAAAAAAAACTGAAAATTGGAACCAAACAAATAACAACCATAGAACGTTTATTACTTATGTTAGAATATTTTTTAAACGAATAAGAAAATAAAATAGAAAGATAAGTGATTAAATAGCACAAAGTTTAGATAAGATTAAAGGAATGAACAAGAAACAAATATAAAAAAAACTTCCAAATGACATCAGGCTACAAAAATGACAGGTCGGCAGTCTTTAAAAAAAATAAAATAAACAAAAACACTGCATTTTTTATTAACAGTGCAGTCTACATGGTCTTTGCCAGGAAACCCATGTTGACCATCTCTGATGGGATCTTCAGGCTCACTATGTTCCCCATCGTGTTGAACACTCTCTCGGGTGCGCAGCTTGTTGCGCACATGCAAAGATACTTTTTGGTTACCTTTGCCAACAGAGGGAACCTACTTTAGTTGTCTTTTGCTGTCCTAGCTGACTTCAATGTCTTATGTATTATTTAGCCTAATGTATTATATATTAATAGCTTAGTCCTTATAAACAATCCGTTTATAAAATACATTATTAACGAATTTATAGGTTACTGAAGAATAAACCGAATATGAAATATGATCCTTGCATAATGATCACAGCTAAACAAGCTAGCACTCAATTTATATATAAACTATAAATAAAAAAAATGAAAGAAATTTGAAGTAATGGATCATTATGTAAAAAATCTACTACAGTCTAAATAAAAGTGCCTCATCAGAGCTGAACATCACTGTGCGGTCACCGCGCGCGTGTCTCCCTCAGAGATATTGGAGTTCAATAACGTGGTGCGCAGTAGCTATGACTTTTGGCCAACACCTCCCTGTAAGTTTACAGATAGACTATAGATAGCTCTGGTGGGGTGTGTTATGAATTGCGTGTTTTAAATGACAGCGACACATGCTACATTTAGTTTTCATTGTAAAATATACATTATAACTCAGTACACAGTAAAATATTTTTTTTCAATGGCTTGCCTATTGGTAGTGTATATAACCGTTACGCTTAAATAGGCTAAGCATATTTTCATTAATATTAAAACACATGAATACAAACTAGCCATCCTTTGATTTTTTTCGTTTTCGTATATTTTTTATCAAACGAAAAATGCAATGAATTGTTTATTTTGGTTTACATTTTATTAAAATTAATATAATTATTAGGCGACTTGACTTGTGTGTCGTCTATCATGGATGACAGCGAGAGAGAGAGATGAGATCACACCTCAGTTTCGATGTGTGGCCGCACGTCACATTTACTTTACTGCAAGTTTACTGCAAGTTTTTAATATTGGCTCATCTAAATTAACTTTTCATTCGATTAAAAGCCGAAATATTGCCAGACAGACAAAGCGGTTTTGGGAGAGAGACTTCAGTGAAGATGCGCGCACACACACAGGATACACTCTTGTCGGCCTTTTCATTATTGATTTTTTTAACATTAAACTCATAATAATCAAGTGCACAAAAGAACAGATGAACTTCGGAAAAAGTGATCACTGCGGTTGCGGCGAGGTTGCTTTGTTTCTCTGCAGTTGGCTCGTCAGTGGCGCGGCAATCACTTTCAGTTTAATAAAAAATAAGATTATTTATCACTAAACACTGTGAGATGATGGTCGCGGGATTTTTTAAATGAGGCGCTTTTGCTTTGCGTTTTGACACTAAATCCTCCACCATTCTTTTTCTGTAAATTCGACTCATCTTGTTCTCCTCACATGATAAATGAAATATGAAGCATTGTAGCTATGTTCAGATTTTAACTGCAGCCTACTGCATGCTATCGTCTTAAGTAAATTATTTGGAATTATATTTTCCATTTAATTTAAATAAATATTGAATTAAAAAAAGAATACTTAAAAAAATGAGGGCACGGTGTCACGGTGAAAAAGTGATGTCACCGGTGTTGCGTCTTAAAACCGGTAACACCATCAACACCGTCTATCGTGGCAAGCCTACTTAAAACAAGCAAAATAATCTGCCAATGGGGTGAGCAGAATAATCTTGTTTTTCCTTTTGACAGAAGATTATTTTGCTTACCCCACTGGCAGATTATTTTGCTTGTTTTAAGGAAAAACTGACTTAATATTGCCATATTATTTCCGAAAACAAGACAATATGTTTTGCTTGTCTAGAAAATTCTTCTTGATTTAGGAATTTTTAGAAATTTGGACTAGAAACAAGACAAAAAATTAAAGTAAGAAAAGCATTTTTGCAGTGTGAGCAATATAATCATTGTGGGCCGGTTTGCAATGGCAATACTCCACTATTTAGAGCAAGGTAGGGCCCCAAAACTATTCTGCTTAGGGACTCAAATGTGCAGGGCCAGCCCTGTGTATTCCTACTGTTAATACAGTCTAAAGTGATTTTGATATTTGCCATTTTAAGTATTAAATCTTTTAATGTTGATTCCTTTGTGTGTGAGCTGCTAGTCTGAATGTGGATTATACCGGTTTTAACCAGTTTCTGATAAAGACGTCTGAGACTACATTCAGCCTTCGGTAAGAAACAGATTGTACTTTAAGTGTGCGTGTTATATTCTATTGTGGATCATTTCACAGGTCTGGGATCAGCTCTGAACAGCCTAGTGGCTGTCTGACGTTTGTATGCTTAAGATATTGAGATCTGTGTTTTTCTTCAGGCTCATGAATCAGGAATAAACACAAACCTGTTTGTTCTTCAGTGTCTTCATCTGTAATTCTGCAGGCTTCTGGATCACTCATCTTCCCACTGTCCTTCAATAAACTCAGATTTGACTTCTGTCTGAAGGTCTGATGCTCGTCCTCACTTGTAGACTGATGGGAATATTCCAGTATTTAGAGCTGAAATGAAGGAGGAGGAGCTTCACTAACAGAGAAACAGATCTGCCAAGACCAGAGATGTATAGTAACGAAGTAGAACTACTTCACAACTGTACTTAAGTACTAAAAGGCTGTCTCTGTACTCTACTGGAGTGTTGTTTTTTTCTCCTACTTCTACTTCTACTTCAGTACATATTTTCGATGAGTTTAATACATTTACTCTGATAGTTTTTTTATGTGCTGCATCGTTACTCGTTACAATTATAAAAATGTTTTGAATCATTCCAAACCCACATTATCACTGCCAGAGCATCAGATGGCTCTGTCACAGGCAGTACCGCCGCTCCCTATACGCAGAATACGCAGGCTGCGTAGGTCCTCAACTCCGGAGGAGGGCACTATCTCGGTTGCTTAAAAAAAATATTAACATTTATTTAATAATATTAACTTTAACTGAGTGTAAATAAAAGATATATTGATAATATGTTGTTAAATACATTAAAAAATTTCATTTTATGACGAACGCAAAAACAAACATTTGACATAATTTGTTTCAGTGTACGCGCACAGACGCGTGCCGCGGTCCGGTCACTTATTGTTGTGGCTGCTAGCAGCATGTAATTATAATTGATGCAAGTTGCAGCTCTATGCCCGGGAAAAGACAACAGCAGTCTGGAGCCGAGAAGAGGAAAACAGTACAAGATGAATCGGGTGCATCACTTTCAGGTAACTTATGTCCCTGAGTCTGGAAAACATTATATCGTTATTATTATAACGTTTACGTTCAGTTTCTTGCTTTGCGGCTATGCATTGTGCTTAAACTATGACCGGACATGTTCTATGACTCTTCGCGTTTGCCCCTCTTCCCCATGTTGCTGATAAATACACAAACTCAATTATTAGTATTAACTTGTGCAATAGTTTACAGTTCAGTTTGCACAACAGCTACATACAGTACACATGCATTGCACAATGATTTCACTGTATGTATTATTTATTATTATATAGTTATTATATTATATAATTATATATTATATAATTCAGTGCAGTTGTTTATCGTTTTGTCTATTTCTACACATTTCTGATTGCTGCTGTTGTTATTGCTTGTATCACTGCAATGACAATAAAGTCTCTTTAGTCTTTATATCAGTGGATTTGTGTGTTTTTAATATGCCGGTTTTTCATTTTTGTACATTACTATATGAAATAACAAAACTGACTCATTCTGTGATTTCTGAAAGATCAATAATATAAAATGAGTCAAATTACTTTAAGCCACAGGCCATAAACCATTGTTATTGCATGAATTCATTAATGATGATTTGTTTTCTAAATGTTACAGTTTCTGTTTAAAAATACACTCATTTTAATTCACTTTTTAATTCCTAAAAACCACAAAAGTCTTTGATTTATACTGACAGCAAGGGTCAGTGTTTGTCACCATAGATTACAGTGCAAGTTACATCCACATTGTGGTTGTAGTTTAGACACATTATGAAGAGTGTTTGACTAGCTCATTGTCTTAATGATATGTCGTGCTGATTTCTTTAAATGACTAATTTCTTCTGTATTGTACATGGAGGTTCAATGCTGAAATTTGTCACAAAAGAAGATGAGGTGGCATGACCAGCACTGCTCCAGAGGCACCAGCAGCTGCACAGGTACAGGATGCAGCACTGAGGACCGTCCATCTCTACAGGTACAGAGAGGGTTTTATTCCTTACCTGTTTTAAATTGGGAATGTTTCTGCAGAACACATGTCAGTGTTTATTTTGATGTAAACTATTATTTTGTAATGTAAATATTTGAATGTTTAAGTATAATTTTGAGTGTTTAAATGCATATTTATGTATATAAATAAGTACATGTTTAAATACATATGTTTGTGTGTTTTTGTTCCGCTGTGGGGGCACCACAGTAACATTTTGCATAGGGCACCATTTTGGCCAGCAGCGACCCTGTTACATATATATTATATTATATATCGTAAACCATGATTCTTTTCGTTCTGCTTAATCACATGCCCCAAAAAAGATATTTAAAATAAACAAAACAATATGTCTTTTGACTGCTTTCTTTAATAACTACATAACACAATACTTGTACTTTTACTTTCAGTACTTGAGTAGTAAAATTTTAAATAAACTACTTGCAATACTTAAGTACAAAAAATGTTGAATACTTTAGTACTTCCACTTAAGTATGATGCTTAAAGAGTACTTCAACTTCTACTCAAGTCACTTTTTTGATAGAGCACTTGTACTTTTACTTAAGTCTGGGTCTCTAGTACTTTATACATCTCTGGCCAAGACTAATGTAGTGTAGCGTGTGCAAAACAAAGGCAGCGGCCTATTGATGTCTAATAAAGCCAATAGAAAACAGAAGAGATGAGCACATTCTACATCAACATTATAGAGATGATCATTCACACTTAAAGCGCTTTTGGAGACTAATGAATGTGTCCAGGATCCAAACATCAGTATACATTTATACAGAAACCACAGCTTTCATCTATTACACATCATCACACTCCATGAGTTTAGCTAGCAGTTAGCACCTGTGTGAGCTTGTGTTGGGGTAAAGTTGCCTTTATATTGGCACTTTCAGACAAGTACACACGTCTGCAGCTTGCAGATTGGGGCGGGGCTGAATATGGGGCGGGGCTGTATGTGCAGCTCCGCCCATAAGTAACAGTGGGCGGGACTGAACATGCCGCCCCGCCTACAAGTCTTTCATTGGTTAACGGAAACATATTGACGTTGACGTAATATACTTTCGATTCCGGTTTTCATCACTGCATGGTGAGTACACATCTTATGTACACGCCACGAGCTACGTATTATGTGTAATTTATTTAATTAAAGTCCTTAATTCTTTAGCTATGTGTTGCTGAATAGAGATGTTAAGTTTTAAAACCTTGTAAAAGTTAGGGTTGACGTTTTCCAAGGTGATCGTCTTATTCACTTAGATTAATGTAAACTTTAGAGAGTTTTGAGCAACACAGTCTATCAAATGAAGTTTATTGATATCAAAGATATAAACAAAATATATATTTTTCTTTGTGGCTTGTTCTCTAATTTATATACACTGATAATGTTACTGCTAAATATATACAATATACAACTTTTGATTCTTTGCCTATTGATCTATACTACCTTCTGCTTGCAGATCATTGGCATTGATAAATCCATCACTATAATTGTTGTGGAGCATATTCTCTGTTTTATTTGACCTCAGTTCTTTCTCTCTTTTTTAATGTATGGTGAATGTGAGCTGGGGGCATGCCTAGTACAGACATATTTACCTCTTTAAGTTTAACTTTAATATGCTGTATTTTAAGCGACAATTTGGCCAGATTTTTGGCTATTTTTTTACAGATGCCACCTGATTCTGCAGCGTATCCTCTTGGGAATTGTCATAGAGGATGGTGATGGGGCATTTCTGCAACTCTCACTGACATGCAGGACTTTCTGAGCCATTGTCAGTGATCCAAAATTCAAGGAGCAGGCTCACTACATCTGGCTGGACAGTAAGTCATTTATGGTCATTTATTTTAAAATAGTGACTACTGGGCAAAGTGCTTGGCATATTTCATATTTGTTTATCATGTTTTCATCATAAAGTAATTCTTGTTTGTGGGTGTGTGTGTGTGTGTGTGTGTGTGTGTTTGTGTGTGTGTGTGTGTGTGTGTGTGTGTGTACATGATAAAGAGTACAAAATATGCCAAGCACTTTTTACAGTACTCCATTAGTTGTAAAACTTTGAATTACGTTTGTGTCTGTAATTTTATTTAGTTGTCATCATTCAGAGTGCCATATACTTTGACGAAGTGTTTTGTCTGTTGGGGATGGCAAGAGGGGAGTTCTGCAAGCATTCTGTTCAACAATTGACTTCCCAGGGCATTGCTCAGCAGATTGTTACTTCAATGCTGGAGGAGAATTCCCCTGTGAAAAATATCTAAATGTTTTTATGTTTATTAAAGATGATAATCACAAACTGCTGTATCTTAAATTATTATTATTATTATTTTCTATAAATTGTCAGTCTTCCTTTTGTATACGTGTGCATGTGCATACACAGATGAGCTGCAGGTGAGACATCTGACATCTAAACAAAAAAAAAGTGTATTGTTTTGTGTTGCTGTCTTTACTGCAGATGAAGTTGGTATGTACTTGTCAGCATTTGCCAAATAAAGATTTCAGATGTTTACACGAGTGCTGCAAAAAATCTTTTTTGCCAAATTTCTTTTTATTAATTTGTGTCCTGATAAATAAGTAACAAATAAAAAACTGGGCGTTTGTGCCACCTTATTTATAAAATATTAGGTCTATTTATTATAAAATAGAATAACAATGTTGTAAGTAACTCTTAATAATCAAACAAAATTATTATAAAAATATTTTTTAAAGATCTACAGTATCTGTGCAGTGCAGAAATGGACCCAGAGTTGATAGAAAGTGGTATTAAAGTATTTACTCTGTATTTACAATTACAAAAATAACACTAAGAAGACTGCATTTTAATTCAGTGTTATTATATTATGAAATTATTTGTAATTTATTAATTAAAAAGTAGTACAGACATCAAAGTAAAACCACCCAGTAGGTGGCAGCAGAGCACTGTCTTAGTTCATTCAAATAAAGAAACTGAACAAAACTTTAATAGATTAGTAAATAATAAATGATGAAACTGATTGCATTTATAGATGAAATACTTACCAGGTAATATGAGAAGATTTAACAAGGAATTTTACTCATGCTGAAACATTTACATATAACAGATAATATACATTTATATTCATAGCAGCATCAAAGTAAAAATAAATCTATTATTTGATAAAATAAACTGATTTAATAAGTGAAAAGGTTACAAACATATACTTCCCTTGATAAACAATAGCTTATTCCTGCTCTAAATAAATTAATAATTTTCAAACTCAAAGCAGTGCATATTGAAAGAAAAACATTTGGACACATGCCCAATACTTTTAATAGTCAAGTCACAACATGTAATGTTAACATTTTCAGTTGTAAATTTTCCAGAGAACTATCCCATTTATTTAAAGGTAAACCGGAACTTAAAATGAAAGTGAACTAAAAACCCTGCATTGCTGAAAGGCAGAAGTGAAGTGACATCATTGTGAAAAGCGTCTTTTTTGGGATCCTGTCTAATATAATTGTCATAAAGTTCACATGAAGTTCACCTAACCGTTTTCTTTACCGATTATATTCAGAATTTATTCATTTACATAATTAACATATAAAACACTCAGCAAGAATACCCACTTTTGTGTATTTTTTGTGTTTATTAACAATAAAAACAATATTTAAGAAGTTGTAAATACATTTCCTTTTTACTGACACCACGTAGTGGGGATCGACGCTATTACAGTACGTTTTCGCTAACCAATGAAATTACAGGTGGGCGTGGCTGCATGTGCAGCCCCGCCCCAGATGCTGCCCCGCCCCGATCTGCGGGCTGCAGACAGGGGCTTCTCCTTTCAGACGCTCTTCTTCATAATATCATTTCACTAAAGTATTATTTGTGTGTGTAAAGCTCTGAGCAGCCTGACGAATGGCGGAGCGCCTCTATTGCTGCTGCTGTAAACACCTCCTGACAATGAGCAATCTAGAAGACTTCTGACTCCTTTCTGTCCTCACTTCTTTGTTTTGATGAACTGTTATGAACTAGGCCAGTTTCCCACAACATATGTAGTATTATAAGTCACACTTACAGGCGATTTGAGAGCGAATATTAAAGTAAACAATATGAGCCCGTTAAAATGAAGTGTGTGAATATAAGAGCAGCTTTAGCTCAATGTGTGCTGTTTCTCTGCCCTCTAACACAGTATACAGAATAATAATGAGTGCATGTACAGCTCACACAGGAAATAAACAGCATTATTAAACATGTTAGAACTCTTGTAACATTAGTCAGCTTAACTCACGCTCAGTCTCCAGTAGTTTGCTCTGAATTCTCCACGGAGATTTCTCACATGCAGGAACAACGATCGTGTGAGCAGCAAATGAAGCCGTTCAATAAGCGAAATCACACGACTGCAGCCACTACACACTCACAAACCGATAGACAACGGGAATCTTCCTCTCCTTCACAGTTGTGTCCACTGTTGCCAACTATTTTCAACAAAAAGGCGCTAAGCTCTGCCCGAAAAGTCGCTCGATTACGTCATACGCTAATTTGCATATTACTGACGTCATCACGTTCTACCGTTTCTGTTTATTTAAGAGCCTATGGTAAACAAATGGGGTATTTATTTATATTTGCACTACGCTTTATGTAAGCATGTCAATTTAACTAAATGTATTGCTGTTTGAATACAGTATATCATTATAGATGTGTAGTGAATTTGCAGTAATCGCTCAGAGGTAATAAACTCAGACAAGTTCTGAAACTCACTTAAAACATCTCTGATTGTGAACAATAAACGGTCAAATTAAACTGTTAAAATAAAGGAGAAGCAGATCGGTTTGACTGTACAAGGGAGATACCTTCACACTGCCGGTGCTAAATCATTTGCCGTCGGTACGCAGAGGGGTGATCTGCTGTCAGGCTGCAGGTGGGAGAGGCTGCTGTACTAGGACTGGGCCGCCTGTCAGTGCTCTGAGGCGGGGGAGGGGCCAGCGGCTTGAGAAGAGTGAGATATATCCAGCTGCAGGCCCGCAGAACCACACACGTTTCAGGCACACACAATCCAGCACACACGTTCTAGGCAAACCATATATGGTTACGACGGAAGTTAATGTTATTAACGTCTTCTCGGGCATCGTCACCAATATATTTTTATATATATTGTTGATAAATATTGTACACAATAAACAATAGTGTTTACTGTTTCACAAATATTGCGATCGAGACGAGCAAATGGTGAACATTGTTTTCGATCGCCATTCAATATAATAGACTGAATAGTTTTCTATCCGTCATCATAGATGATCAGTCATTATTATCTGACAGAGTCAATATAGCAGATACTCGTTTGCTGGCCTTGCTGAACTATCTAAATTGGACAGTTTTAATTTATATAATGGTTGAAGGAAATAATAGCAAGTTAATATGCATAGGCAATAACATCTTTATATGTAATAATTTTTTTTTTTACATTTAATAAATGTGAACACTATATTTTACTCAAGCGATTTAATAGTATTTATTTGCTTAATTTTCTAATTACCTTTTTATTAATGATTTCCCACATTAAATACTATAGTAATTTATAGTAAGTAATATATTGTTTTTACACCATAAAGTACTGGTATTTTGTGGTAATTATAGTTGCAACAAATTTAGCAATACAAACAAATTAACTGTTAATAATGAATTATATATATTACTAACAGTTGCTACAGTTTAGTAAAAGATAGTAGTTTAAATCAGTTTATAACTATATTAATTTTAAATTATTATCTATAGTAATTCATTTTTTAAGTGACACATTATTGTTTTTTTTTTTATATATATATTTTACAACAGAACGATTTTAACCAAGTATGACAACATTAAGATCCTGAATTAATTTGTTACACTTAATACAATTAGACGGTCTACGTTTTCTTTGTGTATGTGGATACGTGAATAAAGTCTTAAGTGTTTAACCAATTATTTTTATTTACATAATTTGAGTTCAGAAACTGTAGCGATGTTAAAATGATCTTTACGATATAATAATGAAATAATGACTGAAATAGGAAACCATAAACTGTTCACAGTCTAATGAATGGCAATCGTAGCACGGGCGTTCTCGATCGCCGTACTTGTGAAATACACTAGGTGGCGATAACGCTCCTAAGGAGTTAGTTAGTTACCATATATGGCTTGCCTAGAACGTGTGTGCTGGATTGTGTGTGCCTGAAACGTGTGTGGTTCTGCGGGCCTGCAGCTGGATATTATTGAGAAGAGTAGGAACGGTACAGTAATGGACAAACGACAGTCTATAAAAATCTCCAGTAACACACAAAAAAGTCGCTAGATTTGTCGCTAGTCGCTTTTTTGAAAATTTGTCGCTAGGGGGGTCTGAAAAGTCGCTAAGTTGGCAACACTGGTTGTGTCCACTACATCTCTCTCTGTAACCGGCGCGCAGTTTCTTCTTCTTCTTCTTCTTGGGGTTTAACGGCGGATCGCAGACTAACAAGTGCATTACCGCCTCCTATCTTTCAGATGGACCATTGACACTGTAACAGTAAAGATTGAACACTTCTACCTGAATTTAATAAATGTTTAATTGAAAACTGCTCTCCCTTATTCTGCTATTCCTCCTTCAGCTCACTTCTTTCAACAGTATATGTCCTACAGTGCACTATAATGTGTTCAACTCTTTCACTCACTACACATGCAGTATCACAGAGCCCCGTTAGATGTTTACCCTGCTGAAAAAAAAACAGCTTGAACCAGCCTAACTGATCCTGAGGATGTGGAACAGCTGTTTCTATTGTTATGATACTGTGTTCAGTAATTTAGCTATTTTTATTGTTAATTCTTGTTAAAGTGATTCATTTTTATGCTAGATAGACTTAGCATAAATGATGGCTAGATAATGATGATGATAACATAATATCTGCCTTCAGTGATTTCCTGAAGATAAACACTAAACAATAACACAACTGGAGTAACTACAGCAGTCGCCATCGTCTGATCTCATATGAAGCAAGAGATCATGATGACATATGATCAGAGATGTATAAAGTACTAGAGACCCAGACTTAAGTAAAAGTACAAGTGCTCTATCAAAAAAGTGACTTGAGTAGAAGTTGAAGTACTCTTTAAGCATCATACTTAAGTGGAAGTACTAAAGTATTCAACATTTTTTGTACTTAAGTATTGCAAGTAGTTTATTTAAAATTTTACTACTCAAGTACTGAAAGTAAAAGTACAAGTATTGTGTTATGTAGTTATTAAAGAAAGCAGTCCAAAGACATCATATTGTTTTGTTTATTTTAAAAAGAACCATGGTTTACGATTTATAATATAAATGAAACGTTACGTGAACATTGCAGCATGTTATGAACTGTGGGGAAGCTAACATTAGTTATTTATCTAGCTCTTACAGATAGCTCAAACTGCTGTGTTTGTGTATTAGATTATTTTTAACTTAACTTGATATGTTTCTTTAAATTCGACGGTGAATTTTTGAAGGCCATTATTTCGCAGTCTTTTGGGAGGCAGAGTATACACTTCATTCTATATGACCTGTCTTTCACTCTGACAAATGCAAACATGGACTCCAAATAGGGCCACGGGTGGTCTTTTTCCTCATCGTCACGAACAGTTGAAAGTGAAGGAGTTAAAGGTGGAATTTCTGGGTTTTCCATGTCGAAAACAAACTAAAATGCTTTCAATGCAGGTAGGCAGCGCTGTCTTCTTTGATCGTCTGAATGATGACGAGCCAGCTTAGTCAAACCTATGACAGAGCCATCTGCTGCTCTGGCATTGATAACGTGGGTTTGGAATGATTCGTAACATTTTAATAATTGTAACGAGTAACTATGCAGCACATAAAAAATCTACTGGAGTAAAAGTATTAAGCTCATCGAAAATATGTACTGAAGTAAAAGTAGAAGTAGGAGAAAAAAACAATACTCCAGTAGAGTACAGATACAGCCTTTTAGTACTTAAGTACAGTAGTGAAGTAGTTCTACTTCGTTATACATCTCTGCATATGTGCAGGTGCTGTAGTGCTGTCCTAATGATTAGGGGTGAGTTTTGAAGCCCTTCCCCTTCCCACTCGGTTGTAAGGGCCAAGGGGAAGGGAAAGGGGTACAAAAATAGAATTGTGATTGGGCTGAAGAGAATTGTGACACCCCTACTCCTTCACAGGAACGCGCAAAACAAGGGTAGGGGTAAGGGCTGAGGGGTAGAATTGGGATTGGCCTTAGGTTACGCTGCTCTCTGTATCGGACGTGTGATTTCTGCTCTTGTGCATGCACAAATTCTTAAACAAGCAGAACAAAATATGGTGAAGGGGAATTGAATATCAACTGGATCTTGTCCCGGTTATATTTATTATATATTTTAATATAAATGTAAATATATTAAAATGTACCTGAGCTCCATTTAGAGCTTCACAGGCTGTGAATACTGATGTACATGTGATTTTACAGGTTTTTATTCAAGTCAATTTATAATTATGATCAACATTACAGTGGGAATATATACAAAAATCTGAGTTTGACAATACCAGAAACCATCTACACCACCCAAATTCAGATATAAAACCATTCGGTCTACTTTCAGTGATGGTTATGTGTGTGTGTGTGTGTGTGTGTAAATGAAAATAAGGATGCAAATACTCACGTGATTAATTAATGTTTGGTATCCACATGACAGGGTTCATACACATTTTACTACTAAAATTCCATGATTTTCCCAAGACTTTTAAGTACATTTTCATGACCTCATGTTTCATGCAATGTCTACATAAGAAAAACAATGCATGTTCAAATGTATTACAGCATATCGTAAAACACGCAGCAATCTATTAGGTTTAATTAATATTTACATCTATGTAAAGCTGATTTAGATCATGCTTACACCGCACTAATAATGTGAGCGTATGTGATTGGCCAAGGACAGAAAAGAAGTAAACACAACTAACCTATATTCAAGCATACAGAGATCTGTTTTCCATGACTTTTACAAAACTTTGTGGTCTTTTCTGTTTTTGCAAAACTTTTCCAGGTCTAGAAACTGCCGTGTCAACATTTTACACGTTTACAAGTCTGTACCCAGCATGAGGCATTCTTAATATTATTTATAACCCACTACACTGAAGAAGTCTCTGATGGCATAAACCAGTTCCAGTTGACTGTCATGAAAAGAGTTTTAATGTAAGACCAGGTTTAATGAAAACTCTTCTCAAACATTAAATGCGCTGCATGACCAAGTAAATGTCAGCATTTTAATTCTTGGCCTATTCATGTTCTTAGAGCCTTCAGCAATTTATCAAAGTAAATTTAGTTCAGACTCGACTGTTACAAGCTCAAGGCAGTCAGCATTGTAACATTGCCTAATTGCTGCTTTTTCAGATGGTGGGCCAACCTTTCCAGTAGGACATTGACAGCGACACAGAGGCTGATGGTGTGGTGGAGCCAGAGATCCATCGTCCTTTATCTGACCAACAACTGCTGTTCTTCATGTGTTGCTCAATCCTTTGCCATCACACCTGAATGACCGGGAGTCATATCTACAGACACGTGGAGTTTATTTAGAAACTAATTTGGAGAGGATCACGTGCTTATGATTGCCTGCAGCTGCCCCGCATTATCCAATTTACTATTCACCAATCAGACGATTCCTAGGCCACTATAAACGCCAAAGGTTTCATACCACAGACATCTTCATTTTGAAGAATCCCCTCTTCCACCCCTACTCCTCCTCATTTCCTAGATGGGTGACACGGTGGCCCAGTGGTTAGCACTGTTGCCTCACAGCAAGAACGTCACTGGTTCTGGTTATTAACCAACCAGCAGACACTTCTGTGTGGAGTTTACATGTTCTCCCAGTGCTCACGTAGGTTTCCCCTGGTTTCTCCCAGCGTCCAAAAACATGCAACTTAAGTTAATTGACTAATCCAAATCAACACTATAGACATTCACCTAGTGAGCAGTCATCTCTTAAGAGCAATCTCTATCTGTTCATTATCTACAGCAGGGGAGTTCTCCAGATCTACCTGAGCCCAAACTCCCCTCTCGCCTTGCAAACTGGAGGGAGCCCCGGGCTCGAGGATCTTATGAGCTCAGAGCTCTCTCTCGGGACCGCATGCCAAACACGCTTTATAATCAATCCTCAGCTAAGTGTGAACTCCTGAAATTATATTACTGTAAGATTTCTCTCTACCTGACTTGACATTTCTTTTGTATCTTCAGCTTTCTCACAGTATCGGTCTCTTATTTTGAGTTGAATGTATGTTTGTGAAATAATTACAGGAAGAAGCGTTCTGCCTCGACAACAGTTTATTTCAATTGACACTTTAAAATGCTTTTCAAACGACTTCCGCTTCCGCCCGCATGGAGTGAGCAAGACAGACGGGAGCTCCTCAAATAAATAATCATTTATCAGTCAACAGACCTATCAATCACGTAAGATCTTCACAGGTCAGTCAAGTAATAATAATAACGAACTTTTCGACATGAAACCGAGTTCGTGCAAGAAAGTTACATCGTCAGTTCAACGTAATACAAAAGCAAAAGGCAGTGATGACAAAATGGACGACCATGACGGCGGCTCTCCCATCTCGCTAACTACACTGAGAACAGAGCTGCAAACTCATCGGGAAGCGGTGATTAAGGACATTAAATCGCAAATTGAAAACCTCCACCTGGAGATGCAAAAAAAACCGCTAAGAGATGAAAGAGGATCTGCAAGCGCTGCGAGAAGAAGTCTTCCCGGAACTGGCAACCTTGCACAAAGCGCAATCCGATTCAGCGAAGGAGTGCACAGAGATGGGAAAAACTTTGAGTGACACGATGGATAAAGTGACAGTACTTGAACAGTCTTATGAACGCATAAGTAAAGAACACAAAAAAATACAAGAGAAGTGTATGGATCTGGAGAATCGTAGCCGGAGACAAAATTTAAGATTCGTTGGAGTCCCTGAAGGGGTTGAAGCGGGAAATCCGGTTCGATTTATCAAAGACCTGTTACTGGAGTTGTTTGGAGCTGACGAACTTGGGGATGCCAATATGATGGTGGATCGAGCGCATAGGACACTTGCACCGAGACCTACATCGGGAGAGAGACCCCGGGCATTAATCACCCGCTTCCACTATTATGCCGACAAAGAGAGACTTCTTAAATTATCCAGGAATGAAGGCCGTCTTTACTACAAAGGGTCCCCTGTACACATCTTTCCTGACATGAGTCCAGAGGTCGGCAAGCTTCGCACTGCGTTCAATCCAGTCAAGGCCAAGCTGCGAGCCGCCGGAATAACCTACAGTTTGTTTTACCCTGCCAGATTAACAATTACCGTGGACGGAATCAGGTACACTTTTGAGCACCCTCGAGAAGCTGATAGATGACTGAACTGTTATGCTGCGTTCACACCAGACGCGGAACGCGCGGCAAAATCGCGCTATTCGCGAGTAAATAGACGCGTGAACATTTGAGTTTACTCGCTTCATTCGCGCGTCAGACTCCGCTTCATTCGCGCGTCAAATTCACTTCAGAACAGACGCGGATTTGCGTCATGGGCAGGGCTTCTGTCTGCTCGGTGAATGTAGCTTCGTTGCTAAATGGCTAACATGGATTTTATTGATAAAATACCTGTGTTTATGTGCTTTATGAAGGCTGTAAAACAGCGTCGATGCGTTTGGAGCAGTGTCTGAGTCCACTAGATGCTTTCAGAGGTGCACCCAGCGCTGTGAGCTCATAAACTCCTCCAGAAACTTAACCTGGATGACTGGGGCTTCCAGCGGTGCTTCTGACTGAGCCAAGCCCAGTTTGATGAACTGTTGTCGGTCTCGGCTGGAGGATTTCCCCCGGACACCAACAACAGGGGCTACGTCACGATCATGCTCCCACAAGAGCAAGCTCCTGATTGGTTAACGCGGCGCGAATGTCCGCAGAAGTTCAGATATTTGAACTCGAGCGATTTACGCGTTAAGCGCGTCAAACGCTCAATTCGCGCGTATCGCGCCATTCGCGCAATTCGCGCCATTCGCGCCGCGCCATTCGCGCAATTCGCGTCATTCGCGCCGCGCCATTCGCGCGTATCGCGCCGCAGGATGCCTATTCGCGCGTTTGCATTGACTTAACATGTAAATCACTCGCGCTTGACGCTTCTTCCGCGTCTGGTGTGAACGCAGCATTAGGCTTGATCATCTGACTAAAAAGAAATGCGGTGTCGGTTCTTATTTTCATCAGGCTTGGACACTTATGAAAGAATAACATTAAAATTATAGGTGGGCATAGATTAATTTTTTTAATCTAGATTAATCTAGATTAAAATTGCTCATTTGAATTCTGCCGAAGGCATTCAGAATATATGTGCTACCCAAATAATAAGTCTTTGAGAACAGGTTTCTCAAGCCGGGTGTCGCATTAGACCAGGGGCTCATCTCCAAAATGTTTCCAAAATGCATCACAAACTGCTTGAGAAACTGTTCTACTATGATAATTGGTGATGAAAATAAATGATGTTCAATAAGATGTGCTCGTTTACTAACTGTTTATTCAGTTAAACATGAATTTTGAACTGTAGGCCTACATAAGCTCCAAACAGCGAATTCTGATGAGCTTAATCTGACTAAAGTCATCATTGAAATGGAATTAAGACGTGGAGTATGCAGATATTAGTGGCATTATTGAAGTAAACACCGCGGTCTTTAGGACCTTTCGCCATATTTTCCGACAAGGTCCACATGCGGCTGTCAGAAAGGACAACGGCACACACACAAACACACACACACACACATCGTGAAATGCGGAAGTTTTTTTTCTTACCATTTGGCGTGCGTCATTAAATTCCATAACTCTCTCACCTGTCCTTACTCCGTATTTGCGTCTAATACCGCAGTTTGTTACGAAGGAATAACTGAAAAGTGAAACTGCAGTTAGAGCCTCTGCTGATTTGATTCAAAAGAGCAGACGGCTCACCAGTCAGGTATACATCCGCGGTAATATATCAAGGTGAAAGCCATCATAACTTGCGTAAAATAGACCCAGCTCCCAACCCAACTTTGAGAATAGATTAACGGCGATATTTTTTTTATCGCGCGATAAGAGTCTCGCGTTAACGCAGCACGTTAACGCCGTTAACGGCCCACCACTAATTAAAATATTGCTAGACATATGCATAATTTTATTTAAAAAACAAAACAAAAAAAGAACCGCACTGATTATGGTAAAGTGAAAATAGTACATGTAAATTGGTCTATTGAGTACCTTAATTATTTTTTTTTGTAAAGGAGCTAAGTGGTAAGTCAAATGGTTTACTGCCCTTTGGTTGATGTTATGGATAACGTTAACAGCAGGAGTTTTCTAAACTTATTCTGCTGTTTTTGTGTGATTTTCATACACACAGTGGACTGAGAGTTATGTTCAACTTGTTTGAAATTTGTTGGTTGTTCAGGTGTTTTGTTTTTCCTCTCCCCCCTTTCTCAACTCTTTTTTATTTTTTTTCTCCCTATGCACTCTAAAAACTGCTTCTCACAACATTTTTTAAAACTGGGATCATGACTAAGACGACACTATGTACTAATACAAATTCGGTCCAGTTTATCTCGTGGAACTGTAAGGGTCTTAATGGAGCAATAAAGAGGGGAAATGTTTTAGCTCATCTTAGGAGATTAGGGGCAGATATTGCATTTTTACAAGAAACTCATTTAAAAAACCAAGATCAGAACCGTTTAAGAGGAAGATGGGTCGGACAAATTTTCCATTCAAATTTTAATTTTAAGTCTAGAGGTACGGCAATACTGTTAAAGAAAGGTATACCATTTAGTGCAACAAAAGTCATTTCGGACTCTAACGGACGATACGTTATAGTAACGGGACAACTCTACAACACACCAACATTATTAGTTAATATATATGCCCCCAATATAGATGATGATAGATTTATATCTTCTATTTTGAATATCCTGCCTAATTTAGATACTCACCAATTGATTATGGGAGGTGACTTTAATTTTGTGCTAGGTCCTATCTTAGATCGATCATCAAATAGGTTAATACCTTTGCCAAAATCAGCCAGATTGCTACAAATATTTATGAACAAATTTAAAATAATAGATCCGTGGAGATACACTTTTCCAAACCAATGAAAATATTCCTTTTTTTCACCCGTTCATCATACATTTTCTAGAATAGATTATTTTTTAATAGATCACAAACTTTTGCCAGCGGTAACACATTGTGATTATGACGCAATGGTAATATCGGACCATAACCCTTTAATACTTAAGATGAAGTTTGAGTCCAAATATGACATGATTAAATGGAGATTTGATAATAACTTGTTAGCAGAAACTAATTTTATAGATCAAACCAAGGCTCAAATAAGATTATACTTGGAGACAAATAACACGACAGATGTTTCCAAATCTACAATTTGGGAGGCATTTAAAGCATATATGCGTGGACAAATTATTTCTCACAGTGCCTTGATTAGGAAACAACACAGAGAACAAAAAAACATATCGACTAATAGACTATTAGAAATAGATAAAAAATACGCAATTTCCCCATCAGCAGAATCATATAAGGAAAGGCTCTCTCTCCAATCAGAATCTGAATTATTATCCACTAAAGAAAAACAAAAAATCGTTTGATACGGGCGAAAGCCACATATTATGAACATGGAGAGAGAGCAGGTAAACTACTAGCTTGGCAAATTAAGGAGATAGCAGCATCAAGAACGATAATGGAAATTAAAAATGATACAGGACAAGTTATATCCGATCCGTTAGAAATAAATAATATTTTTAAAAACTTTTATGTTAAATTATATTCCTCTGAATCTACCAACAACCCATCAGATATAACCCAGTTTCTAGAATCACTTAATATACCCTCTTTAGACATAGAAAACAAAGAAATTCTAGAACAGCCACTGACCATTGAGGAAATAAGACAGGCTATAGCTAACATGCAATGTTCTAAGGCCCCGGATGCCTTCACAACCGAATTTTATAAAAACTTTATTGATCAAATCTCGCCAATGCTTCTGGACGTTTTTAATGAATCATTTGATAAGGGCTTCTTACCGCCAACATTCTACCAGGCTAATATTTCTCTAATCCACAAAGCAGACAAAGATCCCCTAGACCCTGGATCCTATAGGCCGATCAGTCTTCTTAATGTGGACCAGAAGATTTTGGCAAAGGTTTTAGCCACTCGCCTTGAGAAAACACTTCCCTCAGTGATCTCCACAGACCAAACAGGATTCATTAAGAATCGTCTTTTATTTTTTAATATCAGAAGACTATTAAACATTATTTATACATCAAATCACAATCCCATTCAGCCGGAAATACTTATTTCTATGGATGCTGAAAAAGCCTTTGATCGGGTTGAGTGGGATTATCTTTTTGCCACCCTTGCTAAATTTGGATTTGGTTCAAACTTTATTTCATTTATTAAGTTACTATATGTCCATCCACAAGCCTCTGTGCAAAACAACAACAGTTCTAGTTATTTTCCATTAGGTCGATCCACGAGACAGGGTTGTCCTCTGTCCCCCCTTCTATTCGCTTTGGCAATAGAACCTTTAGCAATAGCCTTACGTACATCCATGGCCTACAGGGGAATAGTGAGGGCGGGAAGAGAACACAAAGTGTGACTTTATGCAGATGACCTTTTAGTATATATTTCTAACCCTCTACAATCAATACCAGCCATCATGTCAATTTTAGATCAATTTGGTAAAATCTCAGGATATAAGATAAACTTTTCCAAGAGTGTTATATATCTAATAAACCCTAAAGATCAATTAGAATCACTTTAACTTTTCCTTTTAAAGTAGTAAATTCATTTAAATATGTAGGGATTACCATCACTAAACATTTTTCTTCACTCTTTAGAGAAAATATTTTGAAACTATATGAAAACAGCTCTTTAAAAAATGGACCAATCTTCCTCTTTCGTTAGCTGGCCGTATTAACATAGTAAAGATGACTATTTTGCCCAAATATCTTTTTCTTTTCCAATGTATCCCAGTATATATTAACAAATCATTTTTTTAAAAAATAGACAGGATGATTACCCAATACATTCAGAATAAAAAAAATCCTAGAATTAAGAAGATATATTTACAGAGAATTAAAATGAAAGGAGGGATGAGTTTACCACATTTACAGTTGTATTACTGGGAATGTAATATAAGAGCACTTTCTTTTGGGATAAAAGAGGGGTTAACAGATTGGGGTGACATAGAAAATAAGTCATGTTTCCCTTCCTCTTGGCCAGCTTTACTTTACTCAGCTTTATCTGCTCCCCTCACATCTCGATTAAACAATCCAGTGGTTTCTAATTCATTTAAAATTTGGAAACAGGTTAGAAAACACTTTAAGTGGCAAACATGTTCAGTCTTAAGCCCACTGACTAAGAATCACTCATTTACCCCTTCTCAAACTGACTCTCTATTTCAGGTCTGGTCAAATAAAGGGATACACTCCTATAAAGATCTTTACATTGATAATTGTTTTTCAGCTTTTCAACAATTACAGCAGACATTTGATCTGCCGGGTACTCATTTTTTTAAATATCTACAAGCTCGCAGTTTTGCCCAAAAGAATTTTATATCATTTCCTAGTGAACCACCAACCTCTCTAGTGGAAACTGTTTCTACAGAACCCATTTATGAAAGGAGGAATTTCAATGATATATAATAAATGATCTCAGTTAGAATGTGATGTTTCAGTAGAGCATCTCACAATGGCATGGGAAGAGGATCTCGGAGTAGAAATTGAAAAGTGGCAATGGGAGGAAGCACAAGAACACGTTCATTCTAGTTCTGTGTGTATGAGGCATGGTTTTATACAATTTAAGATTCTGCACCGACTCCACTTGTCTAAATTAAAGCTCTCTAAGATGTTCCCTTCCGTAGACCCACTGTGTGATAGATGCAATCAAACCCAGGCATCGCTCGGTCACATGTTTTGGAGTTGTTCTAAAATTGTTAATTAATGGATTTCAGTTTTTAAATTAATGTCAGAGGTTGTGGGAAAACAAGTATACCCTGGGCCTATTTTAGCTATATTTGGTGTCAGTGATGATGCAGAATTATCTAATAATCAACGTACAGCGATTAGATTTATAACCCTTTTAGCACGTAGATTGATTTTACTAAATTGGAAACAAAAAGATCCTCCACGTTGCTCCACATTAATAAAAAATGTCATGTCCTGTCTGCAACTTGAGAAGCTAAGACTTTCCCTTAAAAAAAAACAAAGAATTTCCATGTAATATGGAATCCATTTATTGAGTACTTTAACAAGAGAGCAGTGATTAAACCCTAGTAGAAACACCTCAAACTTCCCCCTTATTTAATTTATTTTTCTTCTTGTTGTTTTTTACCCCTTTCCACCACTTTTCTGCTTTTTTTTTTGTTTATTCTCTTATACATATAATAGTAACATGATGTTACAACTTTGTGTTTAAAAGGAAAAAAAATGTTACATTACATGTGTAACTTTTCATTATTTTATTCAAAGTATACATGTTAAAAGGGTTACCCACTAGGATTTAAAGTGAAATACCAATACCAGCAAATATTTGTTCTATGCATATGTATTTTATTTCTTAAATATTTCTTGATATTGTACCCAAAGTAAAGTTAAGAAACCCCCAATATCCTTGAAACTTCTCTCTAAACAAAACAAACAACAACAAAAAAAAAAAATGTCTTATCTGTTGGATGATGGTCCTTTCCTTAAGTCAAGCATCAGAAAGAAACTGGTCAATTATTCGGAGTTAAAAAAAAAACATTGAGTGCGTTGAAATATGTTGGTCTACTTTTGCAGATAATGGATGAATGAAACTTCATGATGATATCCAAAAACACCCAATCTTATTCAGACAGCATACCAATACAATTTCCCAACATTCAATTACCAAGACAATAAGGAAGTCCTTCTAACAAAAGAAAAAACACCAAAAACAAACATAAGAATTTCAAACATATTGAAAGAAGAAAAAATTCAAACATACTCACAGGCTGAGCTTAAAACGTAAGTTTTCTCAACTAGGACTTCACAAGCAAACAGTTTGAAGTAGCTGCAAGGGACCATGCGTTCCCTCTACCACAACTGAATCTACTTCTTTATTCCCCTCTTCACCTTTTATACATTCCAGTTGTCTGACTAGCGCCCTCTAGTGCCCCGTAGTTCTATTAGAACAGCATTTTTATTTCCAAAAAAACAAGTGACAGACATTTCATTCTGTTACACATGTGTAATGTTACATTACACATATGTAGAAGTTATTATTTGTACTGATGTAAAAAAATGCAATAAAGAGAATGTAAAAAAAAAATGTTTTTCAAACATTACAGTATTTTACAAAAACAACACGTCTCTGTAAACTAGGAGAGTTATTAAAAGCAACATTGGTAACACTACAATGCTGAAAACAATATTTATGTAGGAGAGAGAACATCCAGATCAGTGGTGTAGTTCAGATCACAAATCTCATGCTTCAGATCACATTATAGTTTTTTAGTCACGGATCAGCCAAAAAGAGGAGGAGACAAATGTCATTATTTTCTATTTAATACAGAAACAGCACTATAAGACACTTCTGGCTTCAACAAACAGAACTAATAAGCTGTAATATATTAAAGAGCCCCTATTATGGGTTTTTGAAAATGATCTTCATGCAGTGTGTAACACAGCTCTAAGTAAATGAAAACATCCAGCTGAGGGTTAAATCTGAAAGTGCAGCATGTTTAAAACTATTGATTCTTTAGCGAAATAGTTGACTTAGAGTCAAATAAACTAATCGAGTTGGGTTCAATTCTTTTGTTTGATTGCATCGACATCGGTACATCAGCAAATATCTATCTATCACGCATCTATTATAAATCAGTGCTTGTACTGTATCTCTCAGGTTAAATCTGTATGGGGCTGTTCACATATTGCATCCAAAACCACGTAACAAACGTGACACATGCTTCTTAAAGATAAACTAAAATAATCAGTGCTGTGAAAATTCACTGTTACTCCTACTGTTGCTGATAACGCTACATCTAACATTATAATCTGCACAGCCCATACTATTTAGTCTCATCTTCAATAAATGATTCAGCTCTTCACTCATTAATCTTCATGTCTCATTGCTAGATGATCATTGTTGAAGAATTATTCAGTGGCATATTTCTGATGGCTGGTTGTCGCCACCTACTGGTTAAATAATGTAATCGCTGCCTACAACTTTTATTTTTGAGCATAATTAAATGCATATGATAGTGAATTTAATCTGTACCATGAACATCAGTGGTTTTACCCATCTATAAACTGTTCTCCTAGTACTAATGTGCAGGGGCGGACTTATCCAATAAGCGAGGTAAGCAGCCGCTTAGGGCGTCAGGGAATTAGGGACCCCCGACCAATCCTGCTGTCTGGCCGAAACAGCAATCAGATGATGAGCGCTGTGAGCTTAAGAGATCGAGAGCCTGTTCACATAACATTTCCCAGTGACACGACCGCCGGTTCACAAACAGCAATTACTCACTTCATATGAACAATGGTGAACAGATTAGTTTGATGGATTGTGAATTCAATCTGTTTAAATGTTTATTTTTTATTATTATAACTATTAAATCTAAATCACAATAATGTCTAATTAAGCGTACAAGACAAATAAGTAGACTTTCCACACTCAATCTCTCACGGCAGTTTCAGATGTTCAGACACAATCATGTCATGTGTGCTGCTTTACTCCAGTGTGGATTTTCAGGTGTTTAAGGCTGATTTATACTTCTGTGTCAAGCGCTCGCGTATGCTTCAGCGCAGCCTGAGCGTGGTCATATAGCCCTCGCCGTGGCTGACACTGACGCGCACCTCTCAAAAAATTTAACAAGCTCTGTGATTGGTCAGCTTGGTAGCGCTGACGAGTGTGGGCGGGGGTGAGAGCCGAGCGAGCCCGATGAAGCGAGTGTTTACAAGTGTGGAGTCCCATGAAGGAGCTCCAGATGGACACTGTTGTTTTGTGTTTACCTCATGATTAAAGTTGTCTGCCGGTTCCCGCCTCTGAATGAACCAGTTTTAGCTACTTGTACATTAAGGAAGTGTTCAGAAAAAACAAAACACCAGTGAAGAAACTCATCACAGAGGAACATAAACACCTACTGCCAGCTAGTGTTTCTGAAGTGTATTGCAGAGAAACAGAAAAAGCGTGCTGAAGTATAAATGCACGACAATCACGCCGATCACTCGATGCAGAAGTATAAACCAGGCTTTAAGCTGCGCCGAGTGTGTGAAACGCTCCAGACACCCATCATATGTGTACAGTTACTCTCTAGTGTGAATCCTCTCATGTTTGTTTAGGTTTCCTAACTGACTGAATCTCTTATCACAGTGTGAACACTTGTACGGTTTCTCTCCAGTGTGGGTCCTCTCGTGCCGTTTCAAATGGCTAGCTGTAAAAAAAGTCTTCCAACACTCAAAGCACATATACTCTTTTACACCGGTGTGGATCTTCTGATGTCGTCTTAAACATGACCGATTTGTAAAACTCATTCCACACTCAGAGCATGAATAAGGCTTCTCCTTCGTATGAGTTCTGAGATGGAGTTTTAGCTTTGACGCCATAAAAAATGTTTGGCCACATTGATCACATCTGTGGGTTTTCTCTCCAGTGTGGATCATCATGTGTTGATTAAAGGATGATGAGCATCTGAAACTCTTCCCACACTGAGTGCACATAAATGGTTTCTCTCCAGTGTGGATCCTCATGTGTTGATTAAAGACCGAGGAGCGTCTGAAACTCCTCCCACACTGAGTACATGTGAATGGTTTCTCTCCAGTGTGGATTCTCATGTGTTGATTAAGACTCCTTTTGCTTGCCAGACTCTTTCCACACTGACTGCAGGTCAAACGATTCTTGTATCTTTGCATTAAAATATCTTCAGCTTTTAGGAGTTCATCATCTTCACTCTCCTCATTCTCTTCAATAAGCTCTAAAATTGAAGTAAACAACCACAAATAAGAAAAAGTTGGGACAGTATGGAAAACACAAATAAATACAAAAAAGATTTCCACATTTACTTTGACTTGTATTTCATTGCAGACAATATGAACACAAAATGTTTCATGTTTTGTCTGGTCAACTTGATTTCATTTGTAAATATAAATCCTTTCCTGTCATTCAGACCTGCAACACATTCCAAAAAAGCTGTGACAGGAGCAGTTTAGGGTTAGTAATCATGTAAATTGGTGAAATAATGATGTGATGTGAAACAGGTGATTGTGATTATGGTTTGGTACAAAAACAGCATCTAAGAAAGGTCTAGTCCTTTAGGAGCAAAGATGGGCCGAGCGTCGCCAGTTTGACAACAAATATGAGAGAAAATGATTGAAATGTTTAAAAACAATGTTCCTCAAAGAAAGATAGAAAGACATTTAGATATTTCACCTTCAACAGCGCATAATTTAAATGTTCAGGGAATCTGGAGGAATATCAGTGCCTAAAGGACAAGGGCGCAAGCCTAATCTGAACTGTGATCTTCAATCCTTCAGGCGGCGCTGCATCAAGAATCCTCATTCATCTAGAAGCCATATTACGACATGGGCTCAGGAATACTTTGGCAAACCTTTGTTAAGTAGCACAATACAGTTACAACCACACATTTCAGTTCAAGAGTTCACTCTTAGCTATGTCTTGTTACTAGTTGCAGGTTTGGCCTGCTGTCCTGGGAGAGAAGCTTGAGCTCGAAGATAAATGAGCCCAGGCTTCCCACCTAGTCGTATGGCATGGAAGGGGGTCTGAGATCTGGTAGGTTTCGAGAGCTCCCCCTATGTAAAGAAAGATGGGGTGGATGGTGGGGGGGTTCTTTAAAGACAAAGATAATGAAGGAAAAATGAACAGGGCTATTTATTGAGGGCTTGAATCCATCTGATTGCTTTATTGATGATTGTAGATGCGGGACCAGCTGCAACCAATCATAGCACGTGATCCTCTCTAAATTAGTTCCTAAAACTTCACTTTAAGAGTTCACACTTAGCTATTGCTTGATATTAGTTGCAGGTTTGACATGCTGTCCCGAGAGAGAACCCTGAGCTCGGAGATCCTATAGTTGTGTGCATGTATATATTGTGAGCTGAGAAAATATTCTATGCTATTCCTTCTATGCTAATGAAGGACTACAGAGACATTTCAGGCACAGGCTAAGTCTTCCTGGTGTGGCAGAGTTCATCACAGGCCCAATACACGTCTCTGCCATTTGCTTACATTAACCATGTGCTTTTCACCACACACAATTCATCTTCCTTTATATAACTTTGTCATGTTTGATGTCATTTGACGGTTTATGACTTAAGCGTTGTAGTGATCAGGTCAACAGAGACACTGATGTATTTCTATATACAATCTATTTACTATTGTTGAGTCATGGCCTGAGGAGAGTAAGTTAAATGTACTTCACCCCCGCTTTATCAAACTTTACTCAACTTTGATGGTCAGCTGGTTTTGAGGGTTGGTTTTCACCCATGTTTCACAATGCTTTGCTCAGGGTATAAGTAGTAAGGATAACTGTTGATCTGAGAGACTTGCACTGCGTCTCCTGCACACCAGTGGGTAGCCTCATCTGCTAACAAAGGCAGTTTTGGCGAAAGGGAGGAGGCTGTGAAGACTACTGCGGAATGGGCTGGGGGGTGAATAGTGAATCGTGGGCTTGGGAAGGAAAAGACTTCTGAGGGAGTCAGGTGAGCGGTGTGGGGAGAAAGCTGAGTGACACTCAGTGCTGGAAGGAAGAAAGGGAAGAGAAAGTGGCTGGGTCATGCAGTCACTCTTGGGTGTTGGATGTGGCTTGATCAAGCCCTCGCTCTTGCATGTTGGAAGGGTCTCCCCAGACACTTCCTCCAGCTCCTCCAGGGGGATCCTGAGGCATTCCCAGGCCAGCCGAGAAACATAGTCCTTCCAGCGTGTCCTAGGTCTTCCCCGAGGCCTCCTCCCGGTCGGACTGGAACACCTCCCTAGGTAGACTTCTTGGAGGAATCTGAAACAGATGCCCGAGCCACCTCAGCTGACTTCTCTCGATGTTGAGGAGCAGTGGCTGCCACCCTGCAAAGGAAACTCATTTTGGCCTCTTGTATCCGAGATCTTGTCCTTTCAGTTATGACCATAGGTGAGAGTAGGAATGTAGATTGACCGGTAAATCAAGAGCTTGGCCTTTCGGCTCAGCTCCTTCTTTACCACAACAGACCGGTACATCGACAGTGTTATTGCTGCCGCTGCACAGATCCGCCTATCAATCTCACGCACCATCCTTCACTTACTCGTGAACAAAACCCAAAGATACTTGAACTCCACCTGGGGTAAGGACTTTCCTCCAACCTGGAGATGGCAAACCACTTTTTTCCGGTGGAGCACCATGTCCTCGGACTTGGAGATGCTGATAATCATCTCAGCCGCACCACACTCGGCAGCAAACCGCCCCAGTGCATGCTGAAGGTCCATGTTCGACGAAGCCATTAGAACAACATCATCTGCGAATAACAGAGATGAAATTCTGTGGTCCCCGAACCGGACCCCCTCCAGATCAAGGCTGCGCTTTGAAATTCTGTCCATAAAAATTATGAACTTCCTTACTTTCTTAATATAATTCTTTAAATCAGTATTTAATCTTGAAATGATTTTGACTAATGAATAAAGTTAACACATTGCTTAATATAAGATTGTTCAGTGCCTTTGCCGGTCTCTTTGTAACTCTATATTCAGGAGTCACCAAACCAGGTCAGTGGTCATGGAGATGTCGAGTGGAACTAAAGGGCTTGATGATTTAAAACAACTGTGTTCCTATTTGCATTGATAGGTGTTGACACTGTCTTAAGTAATTTTGATATTCTTATTATTAATATTATTATGTGTTAATTCCGTTTAAACTTTGTGTAGTGAGAATAGAGCAGCCTAGGAACTCACTGTAAGTGTTGAAGCTGGTTTCTGCTGATGAAACTGCAAACAATCTTCAGTAAACTTTCTTTTTAATTGAATCTCTGACTCCAGCTCTTCTTCATCTGACAGACTGCTCATTTTTGGGTTCAAACTGTAAAATTATCCCTACAGGTGGGTGTCGACTGGTAAGGCTTTTCTGGGCTTCTGTGAGGTGGCTCTGCTGAGGCGAATGTAGGTCTTGAAGGCGTCTGATGACCACCTTCCAAGGGCCTGTATTTGTTGTGGTGAAAGACCTTTTTGCACTGCTGTGGTGGCTGCTGCAATTCTAAAAAAGTGTCTGGAGTAAGAGTCTGGAGGGAAGCCTGACTGGCGAAGGACTTCTTTTAAGTGTTCCTGAAACCAGAAATGAGTTGCTCGGCAGTTGACGTCATCTACGAATAAAGGGGAAACAGGGTTGCAATTTAGGGACTTACTAAAATGTAGAAAGACTAAGAGAGTTTGGAAGGGGCGTGTGGGGGATGGAAGATTGAAAATGTAGATGGAATGTTCTTTACGTGTTTGATCTGTTTTGCTTGTTTGATGAGAAAATAAATGGTTTCCTCATCGAACAAGGTTAGACCTGAGGTAATGGGGTGAATGCATTGGGTGAAATTAGAAGTTTTGGTGATTTTGGAGCATCTAAGGAAACCAAAAAATGAAAGGGTGAACATGGCATCAAGGGTGCAGTCTGTATGGATAGAAAGGCAAACTTTGCGGAGGGTTAAAATGCATTTGGAGAAGATAAGTATTTGGAATCATTCTAGTCGCAAGAATCTCCGTCTTGGTACATCAGAACAGCAAGGGCTTGGGAGTTCAGATTTTTGCAACGTCTTGGAGCGTGGCGTCTGAGAAATTCTGTTTGTGGACTTTGTTCTTGCTGGACATTGGGTTGAAGACATAGCGAATGCGTAGGGGAAGGCAAGTGGGGGATTGAAGTGGATGGAGAAGGAGATGTCTGATGGTGTCTGTCTCAGGGAGAGCGGGGCTCTTGCTGAAGTTGTTGTTTGTTTGCTATTTTCCATATCGATAGGTTTGATGGTACTGTAAGTCTGTAAGAAGCTTCTTGAAGCTGCAGCGTTTTTGTAGTGAGAGCGGTCTTCAAAAAGGAAGATAATGAAGGTAAAATGAACTGGGCTATTTATTGAGGGCCTCAATCCATCTAATTGGTGTATTGATGATTGTAGATGCGGGACCAACCACGATCAATCATAGCACATGACCTTCACAAAATTAGTGTATAAAACTTCACTTAAAACTGTGCCAAAAGGAAGCCCTATGTTAACAGTCTCCAGAGGCGCAGTCCACTTCTCTGGGTTCGAAAGCATCTGTGATGGACCATCACACAGTGAAAACGTGTACTGTGCTGAGATGAATCAATATTTTAGGTATTTTTGGGTAAAATGGATGCCATGTGCTCCGAACCAAAGAAGAAAAGGATCATCAGGGTTCGCACAAGGTGCTTAAAGTGCTTTAGTTATAGTTATCATTAATAGGGATCAAATTATGATCATTTTTACACCTACCACTATGTGTTTTTTCAGGTTGGAGCTGTTATTCATGTATATGTTGCAATGTCAGTTCGATGTAAAGCTTGCATCGCATTATCAAACTATTCTTGTTGACATCTTGGAGTGAAAACAAAGACTGCACTTGAGACCGCGGGTGACTTGGTCTGATAAACTGCACAGACAGCGTGACCATCCTCTAGGAATTGCAGGTGGCGACATGGCGTAACCGCAGTATGAACTCGCACGTCTTCAGCCTGGTTACTTTATACTCAACGCGTCCGTGCGCGCGGCAAATGTGACATCATTATGGTGTTAGCGGAAGTTCGCCTTGGGTGCGTGCAACATCATTTCGGCTGTCGGTGTGCACGCCATTTTTTGTGACTCGGGCGAACAGTGCACGCGGCGCCGTGTTTGATTTGCATTAAATATGAACCACTTTGAAGAGATTTTGTCTGAAACAGTATGACTGTACACACATCTTTAAGATCCATAATCATAGAGATAACCAGATAAACCCAGATACACCATTACAGACCCAGATACACCATTACAGAATATGTTTTCCCCCAGTCACAGGTTTTACACTGATGTATAATACAATTTTGAATTTAAAACAATTTACTAACTACAAAACTATAATTAAGGAACAAATTATTTCTTTGATAACTGAAAAGGAATATATGAACCTATCAATTTACGATGTACTGATGGCCTGTTATTCTAGGCTTTATTGGTGATAATGGTCAGGAATGTTCGACCATTATTGCCTTTTTAGCATAAGTATAGGACAGAAACTAGCCAGACAGTAAAGTGTGAATTGTGGAGTGGGCTAAATCTAAAAAACATCAGTATTATTTAGTAAGTGTACTTTTTTTTTTTAAATTCTTGCCATAATATAAAAATATATTTGTAGAGCAACTCACGTTCTGTTGTCATTATTATTTTAATAAACTTTAATAGGGTAAAACTGTCTGAGATATGAACAAAAGCAAGTGATGCATCAAATTTTGATTTAAATAAAATCTTAAATGGTTATAAAAATCTTTATAATCATTAAAATAATTTATAAAAACAATAAAAATAATTTGTTTAAAAATACTGAATGATAGTAATGATATGACGTAGTTCCAGAAACTTTCTACTTCTGTTTATCCGTCTGACTTTACGGTCAGTTTCTTTTGAGCGCCCCCTGTCGTTTTAAACAATATCACAACGGTGAACGCGGCAAGTATAAAAGCCTTGTCCGTTTTGCGCGGTGCGCAGTCAGTGGAGGTGCGCGATGTGGCGCCAGGCGAAAGTATAAATCAAGCGGGAGACGTGTTTCTATAGCCACCCCTCGCGACTCAACCTCACCAATGCAACGCCTCACGATATTTGCAAACAAGTTATATGAATCATATTTATTATCATTTGACAGTAATGGAGGATGTAGCGAAGAGTAATGATTTTTCTCTAATAATTTACTCGAGTAAAAATACACATTTTTAAATGTACTCAAAAAATACACATTACCCAACAATTTTACTCAAGTAAATGTAACGAAGTAAATGTAATTCGCTACTACCCACCTCCGGAGACCAGACAAGGCCATTTATAGTCTGCTTTCCAGTCCTACCAAAAGGACAGAATTAACAAACACATGATGTCGGAGCACTCGCTCTGGTCCCCCGGGCTCTATGATTGGTTGGGGAAATTCCAAATTGAACCAAAACAAACGATTACAATTAAGATAAGCAATGAATTTGTGACATTGAAACCTGCAGAACCAGGGAACTTTAAAAAAAGACATTTTGGGTAAGACTTTGTCTTCTTGACCATTGAAAAAGCCTCTTTAAAGAAAAAAAGTCCCTACAAAAGGGAACAGCAACATTACAGAGTGGTAAATGCTTTACTGATACGACTTTTGTTGAAATGTGTTGCAGGAACCAACATTGATATACGCGTTTATATAAAATAAACAATAAAATCACGAGGAACACATTAAATCATGTTTGCTGTATTGTCTGCAATGAAACACAAGTCAAAGTAAATGTAGAAATGGCTTCTTTCTCTCTTTATTTGTGTTCTCCATACTGTCCCACTTTATCTTCTCATGATAATAAATGTTTAATAAAGATGAAAATAAAAGACAACTGAGTGTCCATCTCTGTGTTACCCTGAGAATATAAAGTGAGTTTCTATTTCTCTCCTTATTTCAAGTCTTTAACTCTTTTGCCTATAGTGCAGACGATACATCAGATGAACTGTTCAAAGCTTTTGATCTGTGTTTTTCTTCAGGCTCATGAATCAGGAATAAACACAAACCTGTTTGTTCTTCAGTGTCTTCATCTGTAATTCTGCAGGCTTCTGGATCACTCATCTTCCCACTGTCCTTCAATAAACTCAGATTTGACTTCTGTCTGAAGGTCTGATGCTCGTCCTCACTTGTAGACTGATGGGAATATTCCAGTATTTAGAGCTGAAATGAAGGAGGAGGAGCTTCACTAACAGAGAAACAGATCTGCCAAGACTAATGTAGTGTAGCGTGTGCAAAACAAAGGCAGCGGCCTATTGATGTCTAATAAAGCCAATAGAAAACAGAAGAGATGAGCACATTCTACATCAACATTATAGAGATGATCATTCACACTTAAAGCGCTTTTGGAGACTAATGAATGTGTCCAGGATCCAAACATCAGTATACATTTATACAGAAACCACAGCTTTCATCTATTACACATCATCACACTCCATGAGTTTAGCTAGCAGTTAGCACCTGTGTGAGCTTGTGTTGGGGTAAAGTTGGTTTATATTGGCACTTTCAGACGCTCTTCTTAATAATATCATTTCACAAAAGTATTATTTGCACATTCTGATTAGCCAAATCATGTTAGCAGCCAATCACTGTCAGAGTACAACATTGATCACGGTCAGTGAAATAAAGCTAATGTTGTTTATGTGTTGAGAAATGTTGGTGTGTTTATCTGTGAACTTTATTGATATCTGTGTTTTGTTGCTTTATATGTAACTGCTTCATATGTACTGTATATGGTGTCTTTAATAATGAGCTTTACAACTTTAGCTCAGTGGATAATGGATAAATGAAGTGTCCAACTATAAGAGAGGAGAAAAGTGTGTGTAAAGCTCTGAGCAGCCTGACGAATGGCGGAGCGCCTCTATTGCTGCTGCTGTAAACACCTCCTGACAATGAGCAATCTAGAAGACTTCTGACTCCTTTCTGTCCTCACTTCTTTGTTTTGATGAACTGTTATGAACTAGGCCAGTTTCCCACAACATATGTAGTATTATAAGTCACACTTACAGGCGATTTCAGAGCGAATATTAAAGTAAACAATATGAGCCCGTTAAAATGAAGTGTGTGAATATAAGAGCAGCTTTAGCTCAATGTGTGCTGTTTCTCTGCCCTCTAACACAGTATACAGAATAATAATGAGTGCATGTACAGCTCACACAGGAAATAAACAGCATTATTAAACATGTTAGAACTCTTGTAACATTAGTCAGCTTAACTCACGCTCAGTCTCCAGTAGTTTGCTCTGAATTCTCCACGGAGATTTCTCACATGCAGGAACAACGATCGTGTGAGCAGCAAATGAAGCCGTTCAATAAGCGAAATCACACGACTGCAGCCACTACACACTCACAAACTGATAGACAACGGGAATCTTCCTCTCCTTCACAGTTGTGTCCACTACATCTCTCTCTGTAACTGGCGCGCAGTTTCTTCTTCTTCTTCTTCTTGGGGTTTAACGGCGGTTCTCAGACTAACAAGTGCATTACCGCCTCCTATCTTTCAGATGGACCACTGACACTGTAACAATAAAGATTGAACACTTCTACCTGAATTTAATAAATGTTTAATTGAAAACTGCTCTCCCTTATTCTCTATTCCTCCTTCAGCTCACTTCTTTCAACAGTATATGTCTTACAGTGCACTATAATGTGTTCAACTCTTTCACTCACTACACATGTATCACAGAGCCCCGTTAGATGTTTACTTATTAAATACTTTGTACTATTTAACCTTGTGTGACCCCATCGTAAGCTTGTAGTTCTGTTCTCCTCAATTCTGCTCTTATCTGCTTCCCTTACCCACTGTCGACTGGATTTGTGTCTCCCTTTAGTTTCAGTGTTCCAGCACTGCTGCCACACTTTCATCATGTTCTTTACAGCAGTGGTTCTCCACTGGTTTGGCCATGGCACCCACGTCTTTACATGGTCATCAAGCTGCAAGCCAAATTTTTAACAACTATATTATCCCTCCTGAAAAATCCAGCTTAAACCAGCCTAAGCTGGTTGGCTAGTTTTAGCTGGTCGACCAGCCTGGTTTTAGAGGGATTTTGGCCATTTCCAGGCGGGTTTCCATCCTGGTCTTAGCTGGTCAGGCTGGAAAATCACCAACTAAAACCAGCTAAAACCAACTTGACCAGCCTGGTTTAAGCTGGACTAGCTGGTTTTGGCTGGTCAAGCTGGTTTTAGTTGGTCATCTCCCAACATGACCAGCTAAGACCAGGTTGGAAATGGCTGGAAACCAGCCTGGAAATGGCCAAAACCCCTCTAAAACCAGGCTGGTCGACCAGCTAAAACCAGCTAAACATCCTAGGCTGGTTTAAGCAGGATTTTTCAGCAGGGATAACTTGAGGAATTATAATTAATTTGTCTTTATTTGTTAACATACACAAGTAGTGACCAATAAATCATAAGAAAATCACCAAGACTGACAAATAAACAACATTTTATTGCTGTCATTTAACAAAATGCATCAAATTATAGAAATATTACAGAGTAAAAACGTCAAATACTGTAAACAGTGGTTAGGGTAAGGAAAGGTTCAGTTCCCATCAACTAAACTGAACCATTAATAAAACATTAACACTGATCCTGAACAGAACAAACCAGCAGATTACAGTAAAATGATGAAATAATCGTAACCATTTTCATAATAATCACCAGTTATTTGCTCTTCTGCTATTGTGTGGCCTCTGCTACACGCTGAGCTACACAGTAAGATGCGTGGAGTGCCTGTACTTGTTTTGAACATGATGATGTTGGGCACTTTTGTGATGCTCTCAGCTCTTGAGTCGTCTTTAAAATGGTCCACAGGTTTGTCCTCGCAACCGCGATGTTTAGTTTCTTAATGTCGTTTTAATTTAGAAGGGCTCATGCTCTGTGGTGAGAGCACCTCACTACATATGACACACTGAGGTTTTCAGCCTTTTTTGTCGTCAATATACAGTTAAAGTCAGAATTATTAGCCCCCTGAATTATTAGCCTCCTTTTTTCCTCAATTTCTGTTTAACAGAGAGCAGATTTCTTCAACACATTTCTAATCATAATAGTTTTAATAACTCATCTCTAATAACTGATTTATTTTATCTTTGTCATGATGACAGTAAATAATATTAGACTAGATGTTCTTCAAGACACTTCTATACAGCTTAAAGTGACATTTAAAGGCTTCACTAGGTTAATTAGGGTAACTAGGCAGGGTAGGGGAATTAGGCAAGTTATTGTATAATGATGGTTAGGCCCAATCCCAATTCTATTTTTGTACCCCTTCCCCTAAAAACCGAGTGTGAAGGGGAAGGGCTTTAAAACGTACCCCTAAGAATTGGGACAGCACTTCAACACCTGCACACGTCATCATACGTCATCACGTTCTCTTGCTTCATATGAGATCAGACGATGGCGACTGCTGTAGTGATTCCAGTTGTGTTATTGTTTGGTGTTTATCTTCAGGACATCACTGAAGGCATATATTAGGTTATCATCACGATATAATGTGGCAATAAGATCATAACTGTACAGTGCATTTACACAGTGGCCATATTCATCTGTAAACACACCAAACACAACACTAACATTATAGCAGACACTGTAAAAAGCTCATTCCCAGACACTAGACTGCTCTGACAGGGTGTTCGAGTGTCTTGAGTGACAGAATGTTGTGGGACTGCTGTACAGGAGTTATGATTAGGGATTATAGATCACCAAATTTAGTTTTTATTTTAGTTTTTTTTTAAAGCATGACGGTAAAACATGAACGCGGTTATGAATATATTAAATCATGTGCTTGTTTGTTGAAAAAATTCATAATAATGACAAAAAATACTAATTTGCGCATCTCCCTCCGTGTGCAGCTATGCTGCCGCTGTAGCTGGTGTATTCTGGGAAATTTTCTTACCCCTTGGTTTTAAGTGTGGTCCTGAAAAATCGGCTATCTACCCCATGCCCTTAGCCCTACGCCTTCAATTGAATTGGGACACCCCTACTCCTTCACAGGAAAGCGCAAAACGAGGGGTAAGGGGAAGGGCTAAGGGGTAGAATTGGGATTGGGCCTTACGCCCCATTCACACAGGGCGTCAGCTTCAACGCTTCCCATTCACTTTGAATGGGTGACGTCAGGCGTTGCCGAACTGCATTGTGGATCCGTCTGCGCTGCTTCAGAGGCGTTGCTCGCTGCAGAAGTTGGGACTTGCTCAACTTTTCAAGCGCCGACTGAAGCGTCAGCCAATTAGATCGCTGTATGCAAATACACCAGCTCAGACAGTGGCCTATTGCTGACTAATTTTATTGGCTGACGCTGCTATGACGATCACGTCAGCCCTAACTTCAGACACGCCCTCTGTCAAGCGTTGACGATGAAGCCCTGTGTGAATGGGGCCTTAGGTTACGCTGCTCTCTGTATCAGACCTGTGGTTTCTGCTTTTGTGCATGCACGAATTCTTAAAGGGGCAGCGCTCAAAAAACAAGCAGAACAAAATATGGTGAAGGGGAATTGAATATCAACTGGATCTTGTCCCGGTAATATTTATTATATATTTTAAAATAAATGTAAATATATTAAAATGTACCTGAGCTCCATTTAGAGCTTCACAGGCTGTGAATACTGATGTACATGTGATTTTACAGCTTTTTATTTAAGTCAATTTATAACTATAATCAACATTACAGTGGGAATATATACAAAAATCTGAGTTTGACAGTACCAGAAACCATCTACACCACCCAAATTCAGATATAAAACCGTTCGGTCTACTTTCAGTGATGGTTATGTGTGTGTGCACAAATGAAAATAAGGATGCAAATACTCACGTGATTAATTTATGTTTGGTATCCACATGACAGGGTTCATACACATTTAATTAAATTTATTACAGCATATCGTAAAACACAGCAATCTATTTAGTTTCAATTAATATTTAGATCTATGTAAAGCTGATTTAGATAATGCTTACACCGCACTAATAATGTGAGCGTATGTGATTGGCCAAGGACAGAAAAGAAGTAAACACAACTAACCTATATTCAAGTATACAGAGATCTGTTTTCCATGACTTTTCCAAAACTTTGTTTGCTTTTCTGTTTTTCCAAAACTTTTCCAGGTCTGGAAACTGCCGTGTCAACATTCCATGACTTTTCCAGGTTTTCCATGACCGTATGAACCCTGACATGAACAAGCGACAATGGTGCAGGAACTGAGTAGGTTCTACAGGCTACAAAACCAACCTGGATCATTCTGGCCTAAATCCCAGCTCAATCCACCCGCTGCATACTTGCCTTCGCTCGGCTCCATTGAATACGGTGCTCTCTAGCCAGAAGTTCACCTTTTACAAGTCTGTACCCAGCCTGAGGCATTCTTAATATTATTTATAAACCACTACACTGAAGAAGTCTCTGATGGCATAAACCAGTTCCAGTTGACTGTCATGAAAAGAGTTTTAATGCAAGACCAGGTTTAATGAAAACTCTTCTCAAACATTAAATGCGCTGCATGACCAAGTAAATGTCAGCACTTTAATTCTTGGCCTATTCATGTTCTTAGAGCCTTCAGCAATTTATCAAAGTAAATTTAGTTCAGACTCGACTGTTACAAGCTCAAGGCAGTCAGCATTGTAACATTGCCTAATTGCTGCTTTTTCAGATGGTGGGTCCACTTTTCCAGTAGGACATTGACAGCGACACAGAGGCTGATGGTGAGGTGGAGCCAGAGATCCATCGTCCTTTATCTGACCAACAACTTGCTGTTCTTCATGTGTTGCTCAATCCTTTGACATCACACCTGAATGACCGGGAGTTATATCTACAGACACGTGGAGTTTATTTAGAAACTAATTTGGAGAGGATCACGTGCTTATGATTGCCTGCAGCTGCCCCGCATTATCCAATTTACTATACACCAATCAGACGATTCCTAGGCCACTATAAATGCCAAAGGTTTCATACCACAGACATCTTCATTTTGAAAAACCCCCCTTCCACCCCTACTCCTCCTCATTTCCTAGATGGGTGACACGGTGGCCCAGTGGTTAGCACTGTTGCCTCACAGCAAGAACGTCACTGGTTCTGGTCATTAACCAACCAGCAGACACTTCTGTATGGAGTTTACACGTTCTTCCAGTGCTCACGTGGGTTTCCCCCGGTTTCTCCCAGCGTCCAAAAACATGCAACTTAAGTTAATTAACTAATCCAAATCAACACTATAGACATTCACCTAGTGAGTGGTCATCTCTTAAGAGCAATTTCTATCTGTTCATTATCTACAGCAGGGGAGTTCTCCAGATCTACCTGAGCTCAAACTCCCCTCTCGCCTTGCAAACTGGAGGGAGCCCCGGGCTCGAGGATCTTATGAGCTCAGGGCTCTCTCTCGCATGCCAAACAAGCTTTATAATCAATCCTCAGCTAAGTGTGAACTCCTGAAATTATATTACTGTAAGATTTCTCTCGATCTGACTTGACATTTCTTTTGTATCTTCAGCTTTCTCACAGTATCAGTCTCTTATTTTGAGTTGAATGTATGTTTGTGAAATAATTACAGGAAGAAGCATTCTGCCTCGACAACAGTTTATTTCAATTGACACTTTAAAATGATTTTCAAACGACTTCCGCTTCCGCCCGCATGGAGTGAGCAAGACAGACGGGAGCTCCTCAAATAAATAATCATTTATCAGTCAACAGACCTATCAATCACGTAAGATCTTCACAGGTCAGTCAAGTAATAATAATAACGAACTTTTCGACATGAAACCGAGTTCGTGCAAGAAAGTTACATCGTCAGTTCAACGTAATACAAAAGCAAAAGGCAGTGATGACAAAATGGACGACCATGACGGCGGCTCTCCCATCTCGCTAACTACACTGAGAACAGAGCTGCAAACTCATCGGGAAGCGGTGATTAAGGACATTAAATCGCAAATTGAAAACCTCCACCTGGAGATGCAAAAAAAACGCTAAGAGATGAAAGAGGATCTGCAAGCGCTGCGAGAAGAAATCTTCCCGGAACTGGCAACCTTGCACAAAGCGCAATCCGATTCAGCGAAGGAGTGCACAGAGATGGGAAAAACTTTGAGTGACACGATGGATAAAGTGACAGTACTTGAACAGTCTTATGAACGCATGAGTAAAGAACACAAAACAATACAAGAGAAGTGTATGGATCTGGAGAATCGTAGCCGGAGACAAAATTTAAGATTCGTTGGAGTCCCTGAAGGGGTTGAAGCGGGAAATCCGGTTCGATTTATCAAAGACCTGTTACTGGAGTTGTTTGGAGCTGACGAACTTGGGGATGCCAATATGATGGTGGATCGAGCGCATAGGACACTTGCACCGAGACCTACATCGGGAGAGAGACCCCGGGCATTAATCACCCGCTTCCACTATTATGCCGACAAAGAGAGACTTCTTAAGTTATCCAGGAATGAAGGCCGTCTTTACTACAAAGGGTCCCCTGTACACATCTTTCCTGACATGAGTCCAGAAGTCGGCAAGCATCGCGCTGCGTTCAATCCAGTCAAGGCCAAGCTGCGAGCCACCGGAATAACCTACAGTTTGTTTTACCCTGCCAGATTAACAATTACCGTGGACGGAATCAGGTACACTTTTGAGCACCCTCGAGAAGCTGATAGATGACTGAACTGTTAGGCTTGATCATCTGACTAAAAAGAAATGCGGTGTCTGTTCTTATTTTCATCAGGCTTGGACACTTATGAAAGAATAACATTAAAATTATAGGTGGGCATAGATTAATTTTTTTAATCTAGATTAATTTCGAAATTAATCTAGATTAAAATGGCTCATTTGAATTCTGCCGAAGGTATTCAGAATATGTGTGTTACCCAAATAATAAGTCTTCTCCAAAATGTTTCCAAAATGCATCACAAACTGCTTGAGAAACTGTTTTACTATGATAATTGGTGATGAAAATAAATGATGTTCAATAAGATGTACTTGTGTTTACTAACTGTGTATTCAGTTAAACATGAATTTTGAACTGTAGGCATACATAAGCTCCAAACAGCGAATTCTGATGACCTTAATCTGACTAAAGTCATCACTGAAATGGAATTAAGACGTGGAGTATGCAGATATTAGTGACATTATTGAAGTAAACACCGCGGTCTTTAGGACCTTTCGCCATATTTTCCGACAAGGTCCACACGCGGCTGTCAGAAAGGACGGCACACACACATACACACACACACACATCGTGAAATGCGGAAGTTTTTTTTCTTACCATTTGGCATGCGTCATTAAATTCCATAACTCTCTCACCTGTCCTTACTCCGTATTTGCATCTAATACCCCAGTTTGTCACGAAGGAATAAATGAAAAGTGAAACTGCAGTTAGAGTCTCTGCTGATTTGATTCAAAAGAGCAGACGGCTCACCAGTCAGGTATACATCCGCGGTAATATATCAAGGTGAAAGCCATCATAACTTGCGTAAAATAGACCCAGCTCCCAACCCAACTTTGAGAATAGATTAACGGCGATATTTTTTTTATTGCGCGATAAGAGTCTCGCGTTAACGCAGCACGTTAACGCCGTTAACGGCCCAGCACTAAATAAAATATTGCTAGACATATGCATAATTTTATTTAAAATAACAAAACAAAAAAAGAACCGCACTGATTATGGTAAAGTGAAAATAGTACATGTAAATTGGTCTATTGAGTACCTTAATTATTATTTTTTTTTGTAAAGGAGCTAAGTGGTAAGTCAAATGGTTTACTGCCCTTTGGTTGATGTTATGGATAACGTTAACAGCAGGAGTTTTCTAAACTTATTCTGCTGTTTTTTGTGTGATTTTCATGCACACAGTGGACTGAGAGTTATGTTCAACTTGTTCGAATTTTGTTGGTTGTTCAGGTGTTGTTTTGTTTTGTTTTTCCTCTCCCCCTTTCTCAACTCTTTTTTATTTTTTTTCTCCCTATGCACTCTAAAAACTGCTTCTCACAACATTTTTCAAAACTGGGATCATGACTAAGACGACACGATGTACTAATACAAATTCGGTCCAATTTATTTTGTGGAACTGTAAGGGTCTTAATGAGGCAATAAAGAGGGGAAATGTTTTAGCTCATCTTAGGAGATTAGGGGCAGATATTGCATTTTTACAAGAAACTCATTTAAAAAACCAAGATCAGAACCGTTTAAGAGGAAGATGGGTCGGACAAATTTTCCATTCAAATTTTAATTTTAAGTCTAGAGGTACGGCAATACTGTTAAAGAAAGGTATACCATTTAGTGCAACAAAAGTCATTTCGGACTCTAACGGACGATACGTTATAGTAACAGGACAACTCTACAACACACCAACATTATTTGTTAATATATATGCCCCCAATATAGATGATGATCGATTTATATCTTCTATTTTGAATATCCTGCCTAATTTAGATACTCACCAATTGATGATGGGAGGTGACTTTAATTTTGTGCTAGGTCCTATCTTAGATTGATCATCAAATAGGTTAATACCTTTGCCAAAATCAGCCAAATTGCTACAAATGTTTATGAACAAATTAAAAATAATTGATCCGTGGAGATACACTTTTCCAAACCAACGAAAATATTCCTTTTTTTCACCCGTTCATCATACATTTTCTAGAATAGATTATTTTTTAATAGATCACAAACTTTTGCCAGCGGTAACACATTGTGATTATGATGCAATGGTAATATCGGACCATAACCCTTTAATTCTTAAGATGAAGTTTGAGTCTAAATATGACATGATTAAATGGAGATTTGATAATAACTTGTTAGCAGAAACTAATTTTATAGATCAAACCAAGGCTCAAATAAGATTATACTTGGAGACAAATAACACGACAGATGTTTCCAAATCTACAATTTGGGAGGCATTTAAAGCATATATGCGTGGACAAATTATTTCTCACAGTGCCTTGATTAGGAAACAACACAGAGAACAAAAAAACATATCGACTAATAGACTATTAGAAATAGATAAAAAATACGCAATTTCCCCATCAGCAGAATCATATAAGGAAAGGCTCTCTCTCCAATCAGAATCTGAATTATTATCCACTACAGAAACCAAAAATCGTTTGATACGGGCGAAAGCCACATATTATGAACATGGAGAGAGAGCAGGTAAACTACTAGCTTGGCAAATTAAGGAGATAGCAGCATCAAGAACGATAATGGAAATTAAAAATGATACAGGACAAGTTATATCCGATCCGTTAGAAATAAATAATATTTTTAAAAACTTTTATGTTAAATTATATTCCTCTGAATCTACCAACAACCCATCAGATATAACCCAGCTTCTAGAATCACTTAATATACCCTCTTTAGACACAGAAAACTAAGAAATTCTAGAACAGCCACTGACCATTGAGGAAATAAGACAGGCTATAGCTAGCATGCAATGTTCTTAGGCCCCGGATGGCTTCACAACCGAATTTTATAAAAACTTTGATCAAATCTCGCCAATGCTTCTGGGTGTTTTTAATGAATCATTTGATAAGGGCTTCTTACCGCCAACATTCTACCAGGCTAATATTTCTCTAATCCACAAAGCAGACAAAGATCCCCTAGACCCTGGATCCTATAGGCCGATCAGTGTTCTTGATGTGGACCAGAAAATTTTGGCAAAGGTTCTAGCCACTCGCCTTGAGAAAATGCTTCCCACAGTGATTTCCACAGACCAAACAGGATTCATTAAGAATCGTCTTTTATTTTTTTATATCAGAAGACTATTAAACATTATTTATACATCGAATCATAGTCCCATTCAGCCCGAAATACTTATTTCTATGGATGCTGAAAAAGCCTTTGATCGGGTTGAGTGGGATTATCTTTTTGCCACCCTTGCTAAATTTGGATTTGGTTCAAACTTTATTTCATTTATTAAGTTACTATATGTCCATCCACAAGCCTCTGTGCAAAACAACAACAGTTGTTATTTTCTAGTTATTTTCCATTAGGTTGATCCACGAGACAGGGTTGTCCTCCGTCCCCCCTTCTATTCGCTTTGGCAATAGAACCTTTAGCAATAGCCTTACGTACATCTGTGACGTACAGGGGAATAGTGAGGGCAGGAAGAGAACACAAAGTGTCACTTTATGCAGATGACCTTTTAGTATATATTACCAACCCTCTACAATCAATACCAGCCATCATGTCAATTTTAGATCAATTTGGTAAAATCTCAGGATATAAGATAAACTTTTCCAAGAGTGTTATATATCCAATAAACCCTAAAGATCAATTAGAATCACTTTAACTTTTCCTTTTAAAGTAGTAAATTCGTTTAAATATGTAGGGATTACCATCACTAAACATTTTTCTTCACTCTTTAGAGAAAATATTTTGAAACTATATGAAAACACCCAACAGCCCTTTAAAAAATGGATCAATCTACCTCTTTTATTAGCTGGCCGTATTAACATAGTGAAGATGACTATTTTGCCCAAATATCTTTTTCTTTTCCAATGCATCCCAGTATATATTAACAAATCATATTTTTAAAAAATAGACAGGATGATTACCCAATACATTCGGAATAAAAAAAATCCTAGAATTAAGAAGATATATTTACAGAGAATTAAAATGAAAGGAGGGATGAGTTTACCACATTTTCAGGTGTATTACTGGGAATGTAATATAAGAGCACTTTCTTTTGGGATAAAAGAGGGGTTAACAGATTGGGGTGACATAGAAAATAAGTCATGTTCCCCTTCCTCTTGGCCAGCTTTACTTTACTCAGCTTTATCTGCTCCCCTCACATCTCGATTAAACAATCCAGTGGTTTCTAATTCATTTAAAATTTGGAAACAGGTTAGAAAACACTTTAAGTGGCAAACATGTTCTGTCTTAAGCCCACTGACTAAGAATCACTCATTTACCCCTTCTCAAACTGACTCTCTATTTCAGGTCTGGTCAAATAAAGGGATACACTCCTATAAAGATCTTTTCATTGATAATTGTTTTTCAGCTTTTCAACAATTACAGCAGACATTTGATCTGCCGGGTACTCATTTTTTTAAATATCTACAAGCTCGCAGTTTTGCCCAAAAGAATTTTATATCATTTCCTAGTGAACCACCAACCTCTCTAGTGGAAACTGTTTCTACAGAACCCATTTATGAAAGGAGGAATTTCAATGATATATAATAAATGATCTCAGTTAGAATGTGATGTTTCAGTAGAGCATCTCACAATGGCATGGGAAGAGGATCTCGGAGTAGAAATTGAAAAGTGGCAATGGGAGGAAGCACAAGAACACGTTCATTCTAGTTCTGTGTGTATGAGGCATGGTTTAATACAATTTAAGATTCTGCACCGACTCCACTTGTCTAAATTAAAGCTCTCTAAGATGTTCCCTACTGTAGACCCACTGTGTGATAGATGCAATCAAACCCAGGCGTCGCTCGGTCACTAGGCATGGGCCGGTATAAGGTTCTGACGGTATGATAACCTTGGATAAAAATATCACAGTATCACGGTATTGTGATTACTGCTCTAAAATATATTCTTTTTAAATGTCTGGGTAAAAAACTAAAAGTTTTTTCCCCTTTGAACACAATATATTTTATTTTGAGAAACATTTATAATATTTTGGAGCAGTAAACGTGTCAGGCTAAATAATGAAAATGAATCATTGACCTCTGCTGTCTTCATTAGTTTCAAAAACACAGATTTATTTACAATTTAAAACGGCATCTTGGGATATCTTTACTGCTGGAGATGCTGTTGTTAAAAAAAAATGGAAATAAAAAAAATCTTACTCATACCTTAGAAACGGTATTAGAGAAAATTTTGACGGTATGATAACCTTGACTTTTCCAAACCGCGGTATACCTTAAAAATGGTTATCGTCCCATGCCTATCGGTCACATGTTTTGGAGTTGTTCTAAAATGGTTAATTAATGGATTTCAGTTTTTAAATTAATGTCAGAAGTGGTGGGAAAACAAGTATACCCTGGGCCTATTTTAGCTATATTTGGTGTCAGTGATGATGCAGAATTATCTAATAATCAACGTACAGCGATTAGATTTATAACCCTTTTAGCACGTAGATTGATTTTACTAAATTGGAAACAAAAAGATCCTCCACGTTGCTCCACATTAATAAAAAATGTCATGTCCTGTCTGCAACTTGAGAAGCTAAGACTTTCCCTTAAAAATAAAACAAAGAATTTCCATGTAATATGGAATCCATTTATTGAGTACTTTAACAAGAAAGCAGTGATTGAACCCTAGTAGAAACACCTCAAACTTCCCCCTTATTTAATTTTTTTTTTCTTCTTGTTGTTTTTTACCCCTTTCCACCACTTTTCTGCTGTTTTTTTGTTTATTCTCTTATACATATAATAGTAACATGATGTTACAACTTTGTGTTTAAAAGGAAAAAAAATGTTACATTACACATATGTAGAAGTTATTATTTGTACTGATGTAAAAAACATACCTGCCAACATTTGGTTCGTAAATTCCGGGAGACCCATTACGTCATACGCTAATTTGCATATTACTGACGTCATCGCGTTCTACCATTTCTGTTTGTTTAACAGCCTATGGTAAATAAATGGGGTATTTTATATTCGCACTATGCTTTATGTAAGCTTGTCAATTTAACTAAATGTATTGCTGTTTGAATACAGTATATCAATATAGATGAGTAGGGAATTTGCAGTAATCTCTCAGACGTAATATACTCAGAAAAGTTCTGAAACTCACACTTAAAACATCTCTGATTGTGCAACAAGAATAAACGGTCAAATTAAATTGTTAAAATAAAGAAGAAGCAGATCGGGTTGACTGTACAAGGGAAATACCTTCACACTGCCACCTGTTCTAAATCATTTGCCGTCGGTACGCAGAGAGGTGCTCTGCTCTCAGGCTGCAGGGGAGGCTCGTTGAGAAGAGTAGGGACGGTACAGTAATGGACAAACGACAGTCTATAAAAATCTCCAGTAACACACAAAAAAGTCGCTAGATTTGTCGCTAGTCGCTTTTTTGAAAATTTGTCGCTAAGTTGGCAACACTGCCGCAAACTGAAGAGCGGGGAGCGGGAGGAGTGAGAGGTTTAGGGAGATGGGGGTGCGCGAACTGTAGCGCGCGACCGTCACCGAAAGAGCACAAGCGCCAAGTTTCAGCCCGGACTGTACCAAAATGCTGAGGAGCGGGGGGCGGGGGAATTCCGGGAGTTTACCGGGAGACAGACCAATACGGGAGACGGGTCTGAAATACGGTAGACTCCCGGGAAAAACGGGAGTGTTGGCAGGTATGGTAAAAAATGCAATAAAGAGAATGTAAAAAAAAAATGCTTTTCAAACATTACAGTATTTTACAAAAACAACACGTCTCTGTAAACTAGGAGAATTATTAAAAGCAACATTGGTAACACTACAATGCAGAAAACAATATTTATGTAGGAGAGAGAACATCCAGATCAGTGGTGTAACGGATCACAGATCTCACGCTTCAGATCACATTATAGTTTTGTAGTCACGGATCAGCCAAAAAGAGGAGGAGACAAATGTCATTATTTTCCATTTATTACAGAAACGGCACTATAAGACACTTCTGGCTTTAACAAACAGAACTAATAAGCTGTAATATATTAAAGAGCCCCTATTATAGGTTTTTGAAAATGATCTTCATGCAGTGTGTAACACAGCTCTAAGTAAATGAAAACATCCAGCTGAGGGTTAAATCTGAAAGTGCAGCATGTTTAAAACTATTGATTCTTTAGCGAAATAGTTGACTTAGAGTCAAATAAACTAATCGAGTTGGGTTCAAATCTTTTGTTTGATTGCATCGACATCGGTACGGTACATCAGCAAATATCTATCTATCACGCATCTATTATAAATCAGTGCTTGTACTGTATCTCTCAGGTTAAATCTGTATGGGGCTGTTCACATATTGCATCCAAAACCACGTAACAAACGTGACACATGCTTCTTAAAGATAAACTAAAATAATCAGTGCTGTGAAAATTCACTGTTACTCCTACTGTTGCTGATAACGCTACATCTAACATTATAATCTGCACAGCCCATATTTATTTACTCTCATCTTCAATAAATGATTCAGCTCTTCACTCATTAATCTTCATGTCTCATTGCTAGATGATCATTGTTGAAGAATTATTCAGTGGCATATTTCTGGTGGCTGGTTGTCGCCACCTACTGGTTAAATAATGTAAATGCTGCCTACAACTTTAATTTTTGAGCATAATTAAATGCATATGATGGTGAATTTAATCTGTACCATGAACATCAGTGGTTTTACCCAACTATAAACTGTTCTCCCAGTACTAATGTGCAGGGGCGGACTTATCCAATAAGCGAGGTAAGCAGCCGCTTAGGGCCCAGGGAATTAGGGACCCCCGACCAATGCTGCTGTCTGGCCGAAACAGCGGTCAGATGCTGTGAGCTTAAGAGATCGAGAGCCTGCTCACATAACATTTCCCAGTGACACGGCCGCCGGTTCACAAACAGCAATTACTCACTTCAGTAGTTTAAACCAGGCTTTAAGCTGCGCCGAGTGTGTGAAACGCTCCAGACACCGATCATCCAGTGTGGATCCTCATGTGTTTATTAAAGGATGATGAGCGTGTGAAACTCTTCCCACATTGAGTGCATGTAAATGGTTTCTCTCCAGTGTGAATCCTCTCATGTGTTTTCAGGTTTCCTAACTGAGTGAATCTCTTATCACAGTGTGAACACTTGTGCGGTTTCTCTCCAGTGTGGATCCTCTCGTGCCGTTTCAAATGGCTAGCTGTAAAAAAAGTCTTCCAACACTCAAAGCACATATACTCTTTTACACCAGTGTGGATCTTCTGATGTCGTCTTAAACATGACTGCTCTGTAAAACTCTTTCCACAGTCAGAGCATGAATAAGGCTTCTCCTTTGTATGAGTTCTGAGATGGAGTTTTAGCTTTGACGCCCTAAAAAACGTTTTCCCACATTGATCACACCTGTGGGGTTTCTCTCCAGTGTGGATCATCATGTGTTGATTAAAGGATGATGAGCAACTAAAACTCTTCCCACACTGAGTGCACGTGAATGGTCTCTCTCCAGTGTGAATCCTCATGTGTTTATTAAAGAATGAGAAGTATTTGAAACTCCTCCCACACTGAGTGCATGTGAATGGTTTCTCTTCAGTGTGGATCATCATGTGTTCATTAAAGGATGATGAGTGTCTGAAACTCGTCCCACACTGAGTGCATGTGAATGGTTTCTCTCCAGTGTGGATCCTCATGTGTTGATTAAGACTCTTTTTGCATCCCAGACTCTTTCCACACTGACTGCAGATCAAACGATTCTTGTCTCTTTGCGTTTTCCCAGCTTTTAGGTGTTTCTTATCTCCACTCTCCTCATTCTCTTCAATAAGATCTAAAATCAAAGTAAACAACCACAAATCAGAAACAGTTGGGATAGTCAAAAATACAAAAAAAAAAGATTTCCACATTTACTTTGACTTGTATTTGATTGCAAACAATATGAACACAAAATATGTCATGTTTTGTTTGGTCAAATTCATTTCATTTGTAAATATACATCCTCCCCTGTCATTCAGACCTGCAACACAGTTTAAAAAAGCTGTGACAGGAGCAGTTTAGGGTTAGTAATCATGTAAATTGGTGAAATAATGATGTGATGTGAAACAGGTGATTGTGATTATGTTTTGGTACAAAAATAGCATCTAAGAAAGGTCTAGTCCTTTAGGACCAAAGATGGGCCGAGGATTCCCAGTTTGACAACAAATATGAGAGAAAATGATTGAAATGTTTAAAAACAATGTTCCTCAAAGAAAGATAGTAAGACATTTAGATATTTCACCTTCAACAGCGCATAATTAAAATGTTCAGGGAATCTGGAGGAATATCAGTGCCTAAAGGACAAGAGCACAAGCCTAATCTGAACTGTGATCTCCAATCCTTCAGGTGGCACTGCATCAAGAATCCTCATTCATCTAGAAGCCATATTACGACATGGGCTCAGGAATACTTTGGCAAACCTTTGTTAAGTAGCACAATACAGTTACAACCAAAAATTTCAGTTCAAGAGTTCACTCTTAGCTATGGCTTGTTACTAGTTGCAGGTTTGGCGTGCTGTCCTGGGAGAGAAGCTTGAGCTCGAAGATAAATGAGCCCAGGCTTCCCACCTAGTCGTAAGGCATGGAAGGGGGTCTGAGATCTGGTAGGTTGAGAGCTCCCCCTTTTGTAAAGAAAGATGGGGTGGATGGTGGGGGGGTTCTTTAAAGACAAAGATAATGAAGGAAAAATGAACAGGGCTATTTATTGAGGGCTTGAATCCATCTGATTGCTTTATTGATGATTGTAGATGCGGGACCAGCTCAACCAATTGTAGCACGTGATCCTCTCTAAATTAGTTACTAAAACTTCACTTTAAGAGTTCACACTTAGCTATTGCTTGATATTAGTTGCATGTTTGACATGCTGTCCCGAGAGAGAACCCTGAGTTAGGAGACCCTATATGTATATAATTGTGTGCATGTATATATTGTAAGCTGAGAAAATATTCTATGCTATTCCTTCTATGCTAATGAAGGACTACAGAGACATTTCAGGCACAGGCTAAGTTCTCCTGGTGTGGCAGAGTTCATCACAGGGCCAATACACATCTCTGGTATTTGCTTACATTAACCATGTGCTTTTCACCACACACAATTCATCTTCCTTTATATAACTTTGTCATGTTTGATGTCATTTGACAGCTTATGACTTAAGCGTTGTAGTAATCAGATCAACAGAGACATTGATGTATTTCTATATACAATCTACTATTGTTGAGTCATGGCCTGAGGAGAGTAAGTTAAATGTACTTCATCCCTGCTTTATCAAACTTTACTCAACTTTGATGGTCAGCTGGTTTTGAGGGTTGGTTTTCACCCATGTTTCACAATGCTTTGCTCAGGGTATAAGAAGTAAAGATAACTGTTGATCTGAGAGACACTGCGTCTCCCGCACACCAGTGGGTAGCCTCATCTGCTAACAAAGGCAGTTTCGGCGAAAGGGAGGAGGCAGTGAAGACTACTGCGGAATGGGCTGGGGTGAATAGTGGGCTGGGGAAGGAAAAGACTCCTGAGGGAGTCAGGTGAGCGATGTGGGGAGAAAGCTGAGTGATACTCAGTGCTGGAAGGAAGAAAGGGAAGAGAAAGTGGCTGGGTCATGCCCTCGCTCTTGGGTGTTGGATGTGGCTTGATCAAGCCCTCGCTCTTGCATGTTGGTAGTGTCTCCCCAGACACTTTCCTCCAGCTCCTCCGGGGGAATCCTGAGGCGTTCCCAGGCCAGCCGAGAAACATAGTCCCTCCAGCGTGTCCTGGGTCTTCCCCGAGGCCTCCTCCCGGTAGGACATGCCTGGAACACCTCCCTGGGTAGGCATCTTGGAGGCATCTGAAACAGATGCCCGAGCCACCTCAGCTGACTTCTGTCAATGTTGAGGAGCAGTGGCTGCCACCCTGCGAAGGAAACTCATTTCGGCCTCTTGTATCCGAGATCTTGTCCGTTCGGTTATGACCATAGGTGAGAGTAGGAATGTAGATTGACCAGTAAATCAAGAGCTTTGCCTTTCGCCTCAGCTCCTCCTTTACCACAACAGACTAGTACATCGACCGTGTTATTGCTGCCGCTGCACAGATCCGCCTATCAATCTCACGCTCCATCCTTCTCTTACTCGTGAACAAAACCCAAAGATACTTGAACTCCTCCACCTGGGGTAAGGACTTTCCTCCAACCTGGAGATGGCAAACCACTTTTTTCCGGTGGAGCACCATGGCCTTGGACTTGGAGATGTTGATAATCATCTCAGCCGCACCACACTCGGCAGCAAACCACCCCAGTGCATGCTGAAGGTCCATGTTCGACGAAGCCATTAGAACAACATCATTTGCGAATAACAGAGATAAAATTCTGTGGTCCCCGTACCGGACCCACTCCAGATCAAGGCTGCGCTTTGAAATTCTGTCCATAAAAATTATGAACTTCCTCACTTTCTTAATATGATCATTTGAATCAGTATTTAATCTTGAAATGATTTTGACTAATGAATAAAGTTAACACATTGCTTAATATAAGATTGTTCAGTGCCTTTGCCGGTCTCTTTGTAACTCTATATTCAGGAGTCACCAAGCCAGGTCAGAGGTCATGGAGATGTTGAGTGGAACTGAAGAGCTTGATGATTTAAAACAACTGTGTTCCTATTTGTATTGATAGGTGTTGACACTGTCCAAAGTAATTTTGATATTCTTATTATTAATATTATTATGTGTTAATTCTGTTTAAACTTTGTGTAGTGAGAATAGAGCGGCCTAGGAACTCACTGCAAGTGTTGAAGCTGGTTTCTGCTGATGAAACTGCAAACAATCTTCAGTAAACTTTCTTTTTAATTGAATCTCTGACTCCAGCTCTTCTTCATCTGACAGACTGCTCATTTTTGGGTTCAAACTGTAAAATTATCCCTACAGGTGGGTGTCGACTGGTAAGGCTTTTCTGGGCTTCTGTGAGGTGGCTCTGCTGAGGCGAATGTAGGTCTTGAAGGCGTCTGATGACCACCTTCCAAGGGCCTGTATTTGTTGTTGTGAAAGACCTTTTTGCACTGTTGTGGTGGCTGCCGCAATTCTAAAAGAGTGTCTGGAGTAAGAGTCTGGGCAGTTGACGTCATCTACGAATAAAGGGGAAACAGGGTTGGAATTTAGGGACTTCTTAAAATGTAGAAAGACTAAGAGTGTTTGGAAGGGGCGTGTGGGGGACGGAAGATTGAAAATGTAGATGGAATGTTCTTTACGTGTTTGATCTGTTTTGCTTGTTTGATGAGAAAATAAATGGTTTCCTCATCGAACAAGGTTAGACCTGAGGTAATGGGGTGAATGCATTGGTTGAAATTAGAAGTTTTGGTGATTTTGGAGCATCTAAGGAAACCAAAAAATGAATGGGGTGAACATGGTATCAAGGGTGCAGTCTGTATGGATAGATAGGCAACCTTTGAGGAGGGTTAAGATGCATTTGGAGAAGATAAGTATTTGGAATCATTCTAGTCAAAAGAATCTCCGTCTTGGTACATCGGAACAACAAGGGCTTGAGAGTTTAGATTTTTGCAATGTCTTGGAGCGTGGCGTCTGAGAAATTCTGTTTGTGGACTTTGTTCTTGCTGGACATTGGGTTGAAGACATAGCGAATGCGTAGGGGAAGGCAAGTGGGGGATTGAAGTGGATGGAGAAGGAGATGTCTGATGGTGTCTGTCTCAGGGAGAGTGGGGCTCTTGCTGAAGTTGTTGTTTGTTGGCTCTTTTCCATATCGATAGGTTTGATGGTACTGTAAGTCTGTAAGAAGCTTCTTGAAGCTGCAGCGTTTTGTAGTGCGAGCGGTCTTCAAAAAGGAAGATAATGAAGGAAAAATGAACTGGGTTATTTATTGAGGGCCTCAATCCATCTAATTGATGTATTGATGATTGTGGATGCGGGACCAGCCACGATCAATCATTGTACATGATCTTCACAAAATTAGTGTATAAAACTTCACTTAAAACTGTGCCAAAAGGAAGCCCTATGTTAACAGTGTCCAAAAGTGCCGTCCACTTCTCTGGGCTCGAAAGCATCTGTGATGGACCATCACACAGTGAAAATGTGTACTGTGCTGAGATGAATCATTATTTTAGGTATTTTTGGGAAAAATGGATGCCATGTGCTCCGAACCAAAGAAGAAAGGATCAACAGGGTTCGCACAAAGTGCTTAAAGTGCTTTAGTTATAGTTATCATTAATAAGGATCAAATTATGATTATTTTTACACCTACCACTACGTGTTTTTTCAGGTTTGAGCTGTTATTCATGTATATGTTGCAACATCAGTTCGATGTAAAGCTTGCATCGCATTATCAAACTATTCTTGTTGACATCTTGGAGTAAAAACAAAGACTGAACTTGAGACCGCGGGTGACTTGGTCTGATAAACTCACTGCACAGACAGCGTGACTGTCCTCTAGGAATTGCAGGTGGCGACATGGCGTAACCGCAGTATGAACTCGCACGTCTTCAGCCTGGTTACTTTATACTCAACGCGTCCGTGCGCGCGGCAAATGTGACATCATTATGGTGTTAGCGGAAGTTCGCCTTGGGTGCGTGCAACATCATTTTGGCTGGCAGTGCGCACGGCATTTTTTGTGACTCGGGCAAACAGTGTGCGCGGCGCCGTGTTTGATTTGCATTAAATATCCACTTTGAAGAGATTTTGTCTGAAACAGTACGACTGTACACACATCTTTAAGATCCATGATCATAAAGATAACCAGATAAACAATAACTCTTGGCTAGAAATTGCAACAGCTGTAGGAAAGGAGGAAGTTTTTGTTAAAAAGTTTGGAAAACCTGAGGGAGGAGTTTGTTAAAGCCAAAAGAGGCCATGGCAAAAGTGGAGACCCATTACAGAATATGTTTTCCCCCAGTCACAGGTTTTACACTGATGTATGTTACAATTTTGAATTTAAAACAATTTAATAGCTACAAAACTATAATTAAGGAACAAATTATTTCTTTGATAACTGGAAAAAATATATGAACCTGTCAGTTTACAATATACTGATGCTCTGTTATTCTAGGCTTTATGATAATGGTCAGGAAAGTTTGATCATTATAGCCTTTTTAGCACAAGTATAGGACAGAAACTAGCCAGACAGTAAAGTGTGAATTGTGGAGCGGGCTAAATCTAAAAAACAGCATTATTTTTTTAGTAAGTGTGCTTTCTTTTTTTTGCTTTTATTCTTGCCATAATATAAAAATATATTTGTAGTGCAACTCATGTTCTGCTGCCATTAATATTTCAATAAACTTTAATAGGGTAAAACTGTCCGAGATATGAACAAAAGCAAGTGATGCATCAAATTTGAAATCTTGAATGGTTATAAAAATCTTTATAATCAATAAAATAATTTATAAAAACAATAAAAATAATTAATTAAGAAATTTATCCGTCTGACTTTACAGTCAGTTTCTTTTGAGCGCCCCCTGTCGTTTTAAAGAATATCACAACGGCGAACGCTGCAAGTATAAAAGACTTGTCTGTTTCGCGAGGTGCGCGCGCGCAGTCAGTAGAGGTGCGCGATGTGGCACCAGGCAAAAGTATAAATCCAGCTTTATACTCACCGTGTTCGCTGTTGTGATATTCTTTACAATGGGGGCGGAAAGGAATATATGAACCGATGGTTTACGATGTACTGATGGCCTGTTTTTCTGGGCTTTATTGGTGAGAATGGTCAGGAATGTTGGACCATTATAGCCTTTTTAGCATAAGTAGAGGACAGAAACTAGCCAGACAGTAATATGAGAGTTGTGAAGCGGGTTAAATCTAAAAAAGCATCTGTATTTTTAAGTGTGCTTTTTTTTTTTGCTTTTATTCTTGCCAGAATAAAAAATATATTTGTAGAGCAACTCATGTTCTGTTGTCATTATTATTTTAATAAACTTTAATAGAGTAAAACTGTCCGAGATATGAACAAAAGCAAGTGATGCATCAAAGTTTGATTTAAATAAAATCTTAAATGGTTATAAAAATCTTTATAATCATTAAAATAATTTATAAAAACAATAAAAATAATTCGTTTAAAAATCTTGAATGATAGTAATGATATGACGTAGTCCCAGAAACTTTGTACTTCTCCGTTTATCCGTCTGACTTTACTGTCAGTTTCTTTTGAGCGCCCCCTGTCGTTTTAAAGAATATCACAACGGCGAACGCGGCAAGTATAAATAGAGTAATGATTTTTCTTTAATAATTTACTCGAGTAAAAATACACATTTTTAAATGTACTCAAAAAATACACCTTACGCAACAATTTTACTCAAGTAAATGTAACGAAGTAAATGTAATTCGCTACTACCCACCTCTGGAGACCAGACAAGGCCATTTATAGAGTCTCCTTTCCAGTCCTACCAAAAGGACAGAATTAACAAACACATGACAACACTCGCTCTGGTCCCCCGGGCTCTGCGATTGGTTGGGGAAATTCCAAATTGAACCAAAACAAACGAAGACAATTAAGATAAGCAATGAATTTGTGACATTGAAACCTGCAAAACCAGGGAACTTTAAAAAAGACATTTTGGGAAAGACTTTCCCTCGGTTTCACAAACAAGGTTTAAGGCTAGTCTTGGATTAAATTGCATTTTTGAGCTGTCTCAACTGAAAATAACTTGCAGTGAGATGTCTTAAAATATGTCAGTGTCATTTTTTGTTTAAAGGTGCACACCAGTAATGTATTTTTCTAAGGCTGTTTTTATAAATGTGGCTTAAATAGCCTAATTTAACTAAGGTCTAGTCCTGGCTTAAGCTAAGCCCTGTTTGTGAAACTGGGCCTTTGTCTTCTTGACCATTGACAAAGCCTCTTTAAAGAAAAAAAGCCCCTACAAAAGGAACAGCAACATTACAGAGTGGTAAATGCTTTACTGATACGACTTTTGTTGAAATGTGTTGCAGGAACCAACATTGATATACGCGTTTATTTAAAATAAACAATAAAATCACAAGGAACACATTAAATCATGTTTGCTGTATTGTCTGCAATGAAACACAAGTCAAAGTAAATGTAGAAATGGCTTCTTTCTCTCTTGATTTGTGTTCTCCATACTGTCCACTTTATCTGATTTGGGGTTGTAAGTCATCAACAATCAGAGCAAAATGTGAAGTGAAAAGACTCCATTTCTACACATTTCTTTTGTAGGTCTGCAGCATAAATGAAGATACAGCACTTTCACATGTCCCATTTAAACACACTTATAGATGTCAAATAAATGAGCTCAGATCAAATTTACTTCAGCCTCACGATAATAAATGTTTAATAAAGATGAAGATAAAAGACAACTGAGTGTCCATCTCTGTGTTACCCTGAGAATATAAAGTGAGTTTCTATTTCTCTCTTTATTTCAAGTCTTGAACTCTTTTGCCTATAGTGCAGACGATACATCAGATGAACTGTTCAAAGCTTTTGATCTGTGTTTTTCTTCAGGCTCATGAATCAGGAATAAACACAAACCTGTTTGTTCTTCAGTGTCTTCATCTGTAATTCTGCAGGCTTCTGGATCACTCATCTTCCCACTGTCCTTCAATAAACTCAGATTTGACTTCTGTCTGAAGGTCTGATGCTCGTCCTCACTTGTAGACTGATGGGAATATTCCAATATTTAGAGCTGAAATGAAGGAGGAGGAGCTTCACTAACAGAGAAACAGATCTGCCAAGACTAATGTAGCGTAGCGTGTGCAAAACAAAGGCAGCGGCCTATTGATGTCTAATAAAGCCAATAGAAAACACAAGAGATGAGCACATTCTACATCAACATTATAGAGATGATCATTCACACTTAAAGCGCTTTTGGAGACTAATGAATGTGTCCAGGATCCAAACATCAGTATACATTTATACAGAAACCACAGCTTTCATCTATTACACATCATCACACTCCATGAGTTTAGCTAGCAGTTAGCACCTGTGTGAGCTTGTGTTGGGGTAAAGTTGGTTTATATTGGCACTTTCAGACGCTCTTCTTAATAATATCATTTCACTAAAGTATTATTAGTGTGTGTAAAGCTCTGAGCAGCCTGACGAATGGCGGAGCGCCTCTATTGCTGCTGCTGTAAACACCTCCTGACAATGAGCAATCTAGAAGACTTCTGACTCCTTTCTGTCCTCACTTCTTTGTTTTGATGAACTGTTATGAACTAGGCCAGTTTCCCACAACATATGTAGTATTATAAGTCACACTTACAGGCGATTTCATAGCGAATATTAAAGTAAACAATATGAGCCCGTTAAAATGAAGTGTGTGAATATAAGAGCAGCTTTAGCTCAATGTGTGCTGTTTCTCTGCCCTCTAACACAGTATACAGAATAATAATGAGTGCATGTACAGCTCACACAGGAAATAAACAGCATTATTAAACATGTTAGAACTCTTGTAACATTAGTCAGCTTAACTCACGCTCAGTCTCCAGTAGTTTGCTCTGAATTCTCCACGGAGATTTCTCACATGCAGGAACAACGATCGTGTGAGCAGCAAATGAAGCCGTTCAATGAGCGAAATCACACGACTGCAGCCACTACACACTCACAAACTGATAGACAACGGGAATCTTCCTCTCCTTCACAGTTGTGTCCACTACATCTCTCTCTGTAACCGGCGCGCAGTTTCTTCTTCTTCTTCTTCTTCTTCTTGGGGTTTAAGGGCGGATCGCAGACTAACAAGTGCATTACCGCCTCCTATCTTTCAGATGGACCATTGACTCTGTAACAATAAAGATTGAACACTTCTACCTGAATTTAATGAATGTTTAATTGAAAACTGCTCTCCCTTATTCTGCTATTCCTCCTTCAGCTCACTTCTTTCAACAGTATATGTCCTACAGTGCACTATAATGTGTTCAACTCTTTCACTCACTACACATGTATCACAGAGCCCCGTTGGATGTTTACTTATTAAATACTTTGTACTATTTAACCTTGTGTGACCCCATGGTAAGCTTGTAGTTATGTTCTCCTCAATTCTGCTCTTATCTGCTTCTCTTCCCTTACCCACTGTTGACTGGATTTGTGTCTCCCTTTAGTTTCAGTGTTCCAGCACTGCTGCCACACTTTCATCATGTTCTTTACAGCAGTGGTTCTCCACTGGTTTGGCCATGGCACCCACATTTTTACATGGTCATCAAGCTGCGACCCAAATTTTTTGCAACTATATTATCCCTCCTGAAAAATCCAGCTTAAACCAGCCTAATCTCCTAAACTGGTTGGCTGGTTTTAGCTGGTCGACCAGCCTGGTTTTAGAGGGGTTTTGGCCATTTCCAGCCTGGTCTTAGCTGGTCAGGCTGCTAAATGACCAGCTTAAACCAGCTAAAACCAACTTGACTAGCCTGGTTTAAGCTGGACTAGCTGGTTTTGGCTGCTCAAGCTGGTTTTAGTTGGTCATCTCCCAGCCTAAGCAGCTAAGACCAGGCTGGAAATGGCTGGAAAAATGCCTGAAATCAGTCAATTTATAATTATAATCAACATTACAGTGGGAATATATACAAAAACCTGAGTTTGACAGGACCTTTTTAGAGAAACCATCTACACCACCCAAATTCAGATATAAAACTATTCTGTCTACTTTCAGTGATGGTTATGTGTGTGTGTGTGTGTGTGTGTGTGTGTGTGTGTGTGTGTGTGTGTGTGTGTGCAAATGAAAATAAGGATGCAAATACTCACGTTATTAATTAATGTTTGGTATCCACATGACAGGGTTCATACACATTTTACTACTAAAATTCCACGATTTTCCCAAGACTTTTAAGCACATTTTCATGATCTCATGTTTCATGCAATGTCTACATAAGAAAAACAATGCATGTTCAAATGTATTACAGCATATCGTAAAACACACAGCAATCTATTAGGTTCAATTTATATTTATATCTATGTAAAGCTGATTTAGATCATGCTTACACCGCACTAATAATGTGAGCGTATGTGATTGGCCAAGGACAGAAAAGAAGTAAACACAACTAACCTATATTCAAGTATTCAGAGAGCTGTTTTCCATGACTTTTCTAAAACTTTGTTTGCTTTTCTGTTTTTCCAAAACTTTTCCAGGTCTGGAAACTGCCGTGTCAACATTCCATGACTTTTCCAGGTTTTCCATGACCGTATGAACTAGGGATGTCCCGATACAACATTTTAACTTCCGATACGATATCGATATTGCAGCCTTCAGTACTAACCTATACCGATACAAATCCGATATAATAATCCGATATAATAATCAGCACAAATCATGAATACTTTACTTTTACCTATTTCGTTGAGAGTAATGTATGAGTGGAAAAATTTAGGAGCACAGGAAAATTGTATAAAATAAATAGTGTTTTTGCCTAATAAATGTACACGAGGAGATCTGTAAACAAAGCAGTGTCATTCATTTGAATACAATAAGTACACTAGGTTTTATTTTACTGCAACAACAGCTTAAATAGTGTTTAATAATTATAATTTAATCTGCATGGAGCTTAGCTAGCGGTCCACAGCAGGTCTGGGATCATATTGCTCTAATGAAGGCCTCTCTAAACTGATCTGGATCAAGTCTTCAGTTGTGGACGTGCCTAGGCAGCTTCTTGATGAATTTTTCAATCCAGTTTCGAGCTGAAAAATCTCTTTCACACTGGGCAGCAGAAATAAGGAGTTATTGTTATAAGTTATTAAGTTAATAAAAATGTGCAGTATGGTTAGTGCAAACATTCACATGATCAGATCTATTTAATCTGTGTTTGTATCATAAGAGGAGTATGGCTGTATCAATGCTCCCAAACAAAACATTATTTATTTTATAATAATATATATTGTACATATTATCTTTAACATAGATATACTTTTCTCCACATCACATAAAATAATGTGACTTTTAAAATTTATTTTATTTGCATAATATATTGCACAGATTCCACCCTACTTCCCACATGGGAAATGTAAAGAAAGACAGAACTGCAAACTCATGTGCAAAGCTGACACTGTTTATCTGAGCACTTTATCTTTCTGGCCTTTTAAAGAAGAGTTAAATATGGGAATACCATTCTTTCTTTTAAACCGTAATGGCCCTCAGCAAAAAAATGATTTATTATTCTTATTTAACAGACAATTAAAAACAAAAATGTTTATCATTTAACACCTTTTACATGACACTGTTTCTTTTCAGTGAGTTCAAGTAAAAAAAAAAAATGTAATAAAAATAAAGAAATCCACTATTTGACTCCTACTATCCATGTGCACCACTGACAGGTCAAATCTGCTCGCTCTCTCTCTCTCTCGCGCGCATATAAAGTAATGCAAAAACGCAGCTATAGAAAGCGAAAGCACAGTATATAATGAGCTGGATCAGTCTATTTAGTTAAAGGTTTTGTGAACAGGTCGCGTCTCTGTGGGTCTGCAGCAGCAGAGCATGCGAGTCTGTGGCGGTGTTCGTTTCTCATGCACCGGGCCGCTGAGGTAAAGTCTTTTGTGTGGGAAGCGCAGGTGTTGAATTGGGTATCGATCACACTGGATGCACCATGATATGCTATGACCGAATTGTAAACGTTTTCTATGAGGCTCGCCGCCATTTGGTTCCTTGCGTTTCTTAGCAGCGTATACAAAACAATGTAAAGATCGCTTGACATGAAGTAAATAAACCAGTATACTGTAGATGTGCCGTTGTTGATAGCGTTAGCGTGTGCTACCGTCAAAATAGATTTCTATCGTAATACACCATAACTTAGCGTGAAGAGCATGCTAAATCTTTAAGGGACTTTGCCAGCAAGCAGTGTTGTGATCACGTGGGCTTTGCACGCTGGCTCTGGACGCTGCTGGATAAAATAGCTGTAACAGAGTTTAGAGTGGAACAGACTGCTTATATCGGAGATTTTTAACGCAGTCCGATAAAGTTTATTTGGACTGATATTGGACGGATTTCCGATATCAATATCGGATCGGGACATCCCTAGTATGAACCCTGACATGAACAAGCGACAATGGTGCAGGAACTGAGTAGGTTCTACAGGCTACAAAACCAACCTGGATCATTCTGGCCAAAATCCCAGCTCAATCCACCCGCTGCATACTTGCCTTCGCTCGGCTCCATTGAATACGGTGCTCTCTAGCCAGAAGTTCACCTTTTACAAGTCTGTACCCAGCATGAGGCATTCTTAATATCATTTATAAACCACTACACTGAAGAAGGCTCTGATGGCATAAACCAGTTCCAGTTGACTGTCATGAAAAGAGTTTTAATGCAAGACCAGGTTTAATGAAAACTCTTCTCAAACATTAAATGCGCTGCATGACCAAGTAAATGTCAGCACTTTAATTCTTGGCCTATTCATGTTCTTAGAGCCTTCAGCAATTTATCAAAGTAAATTTAATTCAGACTCGACTGTTACAAGCTCAAGGCAGTCAGCATTGTAACATTGCCTAATGGCTGCTTTTTCAGATGGTGGGTCCACTTTTCCAGTAGGACATTGACAGCGACACAGAGGCTGATGGTGTGGTGGAGCCAGAGATCCATCGTCCTTTATCTGACCAACAACTTGCTGTTCTTCATGTGTTGCTCAATCCTTTGACATCACACCTGAATGACCGGGAGTCATATCTACAGACACGTGGAGTTTATTTAGAAACTAATTTAGAGAGGATCACGTGCTTATGATTGCCTGCAGCTGCCTCGCATTATCCAATTTACTATTCACCAATCAGACGATTCCTAGGCCACTATAAATGCCAAAGGCTTCATACCACAGACATCTTCAATTTGAAGAACCCCCCCCTACCACCCCTACTCCTCCTCATTTCCTAGACGGGTGGCACGGTGGCCCAGTGGTTAGCACTGTTGCCTCACAGCAAGAACGTCACTGGTTCTGGTCATTAACAAACCAGCAGAGGCTTCTGTGCAGAGTTTACACGTTCTCCCAGTGCTCACGTGGGTTTCCCCCGGGTCCCCCGGTTTCTCCCACCATCCAAAAACATGCAACTAAAGTTAATTGACTAATCCAAATCAACACCATAAACATTCACCTAGTGAGTAGTTATCTCTTAGAAGCAATCTCTATCTGTTTATTATCTACTACAACAGGGGAGTTCTCCAGATCTACCTGAGCTCAAACTCCCCTCTCGCCTTGCAAACTGGAGGGAGCCCTGGTCTCGAGGATCTTATGAGCTCAGGGCTCTCTCCCGCATGCCAAACACGCTTTATAATCAATCCTCAGCTAAGTGTGAACTCCTGAAATTATATTACTGTAAGATTTCTCTCTATCTGACTTGACATTTCTTTTGTATCTTCAGCTTTCTCACTGTATCGGTGTCTTATTTTGAGTTAAATGTATGTTTGTGAAATAATTACAGGAAGAAGCGTTCTGCCTCGACAACCGTTTATTTCGATTGACACTTTAAAATGCTTTTCAAACATTACAGTATTTTACTAAAACAACAAGTCTCTGTAAACTAGGAGAATTATTAAAAGCAACATTGGTAACACTACAATGCGGAAAACAATATTTACGTAGGACAGAGAGAGAACATCCAGATCAGTGGTGTAACGGATCACAGATCTCACGGTTGCCATTTTAAAACTACGCTGTATTAGTGTAAACGATGCCTGAGCTCCAGAGAACAGAACAGTGTACGCTGGACAGTTTATCAAGGATGTATCGCTGGATCGTGTCTCACTATAGTTGTTTAACGTGAAATTTAATTAATTGCCGGATACGGCACCTCATTTTACCGATCTCCCTCCTCAACCGCCCTCCTCCCCTGTCCGCTGTTCATTTTCACTTTCTTCTGTGACTCCCCAACCCTCTTTACTTTCATCCGCGACACACCCACAACGCTCACTTTCGTCCACGAGACCCCCACACCGCTCACTTTCATCCGCGACACCCCTGCGCTGCTCACTTTCGTCTGCGACACCCCTTTGCCATCCACCGCACTGGTGGATGAAACGGTAGGCTACAAATAATTAATTCGTTATTAATTCATTATTCATAAATAATGAATTCACCTCTGCCTATGAAGACTATGCCATCGTCCATCGCGATGTTTCACATTAGACATCGTACGATGCTAAATTGATCAACATCGCCCAACACTACTGTGGTTTGTGATAAGGAGTTCAGTGACAACAGGCATTCATGTTGGCTGGAGAGACACAGGTTGCAGATCTGGCTGGCTGGACTGTACAACCGATTTGTAGCCATGGAAGCATACGCCGTATTAGACGATGGTTCGGAATGTAGCATTGTCTTATCCCAGGTAGTGGACCAGTTGAATCTCCCTACCGAACCTGAAATGCTGACACTACGCACAGTCCATCGTGGTTAATCTAAACGGAGCCAATGTATCCTTCTATGCATCACCACTGCACAAACCCTTCAGGAAATACCTGATTCCTCATGCTTTCACCGTAGATAATCTGAGACTGTCCAAACATTCTTACCCTGTACCTGCTCTCCAACGCAAGTATGAGCATCTTAAGTCTCTGCCATTACCTTTAATTGACCAAGCCCAACCTCTACTACTAATTGGGTCTGACATGCCACATCTACTTACGCCTGTCCACCCAGTGTGTACGGGATCCTCACATGGACCGACAGCCATCTGTACTAGACTTGGTTGGACCCTGCAAGGTCCCACTGGGCTCAGTCAGACTACCCTTTCCACACCACAATGTCTCCATATGATCACAACCACACAGAATACTGAGCTATTCAGAAATGTGGAACGCCTCTGGCAAATTGATACTCTGCCCTATACGAATGAAAAATCAGCCACTCGCTCCAGACATGACCAGTATGCCCTTTCGCTTCTCCAATCACATTCTACAAGGGTAGAAGTTAATGGAGTTAGCGCTATGCCACTCCTTTGCTCAGACGACCCAGTGCTGAACTTCTTAAGGCCCCCAAAGAAGCAGTGATGGCTAATCTCCGAAGCACGGAGTGCAAGCTCACTAAAGACCTTAAGAGAGCTGAAGCTTATTGTTTGGAAATGAGAAGACTGCAGGAAGCTGGCTATGTGGCAGAGATATCAACAGAAGAAGCAAAGCAATCCCGGGAATCGTGGTACATCCCTCACCATATGGTGACCCATAACGGCAAAGACAGAATAGTATTTAATCGTTCTTATTCATACCAGGGGCAGGGTCTAAATGACATACTTTTACCTGGGCCCATCCTTGGTCCGTCATTACTGGGTGTCTTACTGAGGTTCCGCGAACATCCTGTAGCCATTAGCGGAGATGTGAAAGGAATGTTCCTCCAAGTTCGCCTCTTGCCTACTGATAGGTCTATAGTACGCTTCCTGTGGAGAGATATGCAAAGGACCAACCCACCCAAGATATATGAATGGCAAGTCTTACCGTTTGGCACCACATATATGCACTCCAAGAGATTGCGCAGACCCATGCCGATGGAGACCCAGTACTGGAGAGTACAGTCAAAGGTTCTTTTTACGTGGATAACTGTCTCCATAGCCTTCAAACTGTTGCTGAAGCCAGAGCATTAGTAGACAACCTACGGCAACTTTTGCTCACCTGTTTTGAGCTGATTTGAGCTCCGTCAATGGGCCAGCAACAAACAAGAGGTCAGTCAGCATCTCCCTCCTGATGCTAGATCTACCAATAGCGAACTTTGGCTATCACAAAAGAGTACTGACCTCCTAGAAGGGACACTTGGGCTACTGTGGAACTGCCTCTCAGACTCATTCAGTTACAAACCCAGCCAGATTGGATGCCTTGAACCCACTTTACGTAATGTTTACAAAGTGTTGGCTTCTCAATATGATCCCATCGGTTATCTAATTCCATTTACAACCAGAGTGAAAGTACTGGTTCAGGATTTGTGGAAGACCAATCTAACATGGGATGACCCAATCACATCTGAGAATTTGTTAAGCCAATGGCAAACCTGGCTACAAGAGCTCCAAGGGTTGAATCACATTGCAGTCCCTAGGTGCTATAGCCCCGCTAAATGGCAGGCAGACAAACTTAATCGGGAATTGCATATATTCTGTGATGCATCCGAAAGGGTTTATGGCTCGGTAGCCTACATGCGCACTGAAAATAATCAAGGACATGTGCACATCTCATTTGTGTTAGCCCGCTCAAGAGTAGCACCTCGGAAGCAAATGACAATTCCCCGATTAGAATTGAGTGCAGCACTTACTGGGGCACAAGCAGCTAACCTACTTCAAGAAGAATTAACTGTTGACATCAATCGCATCATTCTCTGGTCAGACTCAGCTACAGTTCTGCAATGGCTTAAATCTGACTCGTGCAGATACAAAGTCTTCGTTGGAACAAGAGTGTCACTTCAGTCACTCACCATCTAACAGCAAACTAGCATCTTTATCACCCGAGAACGATGAAGTGAGTGGACTTATCAGAGTTGGAGGGAGGTTAAGACATGCTCATCATCTGGAACTAGACACAACACACCCCATTGTTCTTGATCCACAACACTACCTAACCAAGCTTCTGATCAAGGATTATGATACATCCCTATTACATCCTGGACCAGAAAGAGTCTTCGCTGAGGTGAGAAGAAGATACTGGATTCTGAGAGGAAGGGAGGCCATCAAGAAGCATCAATACCTGTGTACAGACTGCCAGAAATGGCATGCTAAGCCAAAAATGCCAAAGATGGCTGATCTTCCACCGACACGTCTTCGTTTGTACAAACCCCCATTCTACTCCACTGGAATGGATTGCTTTGGCCCATTCACAGTGAAGATTGGCCGACGAACTGAGAAAAGATGGGGAATAGTATTTAAGTGTCTGACTACTCGTTGTCTCCATCTTGACCGAGTAGAAAGTCTTGATACAGAAGCATTCCTAATGGCTCTCCGCAGATTCATATCACGAAGAGGGAAACCATTTGAGCTCCTTAGTGATAATGGTACAAACTTTGTCGGAGGAGACAAAGAATTGAGAGCAGCCTATGAAACTATGATGCCCCAACTCAGAGAGCAATTGGCTGAACAACAGATTACATTTAGGCTCGTATACTCATAAATCTTCATGTTTCATTGCTGGATGATCATTGTTGAAGAATTATTCAGTGGCATATTTCTGATGGCTAGTTGTCTCCACCTACTGATTAAATAATGTAATTGCTGCCTACAACTTTCATTTTTGAGCATCGTTAAATGCCTAAGTTGGTAAATTTAATCTGTACCATAAACATCAGTGGTTTTATCCATCTATAAACTGTTCTCCCAGTACTAATGTGCAGGGGCGGACTTATCCAATAAGCAAGGTAAGCAGCTGCTTAGGGCGCCAGGGAATTAGGGACCCCCGACCAATGCTGCTGTCTGGCTGAAACAGCGGTCAGATGATGAGCACTGTGAGCTTAAGGGTGCTTTCACACTTGGTTCAATTGCCTGGACCGTACCCAAGTTCGATTGTCCCCCCTTGCCACCTTCTCGGTTGGTTTGTGTTCACACTGTCTTTTTCCTTCTGAACCCCGGTACGCTTGCGTCATAGAGCTGCTGTTTTGTTTACGGCTGTTGCTAGGTGACAGTCAAGAAGCAAAGCGCCAAAATGGAGACTTCCGCACATCGCGGTCGATTTGCTTTTACTGAATCATAAGTTTTGGACATACAGAAAGCGACTCGCGTCTGTCTGCTGCAAAAATATTAAAAACATTCAGAACATCACACAGTGTCTGCAGAAGCTGTTTCTGGAGGAGACAAGCAGACATCACTGTGCTTGGCTCAGTCCCGCTAAAGGTACAATATGTGGCGCACATACACACACACACACACACACACACGAATGAACGTTATAAAACGATAGTTTGTTGTACAGTTGCCGGTTCACTTCCGCTATTTGGTACGATTGCATTCATACCAGAAGTGAACCGTACCAGAGTTCGCATGAACCGTACCCCAGACCACCTCTTTCAGACGGACTCGGGTACGGTTCACGGGTGCGCACCCGAGTTCAGAAGACACGTTCACACTAGCTAAACGTACCGTACTATGACGTCAAACAAACCCGGGTGCGGACCAAAAGTGCTAGTGTGAAAGCACACTAAGAGATCGAGAGCCTGCTCACATAACATTTCCCAGTGACACGGCCGCCGGTTCACAAACAAGCAATTACTCACTTCATATGAACAATGGTGAACAGATTAGTTTGATGGATTGTGAATTAAATCTGTTTAAATGTTTTTATTATTATTATTATAACTATTAAAATCTGAATCACAATAATGTCTAATTAAGTGTACAAGACAAATGGGTAGACTTTCAACATCTCTCACACCAGTTTCAGATGTTCAGACACAATCATGTCATGTGTGCTGCTTTTCTCCAGTGTGGATTTTCAGGTGTTTCTTAAGGCTGATTTATACTTCTGTGTCAAGCAGTGTGAATCCTCTCATGTGTTTTCAGGCTTCCTAACAGACCGAATCTCTTATCACAGTGTGAACACTTGTACGGTTTCTCTCCAGTGTGGGTCCTCTGGTGCTGTTTCAGTTCTGTAGCTGTAATAAAAGTCTTCTCACACTCAAAGCACACATACTCTTTTACACCAGTGTGGATCTTCTGATGTCGTCCTAAACATGCCTGCTGTGCAAAACTCTTTCCACACTCAGAGCATGAATAAGGCTTCTCCTTTGTATGAACTCTGAGATGACGTTTTAGCACTGACACCCTCAAAAATGCTTTCCCACATTGATCACATCTGTGGGTTTTCTCTCCAGTGTGGATGATCATGTGTTTATTAAAGGATGATGATCGGTTGAAACTCGTCCCACACTGAGTGCATGTGAATGGTTTCTCTCCAGTGTGGATCCTCATGTGTTCATTAAAGGATGAGGAGCATCTGAAACTCTTCCCACACTGATCACATGTGTACGGTTTCTCTCCAGTGTGGATCCTCTCATGTGTTTTCAGGTTTCCTAACAGACCGAATCTCTTATCACAGTATGAACACTTGTACGGTTTCTCTCCAGTGTAAATCATCACATGTTTTTTCAGGCTTGCTAAATGACTGAATCTCTTATCACAGTGTGAACACTTGTACGGTTTCTCTCCAGTGTGGATCCTCTGGTGCCGTTTCAGTTCTGCAGCTGTAATAAATGTCTTCTCACACTCAAAGCACATATACTCTTTTACACCAGTGTGGATCTGCTGATGTCGTCTTAAACATGACTGCTGTGCAAAACACTTTCCACACTCAGAACATGAATAAGGCTTCTGCTTTGTATGAACTCTGAGATGGACTTTCAGCTCTGACACCCTCAAAAATGTTTTGTCACATTGATCACATCTGTGGGTTTTCTCTCCTTTGTGGATCTTCATGTGTTCATTAAGGGATGATGATTGGTTGAAACTCGTCCAACACTGAGTGCATGTGAATGGTTTCTCTCCAGTGTGAATCCTCATGTGTTGATTAAGACTGTTTTTGCTTGCCAGACTCTTTCCACACTGACTGCAGGTCAGATGATTCTTGTCTCTTTGCATTAAAGTATCTTCAGTCTGTAAATGAGGTGTTTTCTCAGCTTTTAGGAGTTCATCATCTTCACTCTCCTCATTCTCTTCAATAAGCTCTAAAATTGAAGTAAACACAACCACAAATAAGAAAAAGTTGGGACAGTAAGGAAAAACTAATAAAAAAAAAAGGTTTCCACATTTACTTTGACTTGTATTTGATTGCAGACAATATGAACACAAAATGTTTCATGTTTTGTCTGGTCAACTTAATTTAATTTGTTAATATACATCCTTTTCCTTTCCAGTTTGCCAACAAATATGAGAAAAATTGATTGAAATGTTTAAAAACAATGTTCCTCAAAGAAAGATAGTAAGACATTTAGATATTTCATCTTCAACAGCGCATACATGAGAGCTCCCCCTTTGTAAAGAAAGATGGGTTGGATGGTGGGGGGGTTCTTTAAAGATGAAGATAAAAAAGGAAAAATGAACAGGGCTGTTTATTGAATTAATCTGATTGCTTTATTGATGATTGTAGATGCGGGACCAGCTCAACCAATCATAGCACGTGATCCTCTCTAAATTAGTTCCTAAATCTTCACTTTAAGAGTTCACACTTAGCTATTGCTTGATATTAGTTGCAGGTTTGACATGCTGTCCCGAGAGAGAACCCTGAGCTCGGAGATCCTATATGTATATAATTGTGTGCATGTATATATTGTAAGCTGAGAAAATATTCTATGCTATTTCTTCTATGCTAATGAAGGACTACAGAGACATTTCAGGCACAGGCTAAGTCTTCCTGGTGTGGCAGAGTTCATAACAGGCCCAATACACGTCTCTGCCATTTGCTTACATTAACCATGTGCTTTTCACCACACACAATTCATCTTCCTTTATATAACTTTGTCATGTTTGATGTTATTTGACAGCTTGTGACTTAAGCGTTGTAGTAATCAGATCAACAGAGACACTGATGTATTTCTATATACAATCTATTTACTATTGTTGAGTCATGGCCTGAGGAGAGCAAGTTAAATGTACTTCACCCCCGCTTTATCAAACTTTACTCAACTTTGATGGTCAGCTGGTTTTGAGGGTTGGTTTTCACCCATGTTTCACAATGCTTTGCTCAGGGTATAAGAAGTAAGGATAACTGTTGATCTGAGAGACTTACACTGCGTCTCCCGCACACCAGTGAGTAGCCTCATCTGCTAACAAAGGCAGTTTCACTGTCTTTGTTACACAGCAGTGCATTTGTTACAGCTAAGTTTCTCTATACAGTATGCAGGGTCCAGTGAGAGTCGGCAAAAGGGAGGGGGCAGTGAAGACTACTGCGGAATGGGCTGGGGGGTGAATAGTGAATAGTGGGCTTGGGAAGGAAAAGACTCGATGTGGGGAGAAAGCGGAGTGGTACTCAATGCTGGAAGGAATAAAGGGAAGAGAAAGTGGCTGGGTCATGCCCTCGCCCTTGGGTGTTGGATGTGGCTTGATCAAGCCCTCGCTCTTGCATGTTGGAAGTGGCAGGGTCAAGTCTTTGCCCTTGGATGCTGGAGGGTTTGATGGATTTGGATTTCCATCTTCCAATCCATCTCAAGCAAGGATCAACCTTTATCCTTTTTTCCTTACTTTATGTCATGTCATTTCATCAGCTTATCCGGGGCCGGGTCACGGGGGCAGAGAGAGTCTTAGGAGAGAATTCCAGACTTTCCTATCACCAGACACTTGGTCCAGCTCCTTCAGGGGGATCCTGAGGCGTTCCCAGGCCAGCCGAGAGAAATAGTCCCTTCAGCGTGTCCTAGGTCTTCCCCGAGGCCTCCTCCCGGTGGGACATGCCTGGAACACTTCCCTAGGTAGTCGTCTTGGAGGCATCCAAAACAGATGCCAGAGCCACCTCAGCTGACTTCTCTCAATGTGGAGGAGCAGCGGTTCTACTTCGAGCTCCTCTGGGTGACAGAGCTCCTCACCCTGTTTATAAGGATGCGCCGCCCTGCCACCCTGCGAAGGAAACTCATTTTGACTGCTTAGATTTGAGATTTTGTCCTTTTGGTCATGACCCAAAGCTCATGACCATAGGTGAGAGTAGGAACATAGATTGACCAGTAAATCGAAAGCTTTGCCTTTCGGATCAGCTCCTTCTTCACCAGAATGGACTGATACATCGACCATGTCACTGCTGCCGTTGCACCGATCAGCCTGTCAATCTCACGCTCCATCCTTCCCTCACTGGTGAACCAAACCCCAATAAACTTGAACTCCTCCACCTGGGGTAAGGACTTTCCTTTAACCTGAAGATGGCAGACCACCTTTTTCCGGTGGAGCACCATGGCCTCTGATTTGGAGGTGCTGATTCTCATCCCAGCCACGTCACACTCAGCCAACAGAACAACATCGTCTGCAAATAAAAGAGATGAAATTCTGTGGTCCCCGAACCAGACCCCCTCATTTCAAGGCTTTGAATTTCTGTCCATAAAAATGATGAACTTCCTCACTTTCTTATTATGATCATTTGAATCAGTATTTAATCTTGAAATGATTTTGACTAATGAATAAAGTTAACACATATCTTATTATAAGAATGTTCAGTGCCTTTGCCGGTCTCTTTGTAACTCTATATTCAGGAGTCACCAAACCAGGTCAGAGGTCATGGAGACCTCGAGTGGAACTGAAGGGCTTGATGATTTAAAACAACTGTGTTCCTATTTGATTTGATATGTGTTGACACTGTCTAAAGTAATTTTGATATTCTTATTATTAATATTATTATGTATTAATTCTGTTTAAACTTTGTGTAGTGAGAATAGAGCGGCCTAGGAACTCACTGCGAGTGTTGAAGCTGGTTTCTGCTGATGAAACTGCAAACTATCTTTAGTAAAATTTCTTTTTAATTGAATTGAGCCAAAATTTTGCGGTTTTTATTTTAGCGTTTTTTTAAAGCATGACGGTAAAACATGAACGCAGTTATGGATATATTAAAACATGTGCTTGTTTATCGTAAAAATTCAGAATAATGATAAAAAAAAAAATTTTGTGGATCTCCTGACTTCCGGGTGCAACTATCCTGCCCATGTGACTGGTGTATTCTGGGAAATTGTCTTACCCCTTAGTATCAAGTGTGGTTCTGAAAAATCTCAGTTCAAAGGGGTATTTACTCCTTCCCCTTAGCCCTACGCCTTCAAGATAAAGAGAATTGTGACACCCCTACACCCCTAGGTAGGGGTAAGGGGAAGGGCTAAGGGGTAGAATTGGGATTGGCCTTAGTGTACAACCAACAAACCAACCTTTTTTCGATTTGGAAAATTAGTTATTTATTGTTCTTATAAAATATACATTTGTTAAATAGCCTACATAGCCTAATCTATGAATCAAACAAATCCAAACATTTTCTTGATTTCTGCATAATGATAACACCGCTCCAAACTGAGGCTTTCATTTTACAGCTTATACAACATGTATGCAAATAAACGAAATACCATATGTAAACAACACAATTGTTATATGCTATAGTATCCCATACTTTACTAAAAGTTAACATATGAGCCCATTGTCTTATCACGCATGCGCACATGAACTGCGAGTGAGAGAGGAAATACAATCACTCTCCTGATTGGTTAACGCGGCGCGAATGTCCACAGAAGTTCAGATTTTTGAACTCGAGCCATTCGCGCGTCAAATGTTCAATTCGCACCGCGCCATTCGCGCTTATCGTGCCGCAGGATGTCTAATCGCACCTTTGCATTGACTTAACATGTAAATCGCTCGCGCTTGGCGCTTGTTGCGCGTCTGGTGTGCCCATCGGCAATAAGAGTCCCCGGTAACCCGGACCAACCATAGGGTCGCATTGTTATTTGTGGGTCATTTGTATCGCTCTACCTGCATTGTATTTGCATTGCCTCACACAATAAACATTGCATATATTTCTATATGATGTAACAGTCAAAACAAATGACAACAACACAGTGTTGCTTCTTTTTTCCTGTAACAACAGCACGGCGGATAACAGTAACTAATTACTTTTATTATTATTAATATTACTATTTATTACTGATTGATTTATTTTCTTATTAGTTTTTAATGTTTATTTTCTCATTTTGTGTTAAACCCCCAATCTGCTCAAATCTCTTTATTTTTATTTTAACACAAAATAAGATGAAAAAATAAACTAATTAAAAATTAATATTAGAATTAATTTCTTGTGGAAAACCTGAAGCAGCCCAGCCTCACCCAGACTCAGCCCCCAGGTAAATTGAGTTTAAGACCCCTGCTCTAAGGTAAAATCAGATGCCCAAGACATAATCTTTAACCTAATGACTTATATTAAAAATGTTGACAGAGGGTTGTGGTGTAATAATTACAGCGGAGCATTATTTAAATGCAGAGGCCTAATTTCCGTGGAGCAGTAGGTTTGAGGTAGTCTGCTATTTTTATTTCACAGAATAAAAAAAAAAGCATGATTGGACAAACAGCCTATGCGGGTTTAAACAGATTCAGTCAGTGCTTTGGTTTGGTGTAATCTAAATTTGTCATTGAAGTGAAAAATATTCAGGGCAGGACTATTTCATTAATTTATTAGTTTATTCTTTTATGTCTGGTAAGGTTAGCTGCATGACCCAGAGCTCTATATCGATTTATTCTTTTGCATACAATAAATTACTAATACTTCAGGCTGATGGATTCAGATTTCTGTCTTCCAATCCGTCTCAGCAAGGATCAACATTCATCCTTTCCTTATTATTTTATTAATATGACTATTTGAATCAGTATTTAATCTTTGAAATGATTTAGATTAATGAATGAACTTAACACATTGCTTAATGTGAGAATGCTCAGTGTCCTTGTTCCTCTCTTTTTTGTCTGTCATAACTAACTCTATTTTCAGGAGCCACCAAACCAGGGGTGCGTTTCCCAAACAACGACGTAACTCGCGGCTGAACTATTATAGTGCGATGCATCGCTTGGCAAAAGAACGATGTAGTGACGAGTGTTTTCCAAAACCCATAGTTTCTCTGTCGCAGATCCATCGCTTGAACTATGTTAGTTATAACGTAAAACGCCCATAATGATGCTCTAAACGGGGTGGAGTAACTTCTTCAGAGAACAGCCCCATCATTTCTTTGTGCAAATTATATTGTTTTACCCAAACACGCATTTAAAATAAAATCCAATATTAGTTTTGGTAAAAACATGCACTCGTTTTACATATTATTTAAAATATAAGTAAATAGAGCATATAGGGCCTGTGTTTGCTTTACTAATATAATTGAGAAGTTGAACATTACATATTCTATTCTAAAACATAAAATCACTTACAAAAGCGAACACTATTCTAATATCATATATAAATCATATAAATAAATAAATAATGAGGCGATTTATTATAAATATATTTACTTTAATAATAATATTAATAATATTAATGATGATGATGATGATTATTATTATTATTAATATTATCATTATTATTATTTAGGATATTGTTTATTTATTAAAAAATAAAATACAATTTCACATGCAAACCACAGCAGAAAGTTCTAACCAGCAGACCCATGTCATATACAGCAGAGAAACTTAATAAATAACCCACTATAAAATAAAAGAATTAACGTATGCTGTGTTTTTTATTTTCACAAGCTTTGGAGACGTAACATAATTTCCGCTTTTAAATATACCTATAGCTTTCGCCATGAGGCTGTGTTCAAAATGATATCAATGTTTTCAAAGTGCACTGCGAAGGGAGCACAACTGTAAACATGAAGATCGCTAAAACTGAACTGTAAAAATACTTTGAAAGCAAATTACACCTAAGAGAGATGACCTTAATGCTTTTTTATTTTTAATAATTCCAGCTTTGAATGTTAGAATGTTCTAAATGAATAGGGCATAGGGGGGATAAGTGGAAATAGAACACAGCCAGGAACTATGCTTCTAACTACAGCTCCAGAGGTGTCCTTTTCAAGTGCTCAAGATTGCGACGCCGTTTGCGAATGTTCGTTGGAGCGATGGATTTGGGAAACAGCAAATCAAAGAACTATGTTTGTAACAACGGAACTTGCAACCTTAGTTGGCTAACGATGGTTTTGGGAAACGCACCCCAGGTCATGAGCCTGAAACTGAAGATGAGATGTGACTTTAAGGGACTGTTCATATGGATTAATTAATCATTCTTAATGTTCAATGAACGCGAGCTGTCGTAGATTATTAAAGACGCAAATCCCTCACTCCACATCAGCTGCACCTTCAGCAAACCTCCTAATTCCTGCAGAACGAGGACTTTATGATTGTTTATGAGCATCAAAAGTGTCTGATCTGTTCAGAGAAATATTTGACTGTGTGTTACCACATATTAAATGACTGAAACGATATAAAGAAATGTCCACTGTGCTGAGCGAGAGCGCTTACAGAGCAGCGCATCATCGATGGCGTAGGCATGCTCAGGCCCGAATGCAATGTGAGTGTGGGCTGTTGGGGGAGACGGGAGGGGGGACAAGTGCACTTTGGCCTGGTTCAAGGTAGCTGTACATAGTGCGAGTACGCCCTAAGTGAACTAAGCAGCTGATTAGGGCCCCGCCGCCACAAGGGGGCCCCCCACAACCTGCTAGTGGTGCGAGCCGCTTGCTTGCTGAAATAGTCTTATTTGCATTTCACAAATGATCTTCATTGACAGAGCTTTAGTGCTTGAATATTTATACATTTACACTGAAAAGAAAAAAACTTTATTAAAGTTGAAATTGTTTTCGTGTGAAGGTCATGTGATCAACAGGAAGCTCGCCGCATCTCATTTCTCACATGCGTTCTGTGTTCTCGCAGTTTGAGTTTGTTCTTCTAAAAAAACCTGCAAGACCGACCGGTCGCCACAAGATCGCCAGCCCCCGCCACAAGAACGCAAGCCACCATGGCCTTTGCTTCATTGCCTGCCTTTATAGACCTGATTTATTTTGGAAATTGGACCGCGAAAATGAAAAGAAACTAACATTATTCTTCAGACGCAGAAAAACTGAGGGGCAAAATGACGACAAGAAGAGAAGCACAAAATCATTTTTAGCATCGCTTTATGTGCTAATGATGATGTTAAAGACACTTATATCAAGAAACATTTTCTCGGCAAGCAAAACATAATGTCTCGTTTTTGAAAATAATATGCCAATATTAAGCCAGTTTTTCCTTAAAACAAGCACAATAATCTGCCAGTGGGGTGAGCAGAATAATCGTGTTTTTCCTTTTGACATTTGATTATTTTGCTCACCCCACTGGCAGATTATTTTGCTTGTTTTAAGGAAAAACTCACTTCAATTCGGCATATTATTTCTTAAAACAAGACAACATGTTTTGCTTGTCTAGAAAATTCTTCTTGATTCAAGAATTTTTAGATATTTGGACTAGAAACAAGACAAAAAATCAAAGTAAGAAAAGCATTTTTGCAGTGTGAGCAATGTAATCATTGTGGGCCGGTTTGCAATGGCAATACTCCACTATTTAGAGCAAGGTAGGGCCCCAAAACTATTCTGCTTAGGGACTCAAATGTGCAGGGCCAGCCCTGTGTATTCCTACTGTTAATACAGTCTAAAGTGATTTTGAGATTTGCCATTTTAAGTGTTGAATCTTTAAATGTTGATTCCTTTGTGTGTACGCTGCTAGTCTGAATGTGGATTACACCGGTTTTAACCAGTTTCTGATAAAGACGGCTGAGACTACATTCAGCCTTCGGTAAGAAACAGATTGTACTTTAAGTGTGTGTGTTCTATTTGATTGTGTATCATTTCACAGGTCTGGGATCAGCTCTGAACAGCCTAGTGGCTGTCTGACGTTTGTATGCTTGAGATATTGAGATATGCTGCACGTATCTGTGTTTTTCTTCAGGCTCATGAATCAGGAATAAACACAAACCTGTTTGTTCTTCAGTGTCTTCATCTGTAATTCTGCAGGCTTCTGGATCACTCATCTTCCCACTGTCCTTCAATAAACTCAGATTTGACTTCTGTCTGAAGGTCTGATGCTCGTCCTCACTTGTAGACTGATGGGAATATTCCAGTATTTAGAGCTGAAATGAAGGAGGAGGAGCTTCACTAACAGACAAACAGATCTGCCAAGACTAATGTAGTGTAGCGTGTGCAAAACAAAGGCAGCGGCCTATTGATGTCTAATAAAGCCAATAGAAAACAGAAGAGATGAGCACATTCTACATCAACATTATAGAGATGATCATTCACACTTAAAGCGCTTTTGGAGACTAATGAATGTGTCCAGGATCCAAACATCAGTATACATTTATACAGAAACCACAGCTTTCATCTATTACACATCATCACACTCCATGAGTTTAGCTAGCAGTTAGCACCTGTGTGAGCTTGTGTTGGGGTAAAGTTGGGTTATATTGGCACTTTCAGACGCTCTTCTTAATAATATCATTTCACTAAAGTATTATTTAAACATTCTGATTAGCCAAATCATGTTAGCATGATAAGTTAAAAACTTATTTTTTTCATGGCAAGGTTGACATTTGCATGTGATTTCAGACCAAAAATCCAAAGTACCACGGTAAACAATATAGGGAGCATGTCAGAAGCGTTCACTGAAGCCATGTGTGTATATAAAACCAACTTTAGCTCAGCGGTTAATGGATAAATGAAGCGTCCAACTATAAGAGAGGAGAAAAGTGTGTGTAAAGCTCTGAGCAGCCTGACGAATGGCGGAGCGCCTCTATTGCTGCTGCTGTAAACACCTCCTGACAATGAGCAATCTAGAAGACTTCTGACTCCTTTCTGTCCTCACTTCTTTGTTTTGATGAACTGTTATGAACTAGGCCAGTTTCTCACAACATATGTAGTATTATAAGTCACACTTACAGGCGATTTCAGAGCGAATATTAAAGTAAACAATATGAGCCCGTTAAAATGAAGTGTGTGAATATAAGAGCAGCTTTAGCTCAATGTGTGCTGTTTCTCTGCCCTCTAACACAGTATACAGAATAATAATGAGTGCATGTACAGCTCACACAGGAAATAAACAGCATTATTAAACATGTTAGAACTCTTGTAACATTAGTCAGCTTAACTCACGCTCAGTCTCCAGTAGTTTGCTCTGAATTCTCCACGGAGATTTCTCACATGCAGGAACAACGATCGTGTGAGCAGCAAATGAAGCCGTTCAATAAGCGAAATCACACGACTGCAGCCACTACACACTCACAAACTGATAGACAACGGGAATCTTCCTCTCCTTCACAGTTGTGTCCACTACATCTCTCTCTCTGTAACCGGCGCGCAGTTTCTGCTTCTTCTTCTTCTTCTTGGGGTTTAAGGGCGGATCGCAGACTAACAAGTGCATTACCGCCTCCTATCTTTCAGATGGACCATTGCCACTGTAACAGTAAAGATTTAACACTTCTACCTGAATTTAATAAATGTTTAATTGAAAACTGCTCTCCCTTATTCTGCTATTCCTCCTTCAGCTCACTTCTTTCAACAGTATATGTCCTACAGTGCACTATAATGTGTTCAACTCTTTCACTCACTACACATGTATCACAGAGCCCCGTTAGATGTTTACCCTGCTGAAAAAACAGCACATAAGCTGGTCGACCAGCCTGGTTTTAGAGGGGTTTTGGTCATTTCCAGGCTGGTTTTAGCTGGTCATCTCCCTCTTTTGAGTGGAATTACTGATCCTGAGGATGGGAAACAGCTGTTTCTATTGTTATGATACTGTCTACAGTAATTTAGCTATTTTTATTGTTAATTCTTGTTAAAGTGATTCCTTTCTATGCTAGATAGACTTTGTGTGTAGTGAGAATATTGTAGCTGAATGTTGATTAAACCAGTTTGATAAGCCAGCTGAAAGTACAAGAAACAGCCTTGGGTTTTCATAACAGATTGTCTCTGGCGTCTGTGTATGCATCTATGGTTCAGCTTTGTACAGGTCGGAGATCAGCTCTTAATAGTTTAGGGTCGGCCTGACCCCTAGAACCATACCACCATCCATATCTGGAGTAGATAGAGTTGAAACCAGAAGTTTACATACACTCTAATAAAAGGAACAACCATTTTTAATAAATGTCTGATGGTAAATCACTCAACGTTTACTATTTTAGGTCCATTAGGATTACCTAAATCATTTACATTGGCTAAATGCCAGAATAATGAGAGTTTACACACATTTCCGTGGTATTTTTTTTAGCTTTGCTTTTAAGCTGTATAACTTTGGTCAGATGTTTTGGGTCTCCTTCCACAAGCTTCTCACAGTAGTTTGCAGAAATTTTGGCTCATTCCTCCTGACAGAATTGCTGTAACTGAGTCAGATTTGTAGGCTGTCTTGCTCCCACAAGCTTTTTCAACTCTGCCCACACATTTTCTACAGGATTGAGCTCAGGGCTTTGTGATGGCCACCCCAAAACATTCACTCTGTTGTCCTTAAAGCACATTCTAACTAATTTGGCAGTATGCTTAGGGTCATGGTCTGTTTGGAAGACCCATTTGTGGCCAAGTTTTAATTTCCTGGCTGATGTCTTGAGATGTTGCTTCAGTATTTCTACATAATGTTCTTTCTTCATGATGCCATCTATGCTGTGAAGTGGACCAGTCCCTCCTGCAGCAAAACAGCCCCACAACATGATGCTGTCGCCCCCATACTTCACAGTTGGGATGGTGTTCCTAGGCTTGTAAGCTTTCCCCTTTGTCCTCCAAATGTAACACTGGTCATTATGGCCAAACAGTTCAATCTTAGCTCCATCAGACCACAGGACATGTCTCCAAACATTAGTCTTTTTCCCAGTGTAATTTAGCAAATTGTAATCTGGCTTTTGTGTTGATTCTGGCTTGTTGATTTTCCCATGTTGTCACACAAGGAAGCAGTGTGTTTGAGGTTTTCCTTCAATACTATTCTACAGTTGTGCCTCCAATTAACTCAAATGTCGTCAATTAGCCAATCAGAAACTTCCAAAACCTTGTTGACCCCATCATCTGAGCTTTTTCAGAGGCAGAATAATCTTATTGTATGTAAACTTGACTTTCAAGAAAAGTTATAACATTTTCTCAAACAATATCTCTCTCATTATTCTGCTATTAAGCAGAACAGAAACAAATGTGATCATCCTTACTTACCTAAAAGAGGAAAAGTTTAGTCACATTAACATCTGACTTTATTAAATGGTGATGTGCCTTTTTATACAGTGTATGGAAACTTCTGGTTTCAACCGTACAATCCTTCATTGATGCACACATTTAGAATTCTCTATTTCTGCTGTAACCGATGTGAACTTTTTACCTGGATTACACCTTTTCTGGAATTGTGTAAAGAGTATAATTGCTGCACTGTTGAACTGTAAGACAGAGCGGCCTATAGGAACTCACTGTGAGTGTTGAAGCTGGCTTCTGCTGATGAAACGGCAAACTATCTTCAGTAAACTTCATTTATTTAAGTGATTCTCTGACTTCTTCATCTGACAGACTGCTCATTCTTTGGGTTAAAACTGTAAATAATCCCTACAAGTGTGATAAACAGTCTGATTCTCTATTATTCTTATTTTTTTTTATTTATTTTAGGGGTATTCACCTTTAATGGATATGACAGTAGAGTATTGACAGGAAAGCGTGGGGAGCAGAGAGGGCAAGGACCTTGAGGCAGGAATCAAACTCAGATCACCTTGAGCACTGGAGTGCATGAGTCGACACACTACCACTACACCATTGGTGCCGACTATTCTTCTTTATTTTTAACTTAGGTATTACAAATGCTGATGCCACATGACCTGTTTTTGGATCTTTTGAAGCATCAGTGGAAATGTGCAAATACTCTCTGTACTTCATTCCCTTATATTCCCTCACATCACACACACCTCAGTTTCATATGAGCCTTCTTTTGTCTTTTTTCTAATAAACTTAGATCAACTTTTGGTTGGGGCATAACCCACATTGGTACAGGGGATAAGGGAATTATTGGAGCATGTCCAACCTCCTCCAGTCTCATATCTCTTATTAATTTACCCACACTCCATCCAAAATTACACTCTGTTTCTCATGTTCCCAACTAGGTTTCAGAACCTTTTTAGTAGGGTGATTTACCCTTTGACCTTTGAAATTTGCCCATTAGGAAACCATTAGTTGTTGTCGTCTTATCTGTAGTGGCATTTCACCCATCTCTACTTGAAGAGCAAAGTCTGGGGAGGTTAGACATGCCCCACAACAGATTCTTAAGGCTTGTGATTGAAATCTATCCACTTTGATTAAATTTGATTTGTTTGCAGAGCAACTAGACAACCATAATCCAATATACATCTTATAATGGATATATATATATATATATATAGCATCCCAAGCAACAACCAATCAGGCTTTAAAAGGCGGTGCTACGTGCAGATTGGATGATGCCAATGTCAATCAGCTCACACCGCACCGTCACATTTTAGCGTTAGACCCAATCCAAATTCTATTTTTGTACCCCTTCCCCTTTCCCTTGGCCCTTAAAACCGAGTGTGAAGGGGAAGGGCTTCAAAATGTACTCCTAAGCATTGGGACAGCACTACAGCACCTGCACACATCATCATACTTCATCACCTTAGAATTATAAGGTTCTATCTGACATTTTTGTCAAAATTGAGTTATTGACATATTCTTATTAATTGACAACTTATTTACATTATCCAATGTTTTTTTTTATAAGTTGTTTACATTTTAAGAATTTTTATTTAAAAAACAAATGTTACACACATACGGTTTGCTATGGAATGCAAAAACTTTGAAGCTCAATATCTCAAAATCATTCAGAACGCAGACAGAACCTTATCATTCCAAGGTGACGATATGTCATCACGATCTCTTGCTTCATATGAGATCAGACGATGGCGACTGCTGTAGTTATTCCAGTTGTGTTATTGTTTGGTGTTTATCTTCAGGAAATCACTGAAGGGATATATTATGTTATCATGACGATATAATGTGGCAATAAGATAACACAGTGGCCATATTCATCTGTAAACATACCAGAAACAACATTAACATTATAGCAGACACTGTAAAAGCTCATTCTCAGACACTAGACTGCTCTGACAGGGTGTTGGAGTGTCATCAAGTGTCAGAATGTTGTGGGTCTGCTGTACAGCAGTTATGATTAGGGATTATAGATCACCAAATTTAGTTTTCATTTTAGAGTTTTTTTATAAAAGCATGACGGTAAAACATGAACGCGGTTATGAAATATTAGAATGTGTTTGTCTGTTGTGAAAATTCGTAATAATGACAAAAAATGCTTTCTTCCGGGTGCAGCTATCCTACCGCTGTGGCTGGTGTATTCTGGGAAATTTTCTTACCCCTTGTTTATTGAGTTTGGTCCTGAAAAATCCTCCATTCCAAGGGCTATCTAGCCCTTCCCCTTAGCCCTACGGCTTCAAGATGAAGAGAATTGTGACACCCCTACCCCTTCATGGAAACGTGCAAAACAAGGGGTAGGATTGGGATTGGGCCTTAGGTTGCGCTGCTCTCTGTATCAGACGTGCAATTTCTGCTTTTGCACATGCACAAGTTCTTAAAGGGGCAGCGCTCAAAAAACAAGCAAACAAAATATGGTGAAGGGGAATTGAATATCAACTGGATCTTGTCCCGGTTATATTTATTATATATTTAAAAATAAATGTAAATATATTAAAATGTACCTGAGCTCCATTTAGAGCTTCACAGGCTGTGAATACTTATGTACATGTGATTTTACAGCTTTTTATTTAAGTCAATTTATAATTATAATCAACATTACAGTGGGAATATATACAAAAATCTGAGTTTGACAATACCTTTTTAGAGAAACCATCTACACCACCCAAATTCAGATATAAAACCATTCGGTCTACTTTTAGTGATGGTTATGCGTGATTGTGTGTGTGTGCACAAATGAAAATAAGGATGCAAATACTCAAATTTATGTTTGGTATCCACGTGAAAGGGTTCATACACATTTTACTACTAAAATTCCATGACATTTGCATGATTTTTCCAAGTCTTTTAAGTAAATTTTCATGATCTAATGTTTCATGCTACATCAGGGTATATGCAGGAATCCTAAAGGAAATTTCAATACCTTTTTAAGACTTTTTAAAGAGCTTCTCAGAATATTTTAAGACCTCGTCAAGTTCTAATCAGTATCAAACCTTTAACTTAATAAACAGTTGCTAATAAACCGTTGTAGTTAAATAATTGAATGGAGCACAGGCGTGCAACAGAACTCAGATAATCTCGGAAGAAATAAACCTTGAAAGAATAAATGACGTGGTTGTTTTCAGCGACAGGTTTCAGCCACTGTTTAATGTTGGGGTTTAAGATAAACAGTTAAAGAAAAAGTCTGGTGTGTCAGATGAAGAGAAGACTCAGAGTCGAAGGTGCAATTAAAAAAAAAAATGAAAAGTTTACTGAAGATAGTTTGCAGTTCTATGGCAGAAGGGCTTCACACTCAAGATGAGTTCACAGGCCGATCTGACTTACAGTACACCAATGCAGCAATTATACTCTTTACACAAGTCCAGAAAAGGTGGGATCCAGGTAAACAGTTCTCATTGGTTAAAGCAGAAATAGACTATTCTAAATGTGTGTGGCAGGGAAGAATTGTATCTGATTCCAGATATGGATAGTCTAAATGTGTGCGTCAATGGAAGATTGTCTGTTGACTCCAGATATGGAAGGTGGCATGGTTCTTGGGGGTCAGGTCGACCCTAAATTATTAGGAGCTGATCTCCGACCTGTACAAAGCTGAACCATGGAGGCATACATATACACAAGCGACAATTTGTTATTGCAACTCAAGGTTGATTCTTGTACTTTCAGCTGACTTATCAAACTGGTTCAAACCTGGTTTAATCAACATTCAGCTACAAGATTCTCACTACACACAAAGTCTATCTAGCATAGAAAGGAATCACTTTAACAAGAATTAACAACAACAATAGTTAAATTAATGTAGACAATTTTACGACAATAAAAAGAAGAACAGGTGTTCTCTCCTCCCAGCATCCGTAATCCTGCTCCAAAAGAGAGAGAGAGAGAGAGCTGTTTTGAGTGGTTGCAAATGCGTTGCTAGGCAGTTGCTAAAATGTTCTGATTGGCTGCTAGGTGGTTGCTGAGGTGTTGCCAAGATGTTCTAGGTCGTTGCTAAGGTGTTGCTAGGTTTTGTATGTTTGCTAGGCTGTGGCTAGTATCTTCTGAGTGGTTGATAAGGTGTTGCTGGACAGTTGCTATGGTGTTCTAAATGGTTGCTAAGGCATTGCTAGGCAGGTGCTAAGGTGTTCGGTTGCTAAGGTGTTTTGAGTGGTTGCTAGGTAGTTGCTAACATAAATTACCATGTTTCTAGCATAAATTAGCATGTCGTTAGCATTGAGTATGAATTAGAATGTCACTAACATGTTGCTAGTATAAACTAGCATGCCGTTAGCATGAATTAGCATGTTGTTAGTATGATTAGTATGCTTGTTAATATCAGAGATGGCAAAAGTACACACATCCTTTACTTAAGTAGAAGTACAGATACTCATGTTTAAAGCGACTCTGGTTAAAGTAGAAGTACTGACTACACTTTTGTACTTAAGTAAAAGTACAGACGTACCGCCTGAAAAATGTACAAAAGTAAAAAAGTAAAAAGTACCCGTTTCAACCACAGTCCCAAAGACATGCGGTATAGGCGAATAATAATTAAACTAAATTTGCAGTAGTTTATATGTGTGTGTGTGCATGTAAATGTGTATGGGTGTTTCCCAGTACTGGGATGCAGCTGGAAGGGTATTCGCTGCGTAAAACAAATGCTGGAATAATTGGCGGTTCATTCTGCTGTGGCGACCCCTGATAAATCAGGGATGAAGCTGAAGGATAGCGAGTGAGATAGGTATGTAATCATCCTGACGCAAACTCAGTGTTCAGCATGTAGTTTTGCCGCTGTTAGATCAAAAACAACAGCTGCCATTCATGTTGATACACTCTGTCTATCTTTATAAATAATGTCTTACATTTTACAATAAATTCTGTACAAAATATATAGATTTTTTCTTTTGCTAAAATAAATTCTTATCAGATTAAAATTATTAATTGAAGACAACAGTGTAGGGCTATATGTAAAAATCATATAGTCAATCAAATCAATAAAAACTGAAAAACAGCACAAATTCTGTATTAGGAAATATGAACTCAGCAGAAATAAAGGAAATAAACCGCAATGCATACATTTTTTATAAAGTGTTTGATTGTTTTAGACCTAAATGTACAAATCTTTACAAATAGCACTATTTTTCGCGGTATTAGAATGAAAGTCCAGAGAAAGCCCGTGCAGATCGGAAGTGAACAAAAGGCTTAAGCATTTAAACAGCATGTTTTTAACAGGAATGTGTCTCGTTTACCTGTGATCCGAACGAGCAAAAGTTGTCTTATTACCGTGTAAACAGGGCAGCATCAGTCATGTTAAATTCGCCGACTCCCTCTGTCACTGCGCAGTAATCCTAGCCTTTCTCATAGTAATCTTCATGAACTAGGGCTAGGCCATGTACGGTGCGCGATAGGCTTGAAGAAGCCGCGCGCTGCAGCACGGAGGTGCGCAATGAGGAAAAACAGACTGACAGCATCAAAAATGCGCTCATATTATTGCGCAATGATAAGAAATAATATACATCGCGCCACCAAACACATAAAAACGAAAGTAACGACTGTGGTTTAAAAAATGTAAGAAGTAGAAAATACAGATATTTGTGTAAAAATGTAAGAAGTAAAAGTAAAAAGTAGTCAAAAAAATTAGTAGTGGAGTAAAGTACTGATACCCGAAAAAACTACTTAAGTACAGTAACGAAGTATTTGTACTTCGTTACTTCCCATCTCTGGTTAATATGTTTCCATTATGGATTAGTATATTGTTAGTATGAATTAGCATGTTGCTAGTATGTTTATAGTATGAATTTGCATGTTGCTAGTATGATTATAGTATGAATTAGCATGTTGCTAGTATGTTTATAGTATGAATTTGCATGTTGCTAGTATGATTATAGTATGAATTAGCATGTTGCTAGTATGTTTATAGTATGAATTTGCATGTTGCTAGTATGATTATAGTATGAATTAGCATGTTGCTAGTATGTTTATAGTATGAATTTGCATGTTGCTAGTATGTTTATAGTATGAATTTGCATGTTGCTAGTATGATTATAGTATGAATTAGCATGTTGCTAGTATGATTAGCATGTTTCTGGTATGGATTGGTATATTGTTAGTATGAGTCGGTATGTTATTAGTATGTTCAACGTAAAGTCAATGGCAGTTTTTTTTTGTTTTCGTTTTGGATGTCTATGGGACAGTTGGTAGGGTGGCTTAAGTGGTTGCTAGGGTGTGGCTAGTAAGTTAAACGGTCATCAGTGATTGGCAGATTGGTAGTCTGAGTTAAATGAGCCCAACCTTAAGTCTGACAGTCTGGCGAAACGTTATGATTTTCTCAAGCCCCCATAAATATGATCTATTGAATAATATGATGTATTATCTATATTTTAATTATAATATATATTTATAATATATATACACACTTTTTTTTGTTACTACTACTATCTATTGTGTGTACTGTTTTTTTTATATATATATATATGCATGTTACTTTTTATGTAAACTTTATAACTGCTTTGGCAATACATTTGTAACATTTGTCATGCCAATAAAGCAACTATTGAATTGAATAGAGAGAGAGAGAGAGAGAGAGAGAGAGAGAGAGAGAGAGAGAGAGAGAGAGAGAGAGAGAGAGATCTCCATGACCTATGACCTAGTTTGTGTGTCTCCTGGAAACAGAGTTAAAATAAGCAGACAAAGAAAGAGACAAGGACACTGCACATTCTTACACAAGGCAGTCTGTTCAACTTCCTCTTTAGTTAAAATCAATGCAAAGTTAAATACTCATTCAAATAATCAACCAATAATCTTTTAATGAAAATAATGAGAAATAGGATGATGAGGAAAGGTAAACATCCACGCTGAGATGGATGGAACAAGATGGGAAGGTAGAAATCCGAATCCTTCATTAAACTCGTCTTTCTCCAACCAGGAGTATGCAAACTTGCATTATCCGATTTTGCCGTCTGTTTTGCTCTATGGCAGGGCTATTCAATTAGTTAGTCATGGGGGCCAGCTCATGAAGAGCATCCCAAATGAGGGGCCGGAGAGATATGACTTGCATTATAAGTGATGACACAACAGCAATATAAGAGCCCATATGCTGTATTTTTGCTCCTTAAGACACCCACATTGGCTAATTCTACATTAAAATGTTAATACATTGTATTTTGAAACTACATAACATCAATGTGGCTTTATTACAAACATTCAAATGTTGCATTTCACAGCAGAACAAAAGCAGTGCATTGCTGAAGTCGGCTTCTTCTACATTCACACACATTCATATGTTGTTTTGAACTGCGTAACAATTATAGATATAACAATTATAGATTTTGGTTGTACGATTATAGTCTAAAGAGTAATCATGTTTTCACGATTACCACATCTAAATGTGAATTTAAGCTTTATATTAGGCGAGTATTAAAACAAACAGTTGTTATCATCTTCGTTTAGACATGCATAATCATTTTAATAATTTGTAATAATTCGTCTAACATATCTTTTGTTTACATTGCACTGAAAGCCACGCACAACTCTCACCGCTATGGTGCGAGATGTTCTCTACTCGGTGCATCTGAAAGGCGCGAGCGCACCGCTGTGCTTGCGCACACATATTGGCATATATTGTAATATTAGAAATAAGGAACTTGTGTGTGGAAGACGAGATATGTGAACGGCCCACTGCTACAGTTAATCCAGTGTTGGTGCATATTAGCCTTGGTGTATAAGGTCTGAACTTTAAACTAGCGCACAGTTAGCATGACTTTGTTTAGTTGCAGCAGTTTCGTTCCGTGCAACAAAAGCGGCGTTGAAAAGCTTTTAGGTTTAAGTATACAAACGTTTTCGGCTGCTCGCACCACTCTCTTACGCCCCATTCACACGGGGCTTCAGCGTCAACGCTTGACAGAGGGCGTGTTGGCCAATGAAATTAGTCAGAAATAGGTAGGGCCAGACGGAATCTGCGGACGTTTTTTGCAATTTCTGCGGAGAATTTTGGTAAAAATCTGCAGATTTCTACAGAATAATTTTGCTGGTCTCATAACTAAAACCTTAATATGTGAAATATGTGTAATTTAAAAACTGAATAAATTCAGATTTACACACATTTGCTCAAGTAAATACACAGAATTAATGATGGGCTAAAAATCTGCGGAATTCTGCGCGCGCAGATTCCGTGTGGGCCTAGTAATATGCCACTGTCTGAGCTGGTGTATTTGCATACAGCGATCTTATTGGCTGACACTTCCACAATGCAGTTCGGCAATGCCTGACGTCACCCATTCAAAGTGAATAGGAAGCGTTGAAGCTGATGCCCCGTGTGAATGGGGCGATAATGTCAGGTGAGTCACGATCTGTGCAGCCTTCACCTGCAGCTCGTGCTGTATTGAACAGACGCACTTCACTTCATCACTATAGCGGCCGTTTTTCGACTGAACTAAATTTATTCTTGATGTCTTGTTCACACTATTTGGAGGGCCGGAACAAATTGCCTTGCGGGCCGAACCGCTAATTGAATAGCCCTGCTCTATGGTTTCGCTACATGTGGAGAGCGTCACGTCACCTTCCAGAGTTTGTAGTAAATTACTTGACATCACCCGGACTGAGGAGCTTGGCCGGACGCACCCGGCCCGAACCAATCGAGAAAAATAAATATATTTATGCTTTTTTGAGTCAAAGACTTTGGACAAAGCTTGAACAAAATTTAAGAAATGGAATTAAGACTTTTTAAATACATTTTAAGGGCCTTCAGTTTCTCATAATTGATTGATTAACTTTTAATACTTTAAGACCCCGCAGACACCCTGAACACATGCGTGGTAAAAGAAAAACAATGCATGTTCAAATTTATTACAGCATATCGTAAAACACACAGCAATCTATTAGGTTAAATTTATATTTACATCTATGTAAAACTGATTTAGATCATGCTTACACCGCACTAATAATGTGAGCGTATGGGATTGGCCAAGGACAGAAAAGAAGTAAACACAACTAACCTATATTCAAGTATACAGAGAACTGTTTTATATGACTTTTCCAAAACTTTGTGGTCTTTTCTGTTTTTCCAAAACTTTTCCAGGTCTGGAAACTGCCGTGTCAACATTTCATGACTTTTCCAGGTTTTCCATGACCGTATGAACCCTGACATGAACAAGCGACAATGGTGCAGGAACTGAGTAGGTTCTACTGGCTACAAAACCAACCTGTATCATTCTGGCCTAAATCCCAGCTCAATCCCCCCGCTGCATACTTGCCTTCGCTCTGCTCCATTGAATACGGTGCTCTCTAGCCAGAAGTTCACCTTTTACAAGTCTGTACCCAGCATGAGGCATTCTTAATATCATTTATAACCCACTACACTGAAGAAGTCTCTGATGGCATAAACCAGTTCCAGTTGACTGTCATGAAAAGAGTTTTAATGTAAGACCAGGTTTAATGAAAACTCTTCTCAAACATTAAATGCGCTGCATGACCAAGTAAATGTCAGCATTTTAATTCTTGGCCTATTCATGTTCTTAGAGCCTTCAGCAATTTATCAAAGTAAATTTAGTTCAGACTCGACTGTTACAAGCTCAAGGCAGTCAGCATTGTAACATTGCCTAATGGCTGCTTTTTCAGATGGTGGGTCCACTTTTCCAGTAGGACATTGACAGCGACACAGAGGCTGATGGTGTGGTGGAGCCAGAGATCCATCGTCCTTTATCTGATCAACAACTTGCTGTTCTTCATGGGTTGCTTAATCCTTTGATATCACACCTGAATGACTGGGAGTTATATCTACATACACATGGAGTTTATTTAGAAACTAATTTGGAGAGGATCACGTGCTTATGATTGACTGCAGCTGCCCCGCATTATCCAATTTACTATTCACCAATCAGACGATTCCTAGGCCACTATAAACGCCAAAGGCTTCATACCACAGACATCTTCATCTTGAAGAACCCCCCCCATCACATGTGTACAGTTACTCTCCAGTGTGAATCATCACATGTTTTTTTAGGTTTCCTAAATGACTGAATCTCTTATCACAGTGTGAACACTTGTACGGTTTCTCTCCAGTGTGGATCCTCTGGTGCTGTTTCAGTTCTGCAGCTGTCATAAAAGTCTTCTCACACTCAAAGCACATATACTCTTTTACACCAGTGTGGATCTTCTGATGTTGTCTTAAATGTGACTGCTCTTTAAAACTCTTTCCACACTCAGAGTATGAATAAGGCTTCTCCTTTGTATGAACACTGAGATGGACTTTCAGCCCTGACACCCTCAAAAATGCTTTCCCACATTGATCACATCTGTGAGTTTTCTCTCCAGTGTGGATCATCATGTGTTTATTAAGGGATGATGATTCTCTGAAACTCATCCCACACTGAGTGCATGTGTATGGTCGCTCTCCAGTGTGGATCCTCATGTGTTCATAAAAGGGTGAGGAGCGTCTGAAACTTTTCCCGCACTGAGTGCACACGAATGGTTTCTCTCCAGTGTGGATCCTCATGTGTTCATTAAAGAACGAGGGGTTTCTGAAACTCTTCCCACACTGAGTGCATGTGAAAGGTTTCTCCCCAGGGTGGATCATCATGTGTTCATTAAGGTATGATGATTGTCTGAAACTCTTCCCACACTGAGTGCATATGAATGGTTTCTCTCCAGTGTGGATCCTCTCGTGTCGTTTCAATTGGTCAGATGTAAGAAAAGTCTTCTTACACTCAAAGCACATATACTCTTTTACACCAGTGTGGGTCTTCTGATGTTCTCTTAAATGTGACTGCCGTGTAAAACACTTTCCACACTCAGAACATGAATAAGGCTTCTCCTTTGTATGAGTTCTGAGATGACGTTTCAGCGTTGATGCCCTCAAAAATGCTTTCCCACATTGATCACATCTGTGGGTTTTCTCTCCATTGTGGATCATCATGTGATTACTGAAGGATGATAATCGGTTGAAACTCGTCCCACACTGAGTGCATGTGAATGGTTTCTCTCCAGTGTGGATCCTCATGTGTACATTAAGAGTCTTTTTGCTTGCCAGACTCTTTCCACACTGACTGCAGGTCAAACGATTCTTTTCTCTTTGCATTAAAGTATCTTCAGTCTGTAAATGAGGTGTTTTCTCAGCTTTTAGGAGTTCATCATCTTCACTCTCCTCATTCTCTTCAATAAGGTCTAAAATTGAAGTAAACACAACCACAAATCAGAAACAGTTAGGACAGTATGGAAAAACTAATAAAAAAAAAAGAGAGTACACATTTACTTTGACTTGTATTTGATTGCAGACAATATGAACCAGGGCTCGAAATTAACTTTACTTGGTAGCACCGGTGCTCCCAACTTGAAATATTTAGGAGCACCAGAAAAAATTTAGGAGCACCCACCAAAATGAATGAGCTCCACTGCAAATTGTATATTAAAGGATTCATGGAGTAACGTGGGACCATCCTCCTGCAGACCCACCACCTACAGGGGGAGCCGTAAGGGGCTGGTGCATTGTGGAACGGGTGGTGGTCAAAGGTTAGGACCACGACAACCCGATCGTCAGGCCTTCGGGTCAGGGATAGGTCTCTCGCTGTGGTTTGTGCCTACGGGCCAAACACCAGTGCAGAGTACCCGGCCTTCTTGGAGTCCTTGGGAGCGGTGCTAGAAGGTGCTCAGACTGAGGACTCAATTGTTCTACTGGGGAACTTCAATGCCCACGTGGGTAATGACAGTGTTATCTGGAGAGGCGTGATTGGGAGGAACGGCCTCCCTGATCTGAATCCTAGTGGTGTTTTGTTATTGGACTTCTTTGCTAATCACAGTTTGTCCATAACGAACACCATGTTCAAGCATAAGGCGGTCCATCAGTGCACATGGCACCAGGACACCCTAGGGCAGAGGTCAATGATCGACTTAGTTGTTGTATCATCTGATCTCCGACCGTATGTCTTGGACACTCGGATAAAGAGAGGGGCAGAGCTGTCAACTGATCACCACCTGGTGGTGAGTTGGATCCACTGGAAAAGGGGAAAGCTGGACAGACCTGGCAGACCCAAGCGTATTGTGAGGGTTCTCTAGGAACATCTGGCTGAACCCTGCTGTCAAGCTGAAGAAGTCCTACAGGTCTTGGTTGGCTTGCAGGACTCCCGAGGCAGCTGATGGGTATCGGCGGGCCAAGCGTACTGCAGGCGGTTGAGGAAGCAAAAACTCGGACCTGGGAAGAGTTCGGGGAGACCATGGAGGAAGACCCCCCAAAGAGATTCTGGTAAACTGTCCGGCGCCTCAGGAGGGGAAAACAGCTACACATCGACATTGTTTACAGCGGAAGTGGGGAGCTGTTGACCTCGACTGGGGATGTGGTCGGACGGTGGAAGGAATACTTTGAGGATCTCTTTAACCCCACCAACATGTCTTTCATTGAGGAAGCAGAGACTGGGGATGCAGGGGTGGACTCACCCATCACCCAAGCTGAGGTCACTGAGGTAGTTTGCAAGCTCTGCAGTGGCAAAGCAGCGGGGGTGGATGAGATTCACCCTGTGTATCTTAGGTCTCTGGATGTGTTGGGGCTGTCTTGGCTGACACGTCTCTACAACATCGCATGGAGGTCGGGGACAGAACCTCTGGACTGGGCAACTTAGGTGGTGGTTCACATTTTTAGGAAAGGGGACCAGAGGGTGTAGTCATCTTGGAGGCATCCGAAACAGATGCTCGAGCCACCTCAGCTAACTTCTCTCGATGTGGAGAAGCAGCAGTTCTACTCTGAGCTCCTCTTTGGTGACAGAGCTCCTCACCCAGTTTATAAGGGTACGCCCTGCCACTCTGAGAAGGAAACTAATTTCGGCTCCTTGTATTCGAGATTTTGTCCTTTCGGTCATGACCCAAAGCTAGGTCATGTAGGATCCTAGGTACGAGTAGGATCATAGATTGACCGGTAAATCAAGAGCTTTGCCTTTCGGCTCAGCTCCTTCTTTACCAAAACAGACAGATCCACCTGTCAATCTCACACTCCATCCTTCCCTCACTCGTGAACAAAACCTCAAGATACTTGAACTTCTCCACCTGAGGTAAGGACCCCTAACCTGGAGATGGCAAACCACCTTTTTCCGGTGAAGCATTATGGCCTCGGACTTTGAGGTGCTAATTGTCATCCCAGCAGCGTCACACTCGGCAGCAAACCGCCTCAGTGCATGCTGAAGGTCCATGTTCTATCAAGACAACAGAACAACATCGTCTGCGAATAACAGAGATGGAATCCTGTGGTCCCCGAACCGGACCCCCTCATTCCAAGGCTTTGAAACTCTGTCCAAAAAAATTATGAACTTCCTTTTTTATAATATGATTATTTGAATCAGTATTTAATCTTGAAATGATTTTGACTAATGAATAAAGTTAACACATTGCTTAATATAAGAATGTTCAGTGCCTTTGCCGGTCTCTTTGTAACTCTATATTCAAGAGTCACCAAACCAAGTCAGAGGTCATGGAGACCTCAAGTGGAACTAAAGGGCTTGATGATTAAAAACAACTGTGTTCCTATTTGATTTGATATGTGTTGACACTGTCTAAAGTAATTTTGATATTATTATTATTATGTGTTAATTCTGTTTAAATGGAGATGCTCTGTTGTGATGATGTTCTGTGTGCTGTTGGTGGAGATGCGCTGGTGTTATGATGTTCTGTATGCTGTTGTTCGCATGTTTAAAATAAATCTGGATTTTAAAATGCAATATTTAACGTGTCAGACACAAAATAGACACGTCAATTATTACTTTTTAAATTAAATAATAATTTATTATTAATCTGACCAGTTAACCGTTAATAATCGGATAACGAGCGGCGGTTGTTGGTTGGCAAAATTAACTGAAATGAGCATCCCTAGTATAAATATTGTGGTCTGAGTGAGGTTTGCGGTCGGGCCGTGTGTAAGGCATAGTATTGTGGTCAGGTAAGGTTAGCTGCATGACCCAGAGCTCCGCATCGATTTATTCTTTTGCATACAATAAATTACTAATACTTCAGGCTGATGGATTCAGATTTCTGTCTTCCAATCCGTCTCAGCAAGGACCAACATTCATCCTTTCCTCATTATTTTATTAATATGACTATTTGAATCAGTATTTAATCTTTGAAATGATTTAGACTAATGAATGAACTTAACACATTGCTCAATGTGAGAATGCTCAGTGTCCTTGTTCCTCTCTTTTGTGTCTGTCATAACTAACTCTATATTCAGGAGCCAACAAACCAGGTCATGGAGACCTCTTGAGTGGAACTAAAGGGCCTGAACAACTGCTTTCCTGTTTGTATTGCCATAGCCGGCCCTCCCTATAAGGGCGCACTCACACTATGCTATCCGAACTGTACCCAGGCCCGTTTCCCAGATCGTTTGAGAAGTGTGAATGCTCTGAATCGGGTTCATGCGCGGTTCAGTTGGCCGGTCCTGGCCCGGTTGGAAGAGGTGTGCCAGAGCGCGGTTCACTTGGGCTCAAATGAAAAAAAAAGCACACCTGAGCCTGAAACTGAAGACGAGACGTGACTTTAGGGGAGTGTTTCATTTAGATTTATTATTCATTCTTAATGTTCAATGAACGCAAACTGTAGTAGATTATTAAAGACGCAAACCCCTCACTGCACGACAGCTGCACCTTCAGCAAACCTCCTAATTTAACCTCCTTTATGAGCGTCAAAAGTGGCTGATCTGTTCGGCGAAATATTTGACAGGCCCGAATGCGATGTGAGTGCGGGCCGTCGGGGGAGACGGGAGAGGGGACAAGCGTGCTTCGGCTCGGTTCAAGGCAACATACATAGTGCGAGTACGCCCTAAGTGAACTAAGCAGCTGCTTAGGGCCCTGCCGCCACAAGGGGGCCCCCCACAACCTGCTAGTGGTGTGAGCCGCTTCCTTGCTGAAATAGTTTTATTTGCATTTCACAAATGATCTTCATTGACAGAGCTTTAGTGCTGAAATATTTATACATTTACACTGAAAAGAAAAAAAACTTTATTAAAGTTGAAATTGTTTTCGTGTGAAGGTCATGTGATCAACAGGAAGCTCGCCGCATCTCATTTCTCATATGCGTTCTGTGTTCTCGCAGATCGAGTTTGAGTCTTCCAAGGAAACCCCCCGCCACAAGAATGCAAGCCACCATGGCCTTTGCTTCATTGCCTGTCTTTATAGACCTGATTTATTTTGGAAATTGGACCGCGAAAAGGAAAAGAAACTAACATTATTCTTCAGACGCAGAAAAACTTATGTTGATGATGTTAAAGACACAATCTAGTAGCACATTTATTGAAAATAGGCAATTACAGATAAATAAACATCGTCTACTTATATGAAATGTTTATTTTTTCCTGCTTTTACAGACCCGTTTTTTTGTCTAAAACACATTTTACTGAAATGCAATACTGAAGTGTCTTTCACTGACATATTCTGCACACTGGTAATATGTGTTCCTGAGACATGTTTATAAATGTGATGTCCTGATGGAATTAATCATAGTTTAATACAAGCTCTGGACTCTGCATCTTAAATGTAAAGATCAGTGAAGCAGACTGAATAAGGGAATAATAAAGTCTGTGTTTGGGTATCGACATTAACCCAGTATTTGTTGCTTCTCTTTCTCTCTACGTTCTTTTATATGCATAATTTTCATATTTACTTTATATTATTTGCTTATTGGTGTTATTATTTATGGATCAATCTTTGCATTAATGTTCATTGTTTTGTTGTTGTTTTCTTGAGTTGTTAGTGAGTTCAGAGTGTATATTTTATTACTAACTAGTGCATTTTCACTTTTGGCTAATTATTGCTCGCCGTCTTTCATTGCTTTTAGAATTTATTAAAACAAAAAGAAACTCAACCAGGAATCTTTTATAGAATCTTCAACCTGTTTGCTAAATGAATAAAATATGCTTTAAACACTCCAGAAGGACGCAAAGCAGGAATCACTGCTCCCTTTATCAAAGATAGTTTCATTCTTCACCTCTGAAGCTGCTAGTTGACAGAAGCAGTGCTGTTTTAAAACGTCCAAGTCATTCAGAGAGTCATTAAGCAGAAGAAATCAGGCTTTACTTTTCTGTGTCACTGTATAGGAGCCATATTACTTTTCATTTAATTATAATGTTTATTTGTATACTGATTATTTTGGGTTTTACAATGACGTATTATGTTTTGGTCACATGGGCATACCTGGCACCTGCTAGCACATAAAGCGCGTGCACACTCACACAGGTGTTAGGAGGAAGAAAGAACGAGAGTGGAGTCCGTATTTTTTGTTGACCGCCACGGCACACGCAACACGACGCCGCAATGCCACGGCACACGCAACAACCTTATAATCAAGCCACGCTACAACGCAATAATCAGCCTTAAGCTACGGTCACACTGGACTTTTCTTCCCATAGACTTCCATTCATACGCACGCGAATGCGTCAGACCGGAAACCCAGGGTCATGCGTCGAGTTTCGCATTTCGTTGCGGTGCAAAGTTGAAGCTTCGTGAACGCTGACCTGCGAAATCGCAACACTTGACTGCGTGAGAGGAATCCAGGATAAAAACACGACCTCTCTGAACAGAAATTTAAAACATGGAGCAATCGCTAATATTTTTTAATGTCTAATCATCTTGTTTAATCCCGCCCCTTTTTGCAGCACCGTACGACAGAATTTCGCAAGCTCAAACTCTAGTGTGACCGCGGCTTTATACGAAACAGGTATTCAACCCACAGCTGTTTGTTGTGTCATGTTTAAAGTTTATATAAAGTTTTGCTACTAACCTCTTGGGCTCAGCGTGTCTGTCTCAGCCATCAGTGCGTCACAAATCAATGGACTCTCACTGCTTCTCTAGTGACTTAAGGAGGAATCAGGAAGTCGCAATTCATTTTTAATACACTGCAAAAAATGCTTTTCTTACATAGATTTTTGTCTTGTTTCTAGTCCAAATATCTAAAAATTCTTATATAAAGAAACATTTTCTTGGCAAGCAAACATGTTGTCTTGTTTTTGGAGATAATATGCCAATATTAAGTCAGTTTTTCCTTAAAACAAGCAAAATAATCTGCCAGTGGGGTGAGCAGAATAATCTTGTTTTTCCTTTTGACATAAGATTATTTTGTTTACACCACTGGCAGATTATTTTGCTTGTTTTAAGGAAAAACTCTCTTCAATTTGGCATATTATTTCTGAAAACAAGACAACATGTTTTGCTTGCCTAGAAAATTCTTCTTGATTTAAGAATTTTTAGATATTTGGACTAGAAACCAGACAAAAAATCAAAGTAAGAAAAGCATTTTTGCAGTGTGAGCAATGTAATCATTGTGGGCCGGTTTGCAATGGCAATACTCCACTATTTAGAGCAAGGTAGGGCCCCAAAACTATTCTGCTTAGGGACTCAAATGTGCAGGGCCAGCCCTGTGTATTCCTGTGTGTTAATACAGTCTAAAGTGATTTTGAGATTTGCCATTTTAAGTGTTGAATCTTTTAATGTTGATTCCTTTGTGTGTGAGCTGCTAGTCTGAATGTGGATTATACCGGTTTTAACCAGTTTCTGATAAAGACGTCTGAGACTACATTCAGCCTTCGGTAAGAAACAGATTGTACTTTAAGTGTTCGTGTTATATTCTATTGTGGATCATTTCACAGGTCTGGGATCAGCTCTGAACAGCCTAGTGGCTGTCTGACGTTTGTATGCTTGAGATATTGAGATATGTTGCACGTATCTGTGTTTTTCTTCAGGCTCATGAATCAGGAATAAACACAAACCTGTTTGTTCTTCAGTGTCTTCATCTGTAATTCTGCAGGCTTCTGGATCACTCATCTTCCCACTGTCCTTCAATAAACTCAGATTTGACTTCTGTCTGAAGGTCTGATGCTCGTCCTCACTTGTAGACTGATGGGAATATTCCAGTATTTAGAGCTGAAATGAAGGAGGAGGAGCTTCACTAACAGAGAAACAGATCTGCCAAGACTAATGTAGTGTAGCGTGTGCAAAACAAAGGCAGCGGCCTATTGATGTCTAATAAAGCCAATAGAAAACAGAAGAGATGAGCACATTCTACATCAACATTATAGAGATGATCATTCACACTTAAAGCGCTTTTGGAGACTAATGAATGTGTCCAGGATCCAAACATCAGTATACATTTATACAGAAACCACAGCTTTCATCTATTACACATCATCACACTCCATGAGTTTAGCTAGCAGTTAGCACCTGTGTGAGCTTGTGTTGGGGTGAAACCCCCAACTGTGATGAAAATGAACAACTGTTGGTTCACCAGCTCTAAAATCTGACACTAAGAGTGAGGAGAGGCATGATTTTATAGTTTACATAAGTTAAAATAAGATAATAAGTGCAAAGAAATAAAGAGTAAGAAGTTCAATGCCCTGTTACATATAAGGTTATGTTTATATGAACACTGTAAATGAGGAACTGAATCCCCGGGTCTGAATGCAAACATCACTGGACCGCATGAACCACCGATTTTGATCCCACCCCAATAATAATAATAATTATTATTTAATAATTATTTTAAACCCCGGAAAATGAAATTAGCAGACAAAAGCTCAAAAGTATCCAGTTTTCCCCACAATTGAAGCTAACAGGTGCTAACCTTGTCTTAATCCAGAGATTCCCAATGAGGAGGTTTCAGGACAATGACAGGGGTCCCTTGGGGATTTCCAAAAGTCAAATAAATGTGATTAAACTATTAGAATTACACTATTTTATCCATAACCAACAGAAAAAAGAAAAGAAATTAGTTTTTAATAGTAAAAACAACACACAAATGAAAAGCCATCAGCCTTTATTTATTGTATAGGATCAGTGTGTTTACATTAGATTAACAACACAGCAATAGCTTCAGCTGCAGCAGATTGATTTTATAACACCTGGTTATTTATTATCACCAGCGGTCTCCAAAATTAAACCAAGAATAAACTGGTGCTGAAAACATTGTGTCCACAAGTCTCTTTAGTTATATTATTAATTATGTTAATAATAAATTAAACTAATTAATAAATGACTATAAAATGATATGGATGTTAGACTGTTGCACTTCTTTGTGTTGTCAATAAGCTCATGTTTATATATAGAGGTAAAGTTGGTTTTATATTCTGATATTCAGACATTCTCCTTAATAATTAAATTTCAGTAAATTATTCTTTGCACATTCTAAATAGGGGAATTATATAATCAGCTAATGATTATCAAAGTACAGCATTGTTCACAGTCAATTAGACAGTGTTAATGTTGTTTTAAAGTCATACTTGCATGCTAATTCCGATCGAATATTCAAAGTAGCATGGTAAACAATATAGAGACTTATAAATGAACGAATGTGTGAATATAAAACCAACTTTACCTCTGTTTTTATAGGCCTAACGTTGTATGAGCAACATTTGCATATTTATAAAACCTAAGAGGAATTTAGGGGTCGCGGGTCACTGGCATTGCTATTTTAGGGGTCGCGGGCTGAGAAGATGCTCAACACACACACACACACACACACACACACACACACACACACACACACACACACACACACACACACCTGTTCTCATAAAAACTACTCGAGGGTTTCTTTAAAATGAAGTGTGTGAATATAAGAGCAGCTTTAGCTCAATGTGTGCTGTTTCTCTGCCCTCTAACACAGTATACAGAATAATAATGAGTGCATGTACAGCTCACACAGGAAATAAACAGCATTATTAAACATGTTAGAACTCTTGTAACATTAGTCAGCTTAACTCACGCTCAGTCTCCAGTAGTTTGCTCTGAATTCTCCACGGAGATTTCTCACATGCAGGAACAACGATCGTGTGAGCAGCAAATGAAGCCGTTCAATAAGCGAAATCACACGACTGCAGCCACTACACACTCACAAACTGAGAGACAACGGGAATCTTCCTCTCCTTCACAGCTGTGTCCACTACATCTCTCTGTAATTCCTGTTTCAGACTGCGCTCTCTGTACAAGAGTGTGCCGCACGCCTCTTCTTGAGTGACGCTACTGGTTGTTGGATCGCCCCCTGGGGCGCACGTCATAAAGCCCGCCTCCCCCATATTAACCAACGAGACTTGAGCCCAAATTAAAATGAATAATTACACTTGCATATAAACGTCAGACATCCGCTCAGTGCTGCCAGATTGGGCGGTTTCCCGGGTATAAATGACATAGGCGGCCAATCCGCTAGACTGTTTAGAGCTGACTCCAGACCTGTGAAATGATCCACAATCAAATAGAACACACACACTTAAAGTACAATCTTCCCAAGGCTATTGACATGAAATAAAGAGTATTTCAGCAGCTCTGATTATATTGATGACTCTCAGACTATAAACACCCTTTATGCCATTTAACAGCAGCTTAAAATAAAAATGAAAGACAATTCAGTTTCAGGCCGCATTTTAATGTCTATTTAAATTCTACATTACACTCTCTTTTTTCTTCTAAAGTTTATATTAGCTCTATACTGAAAAGTGTTACAGCCTAAAGTAGCCCATCAAATCATTGTGTTCAGGTTTTGTGTTTTACATAATCATGATAATCTCCTCCCTGCTGAAAAAAAACAGCTTAAACCAGCCTCAGCTGGTTGGCTGGTTTTAGCTGGTCAACCAGCCTGGTTTTAGATGGGTTTTGGCCATTTCCACGCTGGTTTCCAGCCATTTCTAGCCTGCTCTTAGCTGGTCAGGTTGGAAAATGACCAGCTTAAACCAGCTAAAACCAGTTTGACCAGCCTGGTTTAAGCTGGATTTAGCTGGTTTTGGCTGGTCAAGCTGATTTAGCTGGTCAACTCCCAGCCTGACCAACTAAGACCAGGCTGGAAATGGCCAAAACCCCTCTAAAACTAGGCTGGTCGACCACCTAAAACCAGCCAACCAGCTGAGGCTGGTTTAAGCTGGATTTTTCAGCAGGGCTGTCTCATTATAAGTGCGATATTAACCCGCGGGGGTAAAAAATGAAGTAAAACTGCAGTAGAACAGCAGTATATAGAAAGTTAACTGTACACTCTCAGAAATAAAGGTACGTGAGCTGTCACCTTTTCAAAAGCTACACATTTGTACTTAAAGAGTCCATATTGGTACCTCAGAAGTATATATTAGTAGCTTAAAAAATTTAAAAAGGAACACTTTTGTACATTTTAGGTACTAATATGTACCCTTGAGGTACATATAATAAGGTGCTTTTAGGTACAAATTTGTACCTTTTGAAAAGGTACCACCCAGTGACAGCTCACGTACCTTTATTTCTGAGAGTGTAGTCAAATTAAGTGCGACTGGAAAATTGCAAGTAATGTATAAACAGTTCAACCACAGGATAATCTGCAGTACATTGAAGTACAACAGGAGTAAAAGTAAACTGCACTTCTGTTGAGGGTTTCTTCTGTTCTGAGGGATATGTTCTTCATCATCTTCCAAACAATATTGTGTAGGTTTTGTTTTTTAATCAAGTCATCTTATAAATATAATTTGTAGAGTTTATTTGCAATAAACAGATAACTCCGTTTTTAATTTTGTGTGTTAATAAGTGGAGGATTAATATTGTGTGCAGGAGTTCAATGACAGAAACATGATGTCTGAAATTACCTGTTTCTGCAGATGAGCTCTTCTTCTTCTCTTTTACACATGGAACATTTGATCCGAGTGTGAGGAACGAGCGCGCGACCTGTTCCTGTTTTCGCGGCAGCGCGCGCGTTGTCCTGACAACGATCTGCAAACACAGCTCAACGGTCAGTCAGGGGGCGTTTATCCGTTTGTCTCTTTATTTCAGCAGCGAAATGTAAATAAATTACGTGTTGGCTGATTTCTTTACCGACAACACTGTTCACATATGAACACCTACAAAGACAGAAAAAAATGGCTACGTTTCTGGAGAAGCTCCTCTGGCGAGCTGGAGCGTTTTAGCCTTGTCGTCTAATTCAGTGGTGAGTGCCTATTTTAATATGTTGTCCTCACTACTTTATAACTTAGGTTGTGTAAAGAAACGTCATGTGTCAATGATTATCACACGTATGATTAGCCAATGATTTAGCATGTAACAGTCTGCCAGTACAAAAAAACTAACATTAATTTCCTCGTTGGTGTAGTTGATAATAATAACTGAAACTGTGAAGACAGACCTGTTTAGGCCAGAGGCAGTTCTGATTTACCTAAGCATTTGTGACGGCTGATATCTAGATGTGAGAATCTTATTTTAACCAATTATTAATCAGTGGTGGTGGTAACGAATTACATTTACTCACGTTCCTGTAATTAAGTAAATTTTTGGGGTATTTGTACTTTCATGAGTATAATTTTAAGTCTGTAATTTTACTTGTACTTTACTTGTAATCTACTTCGCTCCTTTTAAAATCACAATTCGTTACTGAGTACTGTAATTAAATTATATTTCAACCACCGACTTCGGTAGCCAACAAAAGAATCTCATCTTAACGGACCAATGAAAAGCCTGGTACATTATTTAAACTGAAAAACAAGTTCAGGCTACTGCAGATTTACGTGACCTGACCGTCTTCATACAGTCACAAAGTTATCCATTGACATATGGAGAATCAAGACAGCAATAATGAATCTGAAGAACGCAGAAATGAGGAAGAAATAGCAGAGGATGAATGCCCATGGCCACACCCAGAGGAGCTGTTCACCTACAGGTATATAGGGCAGAAAGAGGACAGCTGTGCTGATGCAGTGTGAATGGCTGTGTTATCATCTAAAAATGCTAATTAAATGTATGCCCAAAACTGGAATATCGCATAAAGACGTGCGAATAAAGCAGCGTTTCCGTCCAACAAGAGAACAAAATCGCCACTTTCTGATTAACTGGTGACAAATATCAACAGTAAAAATGGAATTTACTGTGGTAGAAGCTGCGGGAATATATTATCTTCATTTAATAAATGCAGTGAACGCGTGAGACACAGAGTGCAGACGCTTTTGACAATTCTGGAGGTCATTAATAATATAATAACACTAATACTGAAATGGTTAAGGCGTTTTAGAATGACCAAAACAACACTTTAGATGTTTCACAGTGTGCTCAGCCTGCTGGTTTGTCCATTCACACACATTTTCAAAATGCATGCGCATCATGGCGTTTCCATCAACCGTTTTTTATGTGCATATCCAAAAAGTGCATAAAATAAGTGGATGAAACCTGCCCTCTGCTGTGCCATTCGGCTAACACAGGGTTTCTGCGGGGTCTTAAAAAGTCTAAAATTTAAAAATCTAAATTTTAGGCCTTAAAAAAAAGTCTTTAATTCGCTGTTTTGGTCTTAAATATTTTTGCACAGGTCTTCTTTTTCCCATGTCCATGTAAAGCTACATCTGAAGCCTGGTTGATGCTCATTTAAATTATTTTTTGTTGTTGTTGCTTGGTTTTCGTGGTGTTGTAGTTCTTTATTTCACTAGTCCTGATGTAATTTGCGGTATTACAACTACAAAACATACAATACCCAGTCAGCTTTCTGTTTTTTTTATTTTATTGAACTTTATTTCTGTTATTGAACTCATGCGCGGCGAATGTGACGTCATCGCTGTGTTTGCGGAGGTTCGCTTGGGGTGCGCGCGACATGATTTCGGGTGAACAGTTCGCGCTGCACCGCCTTTGATTGAGTTGAATATGAATCACTTTGTAGAGATTTTTTCTGAAACAGTAGGACTGTACAGACATCTTAACGATCCGACCATGCGTGATCATCATAGAGATAACCAGATGACCAATAATTCTTGCCTAGAAATTGCAACAGCATGGAAAGGAGGAAAATGTTTTGTTAAAAAGTTTGAAAAAACCTGAGGGACAAGTTTATCAAAACAAAACAAGAGGCCATGGCAAAAGTGGAGACCCATGTGGTTTTAATATTACAGAATATGTTTTTCCACTATTTATAATTTTTACACTGATGTATAATTTTGAAGTTAAAACAATTGAATAGCTACAAACTAAAATTAAGGAACAAATTATGTCTTTGACAAAAAAAATATATGAAACTATCAGTTTACAGTATACTGATGCCCAATTTCTAGTCTTTATTGGTGATAATGGACAGCATTATTGCCTTTTCAGCTTATAAGTAGAGGACAGAAACTAGCCAGACAGTAATGTGTGAATTGTTAAGTGGGCAAAATAAAAATTTAAAATTTTCTTGCCATAATAAAAAATATATTTGTAGAGCAACCTCTTGTCATTGATATTTAACTTTAACTTTAAAACTGTCCAAGATATGAACAAAAGAGAGTGAAGCATCAAAGTTTGATTTAAAAAAATCTTGATTGGGGAGAACATGCAAACTCCACACAGTAACGCCAACTGACCCAGCTGAGGCTCGAACCAGTGATCTTCTTGCTGTGAGGCGAGAGCGCTACCCACTGTTTGAGTTTTAAAATCTTGAACAATATTAATGATATGACGTAGTTCCGGAAACTTCCTACTTCTCTGTTTATCCTTCTGACTTTGCGGTGGGTTTCTTTTGACCGGCCCCTGTCGTTTTAAAGAATATCACAACAGCGAACGCGTCAAGTATAAAAGCCTCGTCCGTTTCGTGATGTGCGCGCAGTCAGGAGGTGTGCGATGCGGCACCAGGTGAAAGTATAAATCAGCTTTAAGATGTTTCTTCCTGTAGTTCAGTTGTGCATCTAAGCTGTCTTCAGTACTGTTCAATTTAAATGATTTTATTTTAGCATAAATTTTGTGATTTTGCATTTTCTCTTGCGTATTTTTGATATTGTGATATTAAATTTAATACTTATTGGTCTTTAAAAGGTCTTAAGTCTTAAATTTGACATTATGATATCTGCAGACACCGTTACAAGACTTCAGTCTCTAATCTGAAAAAACACTTTATGGTAAGAAGACATAAACTTCATTTGTGTGATATTTAATTTATTAATATGTTTAGCCACTAGGCAGTGTTGTTCTGTGGTTTCTGACTGTTTGTTCGTGCGATTAGGTAATTAGCAAAGTTTCTCCATAATTTGCAAGTGTTTTTTCTAATTAAATGGTCTATTGTACAGATAGGAGAGGCATCATCTGAAATTATAAAGAGTCTATTTTTATTTGTGTATATTTCTGTTGTCTTTATTTTACAAAAGCAATGTTTTGCTATTGTGAGTATAATCGCGGCGCGTTATTGATCAGATAATCATCACAAGAACATGTAAATCCATCATCATTGTAATACAGACTGTATTAATTCATTAGGGATAAGTTAATACTGTTTATAAAGTTACGAAACTGTTTTTATAAAACACAATGGTAAGAAGACTTGCAACTTAATTTTTGTGAGGTTGTTGGTTCAAGCCCCGGCTGAGTCAGTTGACATTTCTGTGTGGAGTTTGCATGTTCTCCCCATGTTGGCGTGGGTTTCCTCTGGGTGCTCCGGTTTTGATTCATATATAAACCACACCTGACAGTTCAGTTAATGCTGTTTACACGGTTTCAGAAGTGTTTATAGTATCGTTAAATGTGTTATGTAAAATGTGTTTTATTGCCTGGATCTTGTCTGATTCAGCAATTATGGATAATTCCACCAATACCAACAGCTAAACAAGTCATTTGTACTCAGTAATTTGAGTAGTTTTTATGAAGAGTAATTTGTACTTTTACTTAAGTACTTTTTAACACCAGTACTTTTACTTGTAATGGAGTATAATTTCAGCAATGTAACAGTACTTGTAACTGAGTACACATTTTTAGTACTCTTTCCACCAGTTACTAATCTTAGTAATTGCAAACATTGAAAAAGTATGTTTACTATTGAAAAACTTCCAAGCAAATCTGTCGACCAGCTGAAATCAGTAAATATAGCCTAGTTTGTATTCTGCTCTACAAAGTAAACATGCTGAGAATCTTCAACTTCAGACTAAAGAAACTTTATTGATCAAAGCAGCAAATACTCAAGACAAAAACTCACACATATGTCTTTTTTACTTCTACTAATTACTGTGTTTACTAGAGATGCCACAATTCTCAATACAATATTGAACCGTTCGGTACGACATCCACAGTTCAATACGCGCTTGTGAATTGCGGTTTTTCCGGTTTTACGTTTGAATAATTTATGTGCGTTTTATTTCTCTCCGAATAGACTGTTTGTGTGTCCCTGTAAGTCTACGAGCTGAGATGAGGAAACTCCTCCCCGCGAGTAAATATTCAATCACTACAGGGCTCAAAAATAAGGACTGCCCGATGGCCCGGGGCCAGCATGAGAGACGCTCGGGCCAGTGTACAGAATGGTCATAAGGGAGGTGTCCGATCGGGCCAGTGCTGCCTTGTCACAAAAGTTTGGCTGCGACTGTCTGTCAATTGCGTGCAAATACAATCTTAGGGTGCTTTCACACATAGACGTTTGTTTCGGAATCTGTCTCTTTCCCCCCGTTAGCGCGGTTCGTTTGGCATATGCGAGTCCAGGAATCGCGCTCAAATCAGCGCCAAATCAATCGCTCCGAGATCGCCTGAATGAGGTGGTCTCTGCTCTATTGAGCAGATCGATTGTAGTGAGAAAACAAAACAATTCAACGAACTAAGGACCCAGGCTATACCACAGTGTATTATGATTGTGTAATAGCCATATATACGAATGATGAGCAGGGCGGGATGTCATTCCTACCGGTAAATGTGCGTTCCGTGTCTAATGCGAAAGTGAAAGCATGCTGAAATATTAACGAGAGCTGTTTATCAGTTAGGAAGATTGAACGAAGTTACCAACTGATAATCTTTCCATATTTTAATCTTATAATATGTTATATTAGGCCTGTTGTTTTGTTCATTTCTGCACTGACAGCTCGAAAGAAAGATCAACATTGATCTGCTTCATGATCTAATGCATGATCTGATGATCGGTTCATCTGTTTATTTGTAATTTAAGCCTATAATGCATAATTCTAGCCAACGTTTCTTTAATAGATTAATTCAATAGATTTTTACAAAACTTGACAACTGAAATGAGGCTCTGTATGAGAAAGTCTGACCTCTCTGATTTGTATTTATGTCTGTGGGTGTCAAAATTAAAGTGCATATTTTCGCTTTTAAAATATATACACAACTGCTCACAAGTTTGGGGTTAGTATGATCGTTTTTATTTTTTTCTCTTTCTTACTGTTCCTATTGCCTAAGCATAGAATAACAATAAAAAAAAACACTTAAGTGTTAAGCCATCAGAACCGAACTGAAAACCGTGTTAAAAAACCGAGGTATGTATTGAACCGTAAGCTAACTGTATTGTTGCATCCCTAGTGTTCACTATGTTTTTATGTAAGCTTCATAAATGCTTTGGCAATACATTTGTAACATTTGTCATGCCAATAAAGCATATAAATTGAATTGACAAAACAGCCTTGCACATGAGAAAATGCTTTTTCTACATTGATGTGTGCTGCTATTCTCCAGTGTGAATCCTCTCGTGTTTTTTCAGATGTGCTAACTGACTGAATCTCTCATCACAGTGTGAACACTTGTACGGTTTCTCTCCAGTGTGGATCCTCTGGTGCAGTTTCAGTTCTGTAGCTGTAATAAAAGTCTTCCCACACTCAAAGCACATATTCTCTTTTACTCCACGGTGGCTCTTCTGATGTTGACTTAAATGTGCCGGCTGTGTAAAACACTTTCCACACTCAGAGCATGAATAAGGCTTCTCCTTTGTATGAACTCTGACATGGAGTTTCAGCTCTGATGCCCTCAAAAATGTTTTCCCACATTGATCACATCTGTGGGTTTTCTCTCCAGTGTGGATCATCATGTGTTGATTAAGGTAGTGTGAATGTGTGAAACTCTTCCCACAGTGAGTGCATGTAAATGTTTTTTTTCCATTGTGGATCTTCATGTGTTGATTAACGGCGGATGAGTGTCTGAAACTCTTCCCACACTGAGTGCATGTGAATGGTTTCTCTCCGCTGTGGATCATCATGTGTTGATTAAAACTCCTTTTGTTTGCCAGACTCTTTCCACACTCACAGCAGATCAAACGATTCTTATCTCTTTGCATTAAAGTATCTTCAGTCTGTAAATGAGGTGTTTTCCCAGATTTTAGGACTTCATCATCTTCACTCTCCTCATTCTCTTCAATAAGGTCTAAAATCACAGTAAAAAAAAGTTAGGACCGTATGGAAACAGCAAATAATTTATTGTATTTGATTGCAGACAATATGAACACAAAATATGTCATGTTTTGTCTGGTCAACTTCACTTCATTTGTAAATATACATCCTTTCTTGTCATTCAGACCTGCAACACAGTCCAAAAAAATAGTTGTGACAGGAGCAGTTTAGGGCTAGTAATCAGGTAAATTGGTGAAATAATGATGTGTTGTCAACAAGTGATTGTAATTATGATTTGGTACAAAAGCAACATCCAGGAAAGGTCTAGTCCTTTAGGAGCAAAGATGTGCCGAGAATCAGCCGAGGATTTCAAATGATTGAAATGTTTAAAAACAATGTTCCTCAAACAAATGAAGGAAGACATTTGGATTTTTCATCTTCAACTGTGCATAACAATTAAAAGATTCAAGGAGTCTGGAGGAATTTCAGTGTATAAAGGACAAGAGCACAAGCCTAAGCTTAACAATCGTGATCTCCAATCCCTCAGGCGGCGCTGCATCAAGAATCCTTATTCATCTGTTAGCGATATCACCACATGGGCTCAGGCAAACCTTTGTCAAGTACCACAATACATAGTTACATCCACAAATGCCAGTGAAAAATGTACCATGCCAAAATTAAGCCCTATGCTAACAGTGTCCAGAAGCGCCGTCGACTTCTCCGGGCTCGGAGACATCTGGGACAATCACACATTGCAAACGTGTTGAAGGGCTCGGAGTTCTACCATCCCATCCGGTCCCAACCATCTCAGCATGGATGTTTTTTTCCTTTCCTCATCATCCTATTTTTTCATTATTTTCATTAAAGATCATTAATTGATTATTTGAATGAGTATTTAACTTTGCATTGATTTTAACTAAAGAGGAAGTTAAACAGACTGCCTTGTGTAAGAATGTGCAGTGTCCTTGTCTCTTTCTTTGTCTGCTTATTTTAACTTTGTTTCCAGGAGAAACACAAAATGGGTCATAGGTCATGGAGACCTCTCTCTCTCTCTCTCTCTCTCTTTCTCTCTTTTGGAGCAGGGTTACGGATGCTGGGGGGAGAGAACACCTGTTCTTCTTTTTATTGTCATAAAATTGTCTACAGTAATTTAACTATTGTTGTTGTTAATTCTTGTTAAAGTCATTTCTTTTTATGCTTGATAGACGTTGTGTGTAGTGAGAATATTGTAGCTGAATGTTGATTAAACCAGTTTTGAACTAGTTTGATAAGCCAGCTGAAAGTACAGGAATCAACCTTGATTTGCCATAACAAATTGTCGCTTGTGTATATGAATGTCTCCATGGTTCAGAGCTACAGATCGGAGATCAGCTCTTAATAGTTTAGGGTCGACTTGACCCCCAAGAACCTTGCCGCCATCCATATCTGGAGTCAACAGACAATCTTCCATTGACGCACACATTTAGACCATCCATATCTGGAATCAGATGCAATTCTTCCCTGACGCACACATTTAGAATAGTCTATTTCTGCTTTAACCAATGAGAACTGTTTACCTGGATCCCACCTTTTCTGGACTTGTGTAAAGAGTATAATTGCTGCATTGGTGTATTGTAAGGCAGAGCTGCCTAGGAACTCATTGTGAGTGTTGAAGCTGGCTTCTGCTGATGAAACTGCAAACTATCTTCAGTAAACTTTATTTATTTATTTGAATCTCTGACTCCGGCTCTTCTTCATCTGACAGACTGCTCATTCTTTGGGTTAAAACTGTAAATACCCCAACAGTGTACTGTGGTCAGATGAATCATTCATTCATTTTCTTTTTAGCTTAGTCCCTTTATTAACCTGGGGTCACCACAGCGGAATGAACCACCAACATATCCAGCATATGTTTTACGCAACAGATGCCCTTCCAGCTGCAACCCATCACTGGGAAACACCCATAAACTCTTATTCACACACATGCAGTACAATTAAGCTTACCCAATTCACTTATAGCACATGTCTTTGGACTTGTGGGGGAAAACAGAGCACCCGGGGGAAACCCAGGCCAACACGGGGAGAACATGCAAACTCCACACAGAAACACCAACTGACCTCGTCGAGGCTCGAACCAGCGATCTTTATGCTGCGAAGCGACAGCGCTGAGATGAATCAGCATTTCAAATATTTTTTGGGAGAGATATGAGCACAATATGCTGGCTTCTTTTTACCAGGGACAATGCAAAACCACATTCTGCACACTCTTCAGAGTCCTGCTGCGGAGGAAGACGATACAGGTACTTGACTGGCCTGCCTGCAGTCCCGACCTGTCTCTAATAGAGAATGTGTGGCGCATTTTGAAGCTCGAAATGTGAAAACGAAAACCCTGTACTGTTGCCCACATTAAGATTTGAGACAAAATGACACCTGAATCACTTCATCACTTGGTGTCTTCAGTCCCTAAACGTCTTTAAGTGTTGTGTAAAGGAACAGCAACATTACAGAGTGGTAAATGCTTTACTGATACGACTTTTGTTGAAATGTGTTGCAGGAACCAACATTGATATACGCGTTTATATAAAATAAACAATAAAATCACGAGGAACACATTAAATCATGTTTGCTGTATTGTCTGCAATGAAACACAAGTCAAAGTAAATGTAGAAATGGCTTCTTTCTCTCTTGATTTGTGTTCTCCATACTGTCCACTTTATCTGATTTGGGGTTGTAAGTCATCAACAATCAGAGCAAAATGTGAAGTGAAAAGACTCCATTTCTACACATTTCTTTTGTAGGTCTGCAGCATAAATGAAGATACAGCACTTTCACATGTCCCATTTAAACACACTTATAGATGTCAAATAAATGAGCTCAGATCAAATTTACTTCAGCCTCATGATAATAAATGTTTAATAAAGATGAAGATAAAAGACAACTGAGTGTCCATCTCTGTGTTACCCTGAGAATATAAAGTGAGTTTCTATTTCTCTCTTTATTTCAAGTCTTTAACTCTTTTGCCTATAGTGCAGACGATACATCAGATGAACTGTTCAAAGCTTTTGATCTGTGTTTTTCTTCAGGCTCATGAATCAGGAATAAACACAAACCTGTTTGTTCTTCAGTGTCTTCATCTGTAATTCTGCAGGCTTCTGGATCACTCATCTTCCCACTGTCCTTCAATAAACTCAGATTTGACTTCTGTCTGAAGGTCTGATGCTCGTCCTCACTTGTAGACTGATGGGAATATTCCAGTATTTAGAGCTGAAATGAAGGAGGAGGAGCTTCACTAACAGAGAAACAGATCTGCCAAGACTAATGTAGTGTAGCGTGTGCAGTGGCGTAGCGGACGGGCCCGCAGGATATTTTTGTGTCAAAACGTCACGGAGAAGTGATATCAGCCATTGGCGGCAAACTGCGGAGAAATAACTGGAGCTTCTATGGCGCGCTCTAGGTGTCGCGCGCATTCGCTCTCACGCGCGCTCCCTCTGTGCGCATTAGTTCCCCGCATTCAGAAGTTAACCCCCAAATTAACACGGGTAATAAAAAGATTCAACTTCAGTCATGTTCATGTTGTGAAACACTATCAAAATGTCCACTGTTGATTATATTAGACTTTTTTAACCTTTTAATAGAGGAAGTCCTCGGCTCTCAGAAGCTGAGTGTACACAGTTTTACGTTAGGAAATGTCTTGAATTTACAAACAGTCGGCAAGTACCGGAGAACAGATGTAACACAATGATCAAATTTAGTTTTCAGTCACGTTGAAAGTAATATTCTACTCGTTTAGTTTTGCCTTCATTCATTTTAGATGTCAGTACTGACGAGTCTTCAACACATGATTATTTACAACACGTTTTTTTAACATAATAGTTTAACTAACTAATTTCTAATAACTACCTTTTTATCTTTCCCATGGTGACAGTCAGTGCATAATATTTGACTAGTTATTTTGCAAGATAGTTGTATTCAGATTAAAGCGTAATTGAAAGACTTCACTAGGTTATGTTAACTAGGACAGTTAGAATAATTAGTCAAGTTATAGTATAACTGGTTTGTTGTGTAGACAATCAAAAATATACAGTAAATATTTCTTAAGGAGGCTAATAATACTGACCTTAAAATAGTATTTTTAAAAATAGAAAAACTGCTTTTATTTAAGAAATAAACTATAAGAAAAAGACTTATTATTTATAATTATTACTTCTTTTTTTTTTACAGGAAATACTGTGAAAATGTCCTTGGTTTGTTAAAGATCACTTGGAAAACATTATTTTAAATTAATGGGAGGGCAAACAAATTGACTTTAAAGTTTACAGGTGTAAAATGTGCCTTGATGTACTTGAACGTTAGAAATGTGTTATCCACTACAATACAAAGTTCCTTGTCAAATAAATTAACGAGGAAGATTATTTTGAGTATGGGCTGCATGGTGGCGCAGTGGGTAGCACGTTCGCCTCACAGCAAGAAGGTTGCTGGTGTGAGCCCCGGCTGGGTCAGTTGGTGTTTCTGTGTGGAGTTTGCATGTTCTCCTCATGTTGGCGTGGGTTTCCTCCGGGTGCTCCGGATTTCCCCCACAAATCCAAAAACATGTGTGTAAGTGAATTGGGTAGACTAAATTGTCCGTAGTGTATGAGTGTGAATGAGTATGTATGGATGTTTGCCAGTGATGGGTTGCAGCTGGAAGGGCATCCGCTGTGTAAAACATATGCTGGATAAGTTGGTGGTTCATTCTGCTGTGGGGACCCCAGAATAATAAAGGGACTAAGCCGAAAAGAAAATGAATTAATGATTATTTTGAGTTTAAGTTATATAATTATCTTGTTTATGAAGACTGCGGAGTCATGCATGAAAAAAAATGACTTTGAATAATTAAGTAGTTTGTGATGTATGTTAAAGTGTGCAATCTAAAAGCACATCTGGCCCCGCCAGTCATTCTGGTCTAGAACCGCCATTGCTTGTAACACTCGCGCCAACCTCCCCTACTGTTTCTCTGGCCTCTAACACAGTATACAGAATAATAATGAGTGCATGTACAGCTCACACAGGAAATAAACAGCATTATTAAACATGTTAGAACTCTTGTAACATTAGTCAGCTTAACTCACGCTCAGTCTCCAGTAGTTTGCTCTGAATTCTCCTTCCCCAAGTTGATATTAAACGGTAATCTTCCTCTCCTTAACAGTTTTATTCAATATATCTCCCTCTCTGTGTGAGTCCTGTTTCACGATGCGCTCTCTTCTTCTTTGTCTTCTTCTTCTGTGGATTTTAATGGCAGTTGGCAACCAACCTTATTGGTGCATTACCGCCACCCACTGGAGGATGGAGCATATGCTGACTTAATAGAAAACAGTATATTCTTTAGATTATATTGTCTATATTCTTTTGTCCGACTGACTGTCTTTAACAAGTTTAATAGCATAATCATAACTTGCTAGATGTCCTAAAACTGACAATGTGAATGATGTTTGAGCTTTTCATTTATTTAATAAGTATCGTTCATTATTATATTTACTACAGTGGAATAATACATTTTCTATTGTTTCTTGTTGATTACATTGTAGACATTCCCCAGTTGGGGATGCGCGAATTCTTAAAGGGGCAGCGCTAAAATAAAAAAGCAAAACAAAATATGGTGCAGGGGAATTTAATTAAATATAACTGGATCTTGCCCCGGTCATTATATCATATAAAATACATTTTTAATAACCTATATTACTTTAACACTGTGAATTTATAATATTACAAAAAAGCGACGCAAAAACCACAAAAACAATGAATGTATTGTTCTCGCCTGGTTTGACGCATGATAAACGCTCCCCCTCCCCGCGCAGCCGCACTGCAGTTACTGATGTAGATGAATGATAAATGTCTTTTATTGTACATAGGTAATGATGACCTATTTCTGCTTTAAAGTGAGTATAAATTAGCTTTTTCCACTGCCCATTTACATTTATGAATAAAATGCCAAATATAATGAGCAAATTAACATTATACCTAATTTTGAAGTCGACTGTAATCTCATAAAATAAAACATCTTTTTCTTTAGATTCCAACGCAATATTCGTACTCTGCTTAACAAAAAAGAAAAGATGACACCAAAACAATTATAAGTATAAACACAATCATAAAATGAATGAGCTAAACTATATATATATATCATTGCAGAAAGCACATCTTAAATCAACATCTTTACAGATGAATGACAATATCACTACATCAAAAATATTAAATATCGAAGCACTCTTGTATAGCAGGAAAGAGAAATAAAAGCAGAAGAAAAACGGGACAAAGACAGAGGTCATTTTAATGGAATGAATAAACGGTGTTTACAGAAATAAACTAAGGTAAAATGTGTGATTAAACTTTTACTCCTGCACTCAAGAAAACGTTGAGTTATTTATTTAACCCAATGGTTGAGTTAAACATATTTGTTGGGTTATTTTTAACCTTTATTGGGTTATTTATTTAATAACTCAACCAGTTGCGTTACATTTTTTTTATTTCAACAGTCAACTGATTTTTCTGACACAGAACAGTTGCATTAATATGCATATGTAATGTTGTTTTTGCGTTATAAAGTTTATTTAAGCTATAACGCAATAATATTGTTGTTGTTGTTTTTTTTATCAAATCACCTCTCCGTGTCGTGTTTTTATATCCGTTTCAGCAGCACTCTTAATTATTGATGATACAAACGCGCGCTTCATAGCCGATAAAACGCTTTCCCCGTGTTAATCTCTACAGTTTTGGGGGAGGAAATGATACACATATTTGGGATATTCGGCTGTCATTCTCGCCTTTAGCGGAGACATTTATTTATTTACACAGCCATAATTCTAAAATGAATAGTAGTACTTCAATAGTAATACCAGAAAAAAATAACATTTAAACAAAATAACCCAATGCTTTGGGTTATATAATTTAACCCAATGCATTGGGTTATATTGATTAAATGTTATTTTTTCCATTCTGGTATTACTATTGAAGTACTACTATTACTTTTAAAATAACCCATAGTTGGGAAGGTGCTATAATAACCTATACTTGGGTTATATGTTGGGGTATTGTTAACCCAACTATTCTAACAGAGAGGCTTTCGCCTCGTTTTAAGAACTGTAATAATGTCTGGAGTTATAGATTCTGTTCTTATATTCGTGTCATTTTTCTTGTCAACACGTTTTAATAATAGTTTTACAATGTTCATGTCGATTCATTCTGCTTTTAACTTTAATTAACTACTTTAGTAATGTTTTTATGTAACTTTGCATTTATTGTTTCTATTTTTCTTCTCTGTTATGTTGTAATAATAAACTAAACACACACACAGATCATGCAGTTCCAGTGTAAATGTGTGAATGGGCTGTGAGGAAAGGAGCACCAGGTAAAATGCAGCAAATTGGTCAGGGTCGGCCCTGAATCTACACATCATGTTATTAATTCATTATTATTTTAATATGATGAGAGATCAAATCTGTTTTATTTCAGTTCACGTTTTCATTAATAATCACGAGCTTATGGACAAGTTCGCTAATGAACAGATTATCCATTTATTTAGGCTATTTCAGAAAAGTTGGACAGAGACTTCACAAGATTATACATGAATTGTAACGTGTTCCCGCCAACACTGAACACACAATAGGTGATTATGTTTAACTTGACAACAAAATGAGCTTAATGGGGGAATTTACAGGTGATTTATAGATCAGCATAAGGAACGAGGTGAAAACATGAACTGTTGACATGAAATAAAGAGTATTTCAGCAGCTCTGATTACATTGATGGCTCTCAGTCTTTAAACTATTCAGGATCAACAGCAGCTCAACACAGTTTTTTTTATAAACAATATTTAACCCCACAATTATTTCATATAGAACAAGGATGTTTTATTTTTAAAAAACCCTTTATTTTATCAGAATTGGTTCAATAATGGTATTCTGTTAGTGAGGCAGTTAATTACCCCTCATGGATATTTGTTATCTTATACTGAATTTCTTAAACATGTTAAATGACCAGATAAACCGAGAGAATTCGCTATTGTTTTGGACACAATTCCAAAGGGTGTGGTCTTGCTTTAGAGAAACTGTATTTCAGAAGAGATCAGCATATAATCCTTCTGAAAACATTTTCATTTAAAATATTGATGTTTTAAAATAACAATGTAACAATAAGATTATAAGGAATGCTCGTTGTCTCTACCTACAGCAAGACATTTTTGGCTTTCATTATTTGATCATATTTCTTGTGTTAAAGCTTGGAAGTTGACAAATAAGTTTTGCATAAATAACAAAATTAAAGAAGTGTCGTACAAAATACTCATTAAAATGTATCCTGCTAAACATGTTTGGAAAGATTTAAACTTAATATTTCATATATGTGTGAATTTTGTTGTCAAGAAAAAAAATTGCATCTTTTTTTCATTGTATTTACTCAAGAATATTTTGGAAAGATTTGGAATTGTTTATTAAAAAAAATTTGTATAAGATTGAAATTGGTTTATTTCATGTACTGTTTTATTCTGATAATAAGAACGTGAACTAAATAAATTATATTTATTATCTAAATAAATTATAACGTGAATAAAAAATAAAAATATATAAGAACAAATATTATTAACCCGTGCGGGTAAAAAAAACAAAGAATAACTATAAACCTGCAGTAAAACAGTAGTATATAGAAGGTTAACTGCAGTAAAATTAAGTGCGACTGGAAATTTGCTAATAATATAGCATAAACAGGAGTATCATCTACAGGATAATCTGCAGTGCATTGAAGTACAACAGGAGTAAAAGTAAACTGCACTTCTGTTGAGGGTTTCTTCTGTTCTGAGGGATATGTTCTTCATCATCTTCCAAACAATATTGTGTAGGTTTTGTTTTTTTAATCAAGTCATCTTATAAATATAATTTGGAGAGTTTATTTGCAATAAACAGATAACTCCGTTTTTAATTTTCTGTGTTAATAAGTGGAGGATTAATATTGTGTGCAGGAGTTCAATGACAGAAACACGATGTCTGAAATTACCTGTTTCTGCAGATGAGCTCTTCTCTTTTACACATGGAACATTTGATCCGAGTGTGAGGAACGCGCGCGCGACCTGTTCCTGTTTTCGCGGCAGCGCGCGCGTTGTCCTGACAACGATCCCCAAACACAGCTCAACGGTCAGTCAGGGAGCGTTTATCCGTTTGTCTCTTTATTTCAGCAGCGAAATGTAAATAAATTACGTGTTGGCTGATTTATTTACCGACAACACCGTTCACATATGAACACCTACAAAGACAGAAAAAATGGCTACGTTTCTGGAGAAGTTCCTCTGGCGAGCTGGAGCGTTTTGGCCTTGTCGTCTAATTCAGTGGTGAGTGCCTATTTTAATATGTTGTCCACACTACTTTATAACTTAGGTTGTGTAAAGAAACGTCATGTGTCAATGATTATCACACGTATGATTAGCCAATGATTTAGCATGTAACAGTCTGCCAGTACAAAAAAACTAACATTAATTTCTTGTTGGTGTAGTTGATATTAATAACTGAACCTGTGAAGACAGACCTGTTTAGGCCAGAGGCAGTTCTGATTTACCTGAACATTTATGACGGCTGATATCTAACAGTGAGAATCTTATTTTAACCAATTATTAATCAGTGGTGGTGGTAACGAATTACATTTACTCACGTTCCTGTAATTAAGTACATTTTTGGGGTATTTGTACTTTCATGAGTATAATTTTAAGTCTGTAATTTTACTTGTACTTTACTTGTAATCTACTTCGCTACTTTTAAAATCACAATTCGTTACAGAGTACTGTTAGCCAATGATTTAGCATGCAAGTCTGCCAGTACAAAAAACTAACATTAATTTCTTGTTGGTGTAGTTGATATTTAATAACTGAACCTGTGAAGACAGCCTTGTTTAGGCCAGAGGCAGTTCTGATTTACCTGAGCATTTATGACGGCTGATATCTAGATGTGAGAATCTTATTTTAACCAATTATCAAGCTTAGTAAATGTAAACGCTGAAAAATATGTTTTACTAATGAAAAACTTCAAAACAAATCTGTCGACCAGCTGAAATCAGTAAATATAGCCTAGTTTGTATTCTGCTCTACAAAATAAACCTGCTGAGAATCTTCAACTTCAGACTAAAGAAACTTCATTGATAAAAGCAGAAAATACTCAAGACAAAAACTCACACATATATCTTTTTTACCTCTACTAATTACTGTTCACTATGTTTTTATGTAGGCTTCATAAATGCTTTGGCAATACATTTGTAACATTTGTCATGCCAATAAAGCAATTAAATTGAATTGACAAAACAGCCTTGCACATGAGAAAATGTTTTTTCTGCATTGATGTGTGCTGCTATTCTCCAGTGTGAATCCTCTCGTGTTTTTTCAGATGTGCTAACTGACTGAATCTCTTATCACAGTGTGAACACTTGTACGGTTTCTCTCCAGTGTGGATCCTCTGGTGCAGTTTCAGTTCTGTAGCTGTAATAAAAGTCTTCCCACACTCAAAACACATTCTATTTTACACCCCTGTGGCTCTTCTGATGTTGTCTTAAATATGACTGATGTGCAAAACACTTTCCACACTCAGAGCATGAATAAGGCTTCTCCTTTGTATGAACTCTGAGATGGAGTTTCAGCTCTGACGCCCTCAAAAATGTTTTGCCACATTGATCACATCTGTGGGTTTTCTCTCCAGTGTGGATGATCATGTGTTGATTAAGGTAGTGTGATTGTGTGAAACTCTTCCCACAGTGAGTGCATGTGAATGTTTTTTTTCCATTGTGGATCCTCATGTGTTCATTAACGGCGGATGAGTGTCTGAAACTCTTCCCACACTGAGTGCATGTGAATGGTTTCTCTCCAGTGTGGATCATCATGTGTTGATTAAAACTCCTTTTGTTTGCCAGACTCTTTCCACACTCACAGCAGATCAAACGATTCTTGTCTCTTTGCATTAAAGTATCTTCAGTCTGTAAATGAGGTGTTTTCCCAGCTTTTAGGAGTTCATCATCTTCACTCTCCTCATTCTCTTCAATAAAGTCTAAAATCACAGTAAAAAAAAGTTAGGAGAGTATGGAAACAGCAAATAATTTATTGTATTTGATTGCAGACAATATGAACACAAAATATGTCATGTTTGTCTGGTCAACTTCACTTCATTTGTTAATATACATCCTTTCCTGTCATTCAGACCTGCAACACAGTCCAAAAAAGCTGTGACAGGAGCAGTTTAGGGTTAGTAATCAGGTAAATTAGGGCTGGACGATATGGCAAAAATTTATATCACGATATATTTTTTTATTTCGGTCGATATGATATAATTCCGATATCGATATGGACAATATTAAAAAGAAAGGAAAAACTGCCAAGAACGCACACAATGGATGTCTGTACCTACAAATGTCTGCAAAGTGAATTTGCAAAGTCGATAATACCTCCAGACTCTTATAACTTTTTTTTTAAATAAAAACAGCACAAAAAAATTTGTTCACTTTTTATTTGTATTTAGCCTTTACAAACAAGAAATGTGAAATAAACTATCAAATAAATAAAGCTCAAAAATTCATAAAAAATATGCAAAATAGTTTTTTAGAAAAATAAGTTTTGTAGTCTAACCAGCAGGACAGCAGTGACGTGTGATCTGAGTTTGATGGCAGTATAATGAGTTAGAGGGAAGTTATTGACAGCTTTTGTAGTATTGGTTTGTGAGTTTTGCTCTTTGTAGACGGTCCCTAAGGATCGGTCTCTTTGCCGCCTGCGCATAGAGATCAATATAATGCGTCCAGCGCGTAGGAAAGCTCATTTTTAGGAAAATAAGGTTGTAGGTGGTTGTATACATTGCGACAGTTGAAAAAAATGTGCTATTTGTGTAGGAACAATGTTTCGGTCATGGGTAGGCCCACACGGAATCTGCGCGCGCAGAATTCCGCAGATTTTCCCCAGAATTCCGCAGATTTTTAGCCCATCATTAATTCTGTTTATTTACTTGAGTAAATGTGTGTAAATCTGAATTTATTCAGTTTTTAAATTACACATATTTCACATATTAAGGTTTTAGTTATGAGACTCCCAAAATAATTCCGCAGAAATCCGCAGATTTTTACCAAAATTCTCCGCAGAAATTGCAAAAAAAGTCCGCAGATTTCGTCTGGCCCTAGTCATGGGTTATTGATCTGGAAAATGCGAATCTGTTGCTAACTTTACTGAACTCTGACTCTCAGTATGTTTTATCGGGTAGAACTGCTTTAAATGGTGAAACAGATTTGATGTGTTCCCGCCACTAGTCAGCTACACTCTCTGGCACACTTTGCAGAGCACCGAAACTAAGTTTATCGAAACTTAAAAAGCCGAATCACTTCCACACCACTGCATTAGTCTTTCCTTTCTTATCAACTATTTCGTCTGCATTCTTACTTGTGGAAGCGTGTTCATTCGCATCTGTATTCAGAGCACTCATTTTGTAGCTAAAACTTTCTGCGGCGCAGCTTAACCGACTGCTGTGCTGAGCGCTGGCAGCGTGTCTGTGTTGTTCGTCATCACGCAAGTGACATCAGATCACGCTCTTTCTGACGGCTGAGCACTGAATGTCATTCAGTGACAAGTGATACATGTATTAGATCTTATATAAATAATAATATATATATTTATATATATGCAAATTTATATCGAAATACCAGAAATGGGTTTAAAAATCATATCATCGTTATTGAAAAATGTACCATGCCAAAATTAAGCCCTATTCTAACAGTGTCCAGAAGCACCGTCGACTTCTCCGGGCTCGGAGGCATCTGGGACAATCACACATTGGAAACGTGTACTGTGGTCAGATGAATCATTTATTCATTTTCTTTTTAGCTTAGTCCCTTTATTAATCTGGGGTCACCACAGCGGAATGAACCACCAACTTATCCAGCACATGTTTTACGCAACAGATGCCCTTCCAGCTGCAACCCATCACTGGGAAACACCCATAAACTCTTATTCACACACATGCAGTACAATTAAGCTTACCCAATTCACTTATAGCGCATGTCTTTGGACTTGTGGGGGAAAACAGAACACCCGGAGGAAACCCACGCCAACATGGGGAGAACATGCAAACTCCACACAGAAACACCAACTGACTCAGCCGAGGCTCGAACCAGCGACCTTCTTGCTGCGAAGCGACAGCGCTGAGATAAATCAGCATTTCAGATATTTTTTGGGAGAGATATGAGCACAATATGCTGCCTTCTTTTCCAGGGCCAATGCAAAACCACATTCTGCACACTTTACAAAGTCCTGCTGTGGAGGAAGAGGATACAGGTACTTGACTGGCCTGCCTGCAGTCCCGACCTGTCTCCAATAGAGAATGTGTGGCGCATTTTGAAGCTTAAAATGCAACGACGAAGACCCCGTACTGTTGCCCACCTTAAGACTGGTTTGCACGAAGAATTGGACAAAATGACACCTGAAACACTTCATCACTTGGTGTCTTCAGTCCCTAAACGTCTTTAAGTGTTGTGTAAAGGAACAGCAACATTACAGAGTGGTAAATGCTTTACTGATACGACTTTTGTTGAAATGTGTTGCAGGAACCAACATTGATATACGCGTTTATTTAAAATAAACAATAAAATCATGAGGAACACATTAAATCATGTTTGCTGTATTGTCTGCAATGAAACACAAGTCAAAGTAAATGTAGAAATGGCTTCTTTCTCTCTTTATTTGTGTTCTCCATACTGTCCACTTTATCTGATTTGGGGTTGTAAGTCATCAACAATCAGAGCAAAATGTGAAGTGAAAAGACTCCATTTCTACACATTTCTTTTGTCTGCAGCATAAATGAAGATACAGCACTTTCACATGTCCCATTTAAACACACTTATAGATGTCAAATCAATGAGCTCAGATCTATGGAGTCAGAGAAATCTCAAAAGAAATTCACGCAAAAGACACGATGTACACATGCGTAGCCTAATTCACGTGCATAAAACTAAATTCACGTGCGTAAAATATTTATTTATATTCACAAAAACAATTCACGTGCTCAAAATAAAAATACATATTCATAAAATACGTTTCACAAATGCAAAACCCCATTTGCAAGTGTATAAGAGTGTACAAAAACTTTTGAATGTTTAAAACTTGCGAGTTCATCCTGAATGAGAATGTGCAAATCCTCTTTCACGTACGACTCCCCCTGGATACGTGTGTGTGTATTTTTGAGACTGTCCTGCCAGAAGCAAGCAACTCGTAACCTTTCAGCCAATCAGATGAGACCTGTATTCAATATCACCTACTCTGCGCTCCTTTTGCGCAGACGGTTTCTCTCCAGCACGGCGAACGGAGAAAGAGATGCACAGACTTCAACCCAGAACTATTAAATCCACTGACTATCATTGACTAAAAACTTACTTTACATTATATCTAATGAAAGTAAACTGGCTGTTGTTGTGCTTTAGTAAGATCTAGAATATAAATATAATATTAATACTTTTCGGGATCTTTTTCAACACAAATCGGAGCCTCTCGGATCATTTTAAACATGTTTGATGCTGTTCATGATTTTAAATCGGGCTGATCACTGCTCTGATAACCTTCCCTCCAATACAGTCGCATCACCGAAGAGAAGAGCTGAGGAGAGTCGCGTCAGTTTTAATAAATTCAGTTAGAAGGTGTTTTTAACTGCAGTCATGCCATCTGCGGTTCCGAGAGAGGGTCAAGCTGTCTGTGCTTCAAATTGCAGTGCGCGTCTACTCGGTGTTGCGCGGTAGATTAAAGACGTGTGTGTTTAATGCTCTGCAGTTTTAATCTTGTTTCACTTTTATTCGCGTATGAATTCAAATGAGAGATAGTCATAAATGGTCACTTTTATTCATGTTTGGATATATAAAAATCATGACTTTGCATGTAGCCTATGCTATTTTTCCTTTGTTTTGCTGTAATTGTGTTTTATTTACGACTTTAACAACAAAATTAATAGCATTTAAAAGTCATTACCCGGCTGTCATAACTATTCACATTCGTTTTCATATTTACAACCTACTATTTAGGTGTTTACTGTAATATTATGATTGTTTTATTGGTTTATTTGTGTTTTTCGGTAAATATTTTCCTGTGGAATGTTGCTAAATATTTTTAAAAAATGTTGTTGTACAATTGTTACCACTGTGCTCACTTTTCATATCATATTACTGTTTCATATTTGAATAGCACGCTAAAATCATGAAAAACACAGTGTTTTTACTGAAGAGTCATATTAGAAAACTCATAAAAAAATAAAATCAAATTGTTTTCTGCCAACTCCACCAGATTATTGTTCTACATGTCCTAATGTACCACTGTGCTCACTTTTCATATCATATACTGTTTCATATTTTAATAATAGCACGCCAAAATCATGGAAAATACAGTGTTTTTTTACTATACGGTCATATATTTATATTTATTTATTTATATTTATACGTGATGGTGGAAAAAAAAACTGAGTGGGAGAAAAAAAAATGGGTTGGAGAAAAAAAAAACAGTGATAGGAAAATATATATCTTTTTAAGTTCTTGCGTTGTTTTGCGAGGGAACGCAAAGATGTTTTTCCACAAACACTTCCTGTTCACTTCATACATGTCAACCCTCCCGTTTTTGCCTGGATTATCCCGTATTTTACAATTCTATCCTGCTATCATCATATCATTCAGTATTTTCCCATATTTCTCATGTATTTTTAATCTTGAAAACACGCTGAAATGAATATAAAAATGTCTTCATTCACTTTCTTTCCATTAAAGCTGTGCGTCGATCATCACCCTTCATATGCATCCTCTGAATCAGCGAATGCATGAGCCAATGCCAGGTATAAGCGCTGACAGACAGAAGCGCTCCGTGTGATAAAGTGCAGGGCATTTTGGGATATTCGGGTGTATGTTTAAACAAGACAAATACTCTTAATAATTTGTAAACATGTCTGTCCTGCGTGTTTTATTTTAACACACCTAATGACAAACTAATGCACAAACAGTTACGAAAGTAATGGAATACTTTCATTATAGATCTGTGCATTATACAGTTACACCACTGTAATCAAATAAAAAACGAGAGATTAATTTGCTGCTCTTCACTTGTTTGATAACAGAGGTGTCACTTTGGTGTGAAGCTGATCTGGGATCAGTTTATCATACGGAGCGCTTCAGTCAGTCAGCGCTTATACCAGTCATTGGCTCGCTCATACATGCATTCGCTGATACTGAATGATATGATAGCAGGATAGAGTAGTAAAATACGGGATAATCCAGGCAAAAACGGGAGGGTTGACATCTATGAATTCACTTAAGGGAAGTGTTTGTGGAAAAACAGTTTTGCGAGGGAACGCGATCTTTGCGAGGGAACGCAAAAACATAAAAATATATATTTTCCTATCACTGTTTTTTTTTTCTTCCACCCTTTTTTTTTTCTCCCACTCAGTTTTTTGTTCCACCATCACATCCCTTCCGGGTCTCCGTACTACGGCACAACAACAGCCAGTTTACTTTCATTAGATATAATGTAAATTAAGTTTTTAGTCAATGATAGTCAGGGGATTTAATAGTTCTGGGTTGAAGCCTGTGCATCTCTTTCTCCGTTCGCCGTGCTGGAGAGAAACCGTCTGCGCAAAAGGAGCGCAGAGTAGGTGATATTGAATACAGGTCTCATCTGATTGGCTGAAAGGTTACGAGTTGCTTGCTTCTGCCAGGACAGTCTCAAAAATACACACACACGTATCCAGGGGGAGTCGTACGTGAAAGAGGATTTGCACATTCTCATTCAGGATGAACTCGCAAGTTTTAAACATTCAAAAGTTTTTGTACACTCTTATACACTTGCAAATGGGGTTTTGCATTTGTGAAACGTATTTTATGAATATGTATTTTTATTTTGAGCACGTGAATTGTTTTTGTGAATATAAATAAATATTTTACGCACGTGAATTTAGTTTTATGCACGTGAATTAGGCTACGCATGTGTACATCGTGTCTTTTGCGTGAATTTCTTTTGAGATTTCTCTGACTCCATACAGATCAAATTTACTTCAGCCTCACGATAATAAATGTTTAATAAAGATGAAAATAAAAGACAACTGAGTGTCCATCTCTGTGTTACCCTGAGAATATAAAGTGAGTTTCTATTTCTCTCTTTATTTCAAGTCTTTAACTCTTTTGCCTATAGTGCAGACGATACATCAGATGAACTGTTCAAAGCTTTTGATCTGTGTTTTTCTTCAGGCTCATGAATCAGGAATAAACACAAACCTGTTTGTTCTTCAGTGTCTTCATCTGTAATTCTGCAGGCTTCTGGATCACTCATCTTCCCACTGTCCTTCAATAAACTCAGATTTGACTTCTGTCTGAAGGTCTGATGCTCGTCCTCACTTGTAGACTGATGGGAATATTCCAGTATTTAGAGCTGAAATGAAGGAGGAGGAGCTTCACTAACAGAGAAACAGATCTGCCAAGACTAATGTAGTGTAGCGTGTGCAAAACAAAGGCAGCGGCCTATTGATGTCTAATAAAGCCAATAGAAAACAGAAGAGATGAGCACATTCTACATCAACATTATAGAGATGATCATTCACACTTAAAGCGCTTTTGGAGACTAATGAATGTGTCCAGGATCCAAACATCAGTATACATTTATACAGAAACCACAGCTTTCATCTATTACACATCATCACACTCCATGAGTTTAGCTAGCAGTTAGCACCTGTGTGAGCTTGTGTTGGGGTAAAGTTGGCTTTATATTGGCACTTTCAGACGCTCTTCTTAATAATATCATTTCACTAAAGTATTATTTGTGTGTGTAAAGCTCTGAGCAGCCTGACGAATGGCGGAGCGCCTCTATTGCTGCTGCTGTAAACACCTCCTGACAATGAGCAATCTAGAAGACTTCTGACTCCTTTCTGTCCTCACTTCTCTGTTTTGATGAACTGTTATGAACTAGGCCAGTTTCCCACAACATATGTAGTATTATAAGTCACACTTACAGGCGATTTCAGAGCGAATATTAAAGTAAACAATATGAGCCCGTTAAAATGAAGTGTGTGAATATAAGAGCAGCTTTAGCTCAATGTGTGCTGTTTCTCTGCCCTCTAACACAGTATACAGAATAATAATGAGTGCATGTACAGCTCACACAGGAAATAAACAGCATTATTAAACATGTTAGAACTCTTGTAACATTAGTCAGCTTAACTCACGCTCAGTCTCCAGTAGTTTGCTCTGAATTCTTTTTCATCAAGTTGATATAAGACGGTAAACTTCCTCTCCTTACCAGTTTAACCACTATCTCTCTCTCTCTCTCTCTCTCTCTCTCTCTCTCTGAGTCCTGTTACACACTGCGCTCTCTTCTTCTTTGTCTTCTTCTTCTTCATTGGGTTTTAATGGCGGTTGGCAACCGACTTTATTGGTGCACTACCGCCACCCACTGGAGGATGGAACATATGCTGACTTAAAAGAAAAAGGAAGATAACAGTATATTCTTTAGATTATATTGTCTATATTATTTTGTCCAACTGGCTGTCTTTAGCAAGTTTAATGACATCATTATAACTTGCTAGATGTCCTAAAAAAGTATGTGAAATCATGATGTTTGTGCTTTTCATTTATTTAATAAGTCGGTATCATTCATTATTATATTTACTACAGTGGAATAATATATGGTCTATTGTTTCTTGTTGATTAGAGTGTAAACATCCCCCAGTTGGAATGCACGAATTCTTAAAGGGGCAGACCTCAAAAAACAAGCAAAACAAAATATGGTGTAGGGGAATTTAACTGGATCTTGCCCTGGTTATTATAAAATAGATGTTTAAATGCCTATATTACTTCAACACTGTGAATTTATAATATTACAAAAAAGCGACGCAAAAACCATTAATGTATTATTCTCGCCTGGTTTGACGCATGATAAACTCTCCCCCTCCCCGCGCAGCCGCACTGTAGTTAATGATGAATGATAAATGTCTTTTTTTATTGCAGTTTTAAAACACAGAACATACCAGGGCAATAACAACATTATATTGACATCAAAATAAATACAATATGAAAAGAAAGGGAAAAAATACAATCATTCAAAGACAAAATTAAAGCTTTAAGATAATTAACAGTCCTTTTTGCTTTGGTATTTTTGATTCTTTTATTGTACATAGGTAATGACTTAATTCTATTTTAAAGTAAGTAAAATTGTTTTTTTTTTCACTACCCATTTACATTTATGAATTTACAAAAATGCCATATATAATGAGCAAATTAACATTATACCTAATTTTGAAGTCGATTGTAATCTCATAAAATAAAACTTTTTTTTGAATTCCAACGCAATATTTGTACTCTGCTTAACAAAAAAGAAAAGATGACACCAAAACCACTGCGTATAAATACAATCATAAAATAAATGAGCTATACTATATATATATATCATTGGAGAAAGCACATCTTAAATCAACATCTTTACAGATGAATGATAATATCAATATATCAAAAATATTAAATATCGCAGCACTCTTGTATAGCAGGGAAGAGAAATAAAAGAAGAAGAAAAACGGGACAAAGACAGAGGTCATTTCATGGAAACAGATGGTTTACAGAAATAAACCAACATGTCTTTTACTCCTGCACTCTAAAAAATGTTGAGTTATACCCAATGGTTGAGTTAAACATATTTGTTGGGTTATTTTTAACCTTTATTTGGTTATTTATTTAATAACCAGTTGGGTTAATTTTTTTTATTTCAACAGTCAACTGATTTTTCTGACACAGAACAGTTGCATTAATATGCATATGTAAAGTTGTTTTTGCGTTATAAAGTTTATTTAAGCTATAACGCAATAATATTCTTGTTATTATTATTATTTTTTAATCAAATTACCTCTCCGTGTCGTGTTTTTTATATTCGTTTCAACCAGCACACAATTATTGATGATATAAACGCGCGCTTGATAGCCGATAAAACGCCTTCCCCGTGTTAATCTCTACAGTTTTTTTGGGGGAGGAAATTATACATATATTTGGGATATTCGGCTGTCATTCTCCCCTATTTTGATTAAATGTTATTTTTTTCCATTATGGTATTAATATTGAAGCACTACTATTAATTTTAAAATAACCCATAGTTGGGAAGGTGCTATAATAACTTGGGCGTTGGTTATGGGGTATTGTTAACCCAACAATTTTATCAGAGTGGCTTTCGCCTCGTTTTAAGAACTGTAATAATGTCTGCAGTTCCAGATTCTGTTTTTATATTCGTGTCGTTTTTCTTGCCAGCGCGTTTTAATAATAGTTTTACAATGTTCATGTCGATTCATTCTGCTTTTAACTTTAATTAACTACTTTAATGTTTTTGTGTAACTTTGCATTTATTGTTTCTATTTGTCTTCTCTGTTATGTTGTAATAATAAAACTAAACACACACACAAATCATGCAGTTCCAGTGTAAATGTGTGAATGGGCTGTGAGGAAAGGGGCGCCAGGTAAAATGCAGCAAATTGGCCAGGACCGGCCCTGAATCTACCCATCATGTTATTAATTAATTATTGTTTTAATATAATAAGAGATCAAATCTGTTTTAATTTCAGAACACGTTTTCATTAATAATCATGACCTTACAGAACAAGCTCGCTAATGAATAGATTATCCATTTATTTAAGCTATTTATGAACAGAAAAGTTGAATAGAGACTTCAAAAGACCACATATAAATTGTAATGTGTTCCCGCCAACACTGGACACAATAGGTGATTATGTTTAACTTGACAACAAAATAATGGGGGAATTTACAGGTGATTTATAGATCAGCATAATGAACGAGGTGAAAACATGAACTATTGACATGAAATAAAGAGTATTTCAGCAGATCTGATTATTGATGGCTCTCAGTCTATAAGCCATTCAGGATCAACCCATCAACAGCAGCTCAACATAATTTTTTTTTAATAATTTTTTTATAAACACATTATTTAACCCCACAATTATTTCATATGGAATAACAATGCTGTTTTGTTTAAAAACAAACCTTTATTTTATCACAATTGGTTCAATTAGTGAGGCAGTTAATTAACCCTCACTGATATTTATCTTACACTGAATATCTTTAAAAAATTAAACGAGCAGTTAAACCCAGAGAATTCGCTATTGTTTTGGATTCCAAAGGGTGTGGTCTTGCTTTTAAAAACTGTATTTCAGAAGGGATCAGCATTGGTAATCCTTCTGAAAACATTTTTATTGAAATATTGATGTTTTAAAACAACAATGTAACAATAAGATTATAAAGAATGCTATACCTACAAGCAAGACATTTTTGCCTTTCATTATTTGATAATATTTCTTGGGTTGGAAGTTGGCAAATAAGTTTTGCTTAAATAGCAAAATTAAAGAAGTGTCGTACAAAATACTCTATATTTATCCTGCTATTTTTTTTTTTGAAAGATTTAAACTATTTCATATATGTGTGAATTTTGTGGTCAAGAAAAAGAAAAAATTGTACATCTTTTTTGGAAAGATTTGGAATTGTTAATTAACAACAACAACAACAACAACAACAACAACAACAACAACAAAAAATGAGTATAGAAATTGGTTTATTTGATGTACTGTTTTATTCTGAAAATAAGAACTTGAACTGTAAAGGACAACATATTTTTATTTGTTTATGCTGTTAGGAAAATACCACAAGAAAAAGTGGGCTCAAGTAAACCAGAGTTTAACAATTTTTTCGAACGACTTTAAATCGTAAATCTTTTAGAACAATCACAAAACAAAAAAGCTCTGAAAACATTTAATTTCATGTAAATGTAATTTTACGTTTATTTTTAAAAAAATATATTCTCTTTCAGAAAACTGTGAATTGTAATACCTTTTGTTCTTGTGGCATTGAGATAAAAAAAATAATTATATATATTTCTGAGGGATATGTTCTTCATCATCTTCCAAACAATATTGTGCAGGTTTTGTTTTTTTAATGAACTCACGTTATAAATATAATTTGTAGAGTTTAATTGCAATGAGATACCTCCGTTTTTAATTTTGTGTGTTTATAAGTGGAGGATTAATATTGTGTGTAGGAGTTCAATGACAGAAACACGATGTCTGATTTATTGCAGATGAGCTCTTCTTCTTCTCTTTTACACATGGAACATTTGATTCGAGTGTGAGGAACGAGCGCGCGACCTGTTCTCTTGTATTCGCGGCAGCGCGCGCGTTGTCCTGACAACGATCCCTAAACACAGCCGCTCAACGGTCAGTCAGGGAGCGTTTATCCGTTTGTCTCTTTATTTCAGCAGCGAAATGTAAATAAATTACGTGTTAGCTGATTTCTTTACTGACAACACCGTTCACATACGCCTACAAAGACATGACCAAACATGACCACAAGTTCCTCGAGCTGGCCCGTTTTTGACATTGTTATCAATTTCAGCGGTGAGTACTATTTATTATATTGTCCTCAGTTAACTTAATAGTTTAGCATGTGTAAAAAAAACCGTCACGGGTCGTGCAAACGCAGATATCGCAGCTTTATTATTGATTTTGCATGTTGTAACAGCTTGCAAGTACAAAAAAGCTAACGTTAACTTTATCCTTGGTGTAGTTGACTTTCAACAATAACTGTGAAGACAGACATCGCAGGCTGATCATCTTTAAAACCAAGAAAATTGCAAACAAAATCAGTTTCTCAGCTCATATTTTATTGTTGTGTGCGATTAGGGTCTTTTTACCTTTACTCAAAACAGCCTTACACACCAGAGAATGTTCTTCTGCATTGGTGTCATGTGTGCTGCTCTTCTCCAGTGTGGATTTTCATGTGTTTCTTAAGCTGCACCAAGTGTGTGAAACTCTCCAGACACTGATCACATGAGTACGGCTTCTCTCCAGTGTGAATCCTCTCATGTGTTTTCTGTTTTCCCAACAAACCAAATCTCTTCTCACAGTGTGAACACTTGTACGGCTTCTCTCCAGTGTGAATCATCTCGTGTGTTTTCAGATGTGCTAACTGACTGAATTTCTTATCACAGTGTGAACACTTGTACGGTTTCTCTCCAGTGTGGATCCTCTGGTGCAGTTTCAGTTCTGTAGCTGTAATAAAAGTCTTCTCACACTCAAAGCACACATACTCTTTTACACCAGTGTGGATCTTCTGATGTCGTCTTAAACATGACTGCCGTGTAAAACTCTTTCCACACTCAGAGCATGGATAAGGCTTCTCCTTTGTATGAGTTCTGAGATGGAGTTTCAGCTCTGAAGCCCTGAAAAATGCTTTCCCACATTGATCACATCTGTGGGGTTTCTCTCCAGTGTGGATTTTCATGTGTTGATTAAAGGATGATGAGAGTCTGAAGCTCTTTCCACATTGAGTGCATGTGTATGGTTTCTCTCCAGTGTGGATCCTCATGTGTTGATTAAGACTGTTTTTGCTTGCCAGACTCTTTCCACACTGACTGCAGGTCAGATGATTCTTTTCTCTTTGCATTAAAGCATCTTCAGTCTGTAAATGAGGTGTTTTCCCAGCTTTTAGGAGTTCATCATCTTCACTCTCCTCATTCTCTTCAATAAGCTCTAAAATCAAAGTAAAAAGGTTCAGTTTTTCATTCATTCATTTTCTTGTCGGCTTTGTCCCTTGCGGGGTCGCCACAGCGGAATGAACCGCCAACTTATCCAGCACGATTTTACGCAGCGGATGCCCTTCCAGCCGCAACCCATCTCTGGGAACGGTTCAGTTTTTAATAAGTCAAAAACAAGGAGCAAAATGTGATATGAAAAGACTTCATTTTCATTGATTTTGGTTATTTACTAAACATTAATACTGAGTGTCATTTGTTGTTTTTTTACCCTGAGAATAGAGAATTTATATTTCTCTTTTCATTGTAAATTTTTGCCTAAAGCACCTGATGAACTGTTCAAAGCTTTTGATCTGTGTTTTTCTTCAGGCTCATGAATCAGGAATAAACACAAACCTGTTTGCTCTTCAGTGTCTTCATCTGTAATTCTGCAGGCTTCTGGATCACTCATCTTCCCACTGTCCTTCAATAAACTCAGATTTGACTTCTGTCTGAAGGTCTGATGCTCGTCCTCACTTGTAGACTGATGGGAATATTCCAGTATTTAGAGCTGAAATGAAGGAGGAGGAGGGGCTTCATTGAAGAAGGAGGGACTTCACAACAGGAGGAGGGGCTTTATTGTCAGTAACAGACCACCTAAGGCTAGTGTTTCATAATATGGTCTTTGTGCACAAACATAGCCAAGAAGTAGCCTACAGCAGTCACCAAAAATCTGATTTCAGTGTCCGGTTTAGGCTATTTTTTTGTCGAACGGCAGAACTGGAGGAATAGACAAATGCTATTGGTGCTATCGATCTCAATGGACACCGAAATCAGTTATTTTTATTTCATTATAATGTTTAAAATATATTTTAATTACTCATACTACTTCCAACACTGTGAATTTATAATATTACATAAAAGCGACCGCTCCACAGAAACTATTAATTTATAGCTCTCCCGACTCACCCGGTTCCACGCATGATAAATGCTGATGTGATAGATGCATGATAAATATCGCCATATCAAAAATACAGAAGAAAAAAGAAGCAGAAGAAAAACGGGACAAAGACAGAGGTAATGTTATGGAATGAATAAATGTGTTTACATAAGTAAACTGAAGTAAAATGTGTGATTAAACTTTTACATCTGGCTTTCACCTGGTTTTAAGTACTGTACAAACACTGTGGAGTTCCAGAGATCCCAGATTCTGTTTTTATAGTCGTGTCATTTTTCCTGTTATACGTGATAACACCTAATAGTTTAACAATGTTCATGTCGTTTCATTCTGCTTTTAAATACTTTGGTATTGTTTTTATGTAACTGCATTTATAGTTTCTATTTTTCTTCTGCAATAATCTCTGTTATGCTGTAATAATAAAACCAAAAACACACACGAAACATGCAGTTCCAGTGTAAAGGGGCTGTGAGGAAAGGAGCGCCAGGTAAAATGCAGCAAATTGAAGACGCATCTACGCATCATGATATTTTTATTGAATGATAAAATGATAAGAGATCAAATCTGATTTCAACTTCAGTTCACGTTTTTATTTTTAATCGTGAGCTTACAGGACAAGTTCGCTAATGAATAGATTATCAATTTATTTAGCCTATAAAAGAAAACCTCAAAAGATTATATAGAAATTGTAATGTGTTCCCGCCAACACTGGACACACAATAGGTGATTATGTTGTATGTTGACAGCAACAAAATGAGCTTAATGGGGGAGTTTACAGGTGATTTATAGATTAGCATAAGGAACGAGGTGAAAACATGAACTATTGACATGAAATAAAGAGTATTTCAGCAGCTCTGATTACATTGATGACTCTCAGTCTATAAACACTCTTTAAGCCATTCAGGATCAACAGCAGCTCAACTTTATAAAGTGAAAATTAAAGACGATTCAGTTTCAGGCCATATTTTTGGTCAATTTAAATTCTACATTACATTCTCATTTTTCTTTTACAATTTATATGAACTCTTACTAATATATAGACCAAGAATTATAGCCAAGAATAAAAGTAAACTGCATCTTTACTGTACTTGTGCACTGTGCTGCAGTAAAATGTCAATGGTGTGGTGTAAACTTTACTGCACTTCTGTTCTGGAGTATACAGCTATGTTCACTGCAGTTTTCTGGAGAAGTTCCTCGAGCTGGCCCGTTTTGACCTTATCTTCAAATCCAGCGGCGAGTGCCTATTTAATACTCCTCACAGTTGACATTATAATTTAGGATGTATACAGAAACCTATATCACGTAAACGCATCTTTATTTATGATATGGCACGCGGATTATTAGTCAATGCTTTTGTTGCGATGGCAGGTGTGTCTGTGTGTCCCTCTCTCTCTCTCTCTCTCTCTCTCCGTCTCTTACACCTGCAGGCCCCGCCCAGTGACGCAGACGACGTGCCCTGGGATTGGCTGGTGTGACCCAGGGCGTCTTTTAAAAAGGAGAGAACGGGCGTGCACGAGAGAGCGATTGTTGGTTGGCGATTTTGTTTAAAGCTAGTGTATTTCATTCTTGTTGCATAAGTGTATTGTTGATTGTGTTTTCGTTTTGTGTAACTCATTTGTGGGTTATTCATCCGTGTTTCCCCTTCCTATTATTTTTGTTTGGCTTGTTTGTTAACACTGTAAATATTGTATTGTACACGGTAGGAAGCAGTAGGGGTTGGACACCACCTTTTATTTTCTGTAAATATTTTCTCCTGTTTTTTTGTCTAGTTAGGGAGATAGGAGTAGTTTTTGTATTTTTATTTCTGTTATTGTTTGTTGAGTTTAGTTAGTTGCATTTGGGTGTTTAGTTAGAGTGTACCTTTTTGTTTATTATTTTCCTGTGGTTCCACTCCGAGGTAATAGGCTTCACGTTTTTGGGTGATATAAAAAAAAAAGAAAAAGAAAAAAAAAAAGACGAATAAAGAGACCCGATACCAAAGGGTTATTGAAGTGATTTTTATTTGTCACGTAGTCTTTTATGTTGCGGCCTTGTCCCTAGACCAGGGTCGTAACATAAAGTGGGGGCTCGTCATTTGTTTTTGTTTATCAAAAACGCTTATCTTGAATCCTTCTTGTGGATGCGCAGTGGGTAAGTCATTTCAATTTATTCTTTGTTTGGCTGCTTTCTTTTTGGTGTGGGAAGGAGTAGCGAATAGTGTTAATATGGATTTTGATTTGACTGCCTTCGCACTTTCTCCGAGCACGGAACAGTTTGATCGCTGCCGTAAGGATGACTTATTTAAAATTGCAGAATTCTTTAAAATTGTGGTGCCGCATAAGGCTTCAAAAAAAGAATTAAAAGATGTGCTTTATAAAGAATTGATTTTGCTGGGAATACTGCCTGATCCGTCGGAGGTGGATGGCGTAGAGATGGGAGCTTCTACGCCGTCGAAGGCCGACGAGAAGCCCTCGACTCCGCCACCTTTGTCTCCGCCTTTCAGGTCACCAATATTTGCACCACCGGGTAGTTTACCCGATTCGGACCCGTTATTAATGTTAAAATCAAAAGAACTGGATTTACGAATTAAACAAGAAGAGAGCGTGGCAAAGAGGCTGAGGTTAAGAGAGCTGGAGCTGGAGTTAGAGAGGGAGCGGCTTCGCGTGGATCGCGGCCGGTCTCCCCCGGCTGTGGATCCGCTGGAGAGTTCTCCTGCTTTTCCTTCATTCGCTCGGTTACCCGCCGCCCCTTTGCCAGCCTCTTCCACTCCAGTTTCATCTCCCGATGTGGCTAACGCTCCAATTTTTGATGTAAGCCGACACATTAATTTAGTGCCTCCTTTTCGTGAAGCTGAAGTGGACAGCTATTTTACCGCGTTTGAGCGGGTTGCCGCTACACTGAAGTGGCCGAAGGAAATGTGGGCTCTGCTACTGCAGTGTAAGCTTATGGGAAAGGCACAAGAGGTTTGTTCTGCGCTACCGATTGAACAGAGTCTAAATTACGATGTGGTGAAGCAATCTGTTCTTCGTGCTTATGAGTTAGTACCGGAGGCATATAGACAAAAATTTAGAGCCCATAAGAAAGCAGACAAACAAACTTTCGTGGAATTTGCTAGAGAGAAACAGAACCTTTTTGAAAAGTGGTGCGCTGCCAGTAAAACTACTACTTTTGAAGCTTTAAAAGAACTAGTTTTATTGGAAGACTTTAAAAGCAGTGTTTCTGAAAGTTTAGTTGTGCACCTAAACGAGCAGAAGGTTAAGTCTCTCTCTGCAGCCGCCGTGCTGGCGGACGAATTCATTTTAACACACCGTACAGTCTTTTCACCAGTGAAATATGACAGGGTTGCTGTTCAGGGTGCTGAAGGGCAGGTAAAGGGCTGGATGGGTGTTGCGAAACCAGGCAGAGGAGGAGCTTTTGGGGTGCGCAGAGGTGCGCAACCGCGGGTGGGCGAAGGCAGAGTGTGTTTTTATTGCCTTGATGCCAGTCATCTTATCGCTGATTGTGAGGCCTGGAAGAAAAAAAATACCTCAGTTAAACCTAAAGGGGTTGGGTTTGTAAATACTAGTAAAACATCTTTGTCAGTTACATCAGGTTATGAGCCGTTCATGTTACAGGGATGGGTGGCTTGCAGCGCCAGTGACGTACCCAAATCAGTGTCTGTGTTGAGAGACACTGGTGCAGCCCAAAGTCTTCTGCTGGCTGGCACTATCCCTCTGACTCCGGAAACCTACACAGGTGCTGACGTAATTCTGCGTGGTATAGGAAAAGGCTGTGTAAAGGTTCCTTTACACAGCCTATTCCTTAAAACAGAAGTGGTTATTGGACAGGTGTGTGTTGGGGTATGCTCTGAACTTCCAGTGGAAGGAGTAGATTTTATATTGGGAAATGATTTAGCTGGTGGCATAGTTTTCCCACCCCCAATTGTGGTTAACCGACCATTAACAGATGAATCTGACGATTTGTTAACAAGGTTTCCAGCCGCATTTCCCTCGTGTGTCGTGACTCGTGCGCAAGCACGCAAATTCGAGGACGTGGTTGATGTGTCTGATTCCTTTTTTTCAGCAATGACTGGGAAGCTGTTTGTAAGACCTGTGTCTCCTATGGACACGGCTTTACAAACAGGCCGTTCACAATTAGCTGCTGTACAAAAGGCTGACCCTTCGTTAGCGACCTGCTTTTCGGCTGTAACAGACAAAGCAAAAGCACCGAATAAAAAGGTAACATATTTTATTGAAGATGACATTTTGATGCGAAAATGGGAAGACGGCGATAGTGTTCGTCAGGTGGTCGTGCCCACCGGTTACCGCTCACAAATATTAGAATTAGCGCATGACCATATACTTTCTGGGCATCTGGGCATTCGGAAAACGTACGATCGCGTTTTGCGCTATTTTTTCTGGCCTGGTCTAAAATCGGATGTAGTAAATTACTGCCGCTCATGTCACGTTTGTCAAGTAGCTGGCAAACCAAATCAAATTATTCCTCCTGCTCCCCTTTGTCCAATACCGGTGATGGGTGAACCGTTCGAAAGAATTATTATTGACTGTGTAGGACCGCTGCCAAAATCTAAATCCGGATATCAATATATACTCACTTTGATGTGCGCTGCGACGCGCTTCCCGGAAGCTGTCCCAATGCGCAGCATCAAAGCTAAGGCTGTTGTTAAGGAAATCATTAAGTTTTGTTCCATATTCGGGTTACCAAAAACAATACAGACTGATCAGGGTTCAAATTTTACCTCGGCACTGTTCACTCAGGTTGTCAGTGAGCTTGCCATCAAGCATCAGCTATCGAGCGCTTATCATCCTGAGTCGCAGGGCGCGCTGGAACGTTTCCACCAGACCCTTAAGTCCATGCTGCGCGCGTTCTGTGTGGAAACGGGGAAGGACTGGGATGAGGGGTTGCCGATGCTGATGTTTGCTATTCGCGAGACAGTACAGGAATCTGTAGGATACAGCCCGGCTGAGCTTGTCTTCGGTTACTCCGTCCGGGGACCCCTAAAGCTGTTGAGAGAGCAACTGTTATCGGAGAAGAAATCTCCCGTAAATGTTTGCGAGTACGTGACTCAAATGCGTAAACGTTTAAATTGCGTGTGGGAGATGGCAAAATCAAATTTGTCATCCAAACAGGCTCACATGAAAAAATTATTTGACAGAAAGGCTGTTGCACGAAGCTTTCAGCCAGGAGATTTGGTGCTGGTTTTTCTTCCGCTGCCTGGCTCTGCGCTTCATGCTCGCTTCTCAGGGCCCTACGTAGTGGAACAGAAACTGAGTGAATCAAATTACCTAATTCGCACCCCCGAACGTAGAAAAAAATCCCGCGTGTGTCATATAAATATGTTGAAGGCTTACGTGGATAGAAGCGCCATCGATGAGCCTGTTTCTGAAACGGCGCCAGTGTTGACGTGCGCTCCTCCGTCTCCGGTTGGGGATTCTGAGGAGGACGGGTTGAGGGTTTCAGAAATGTTGACCACGCCACCAAAATTGTGCAATTCGGAGTTTTTAGATAACATTGAAATCCAATTGGCAGACCTCCCTTATTCACAGCGCAGGGATATTGTTTCCCTGATCCGTGAATTCTCTTCTCTCTTTTCAGATGTGCCTAGTCAGACTCATGTTTTATTTCACGATATTGAAATTATTAATTCTCCACCTCTAAAACAACACCCGTACAGAGTGAACCCTGTAAAGAGAGAAGAGATGAGGAAGGAGGTAGATTACCTGGTTGCAAATGGTCTGGCGATTCCCAGCTGCAGCCCGTGGAGCTCGCCGTGTTTGCTGGTCTCCAAGCCGGACGGCTCGTATAGATTCTGTACGGATTACAGAAAAGTGAACAGTGTGACCAGACCAGACTCCTTTCCGTTGCCCAGAATGGAGGACTGTATAGACCGCGTAGGTGCTGCTTTGTTTGTGACAAAGCTTGATTTATTAAAGGGCTTCTGGCAGGTACCACTGACGCAGCGCGCTTCAGATATTTCCGCGTTTGTAACACCGGATAACTTTCTGCAATACACCGTTATGGCCTTCGGGATGCGAAACGCTCCAGCAACCTTTCAAAGGTTGATGCAGAGAGTATTGTCCGGTGTTGCAAACTGCGAGGCATATCTTGATGATGTCGTGATTTATTCCAAATCTTGGAACGATCACATGAAGACCCTGCGTTTAGTGTTCACCCGCTTAAGTGAAGCCTCATTGACTGTGAATTTAAAAAAATGCGAATTCGCTAAAGCTGTGGTCACTTACTTGGGTAAGCAGGTCGGACAAGGACAGGTGCGTCCAATCGAAGCCAAAGTCGAGGCTATTGTTCATTTTCCCGCCCCCACCACCAAACGAGAATTACGTCGGTTCCTGGGTATGGTGGGTTATTACAGGAGTTTTTGTAAAAACTTTTCCTCCGTTGTTTCCCCTCTCACTGACCTGTTAAGTGGGTCCAAAGATTTTGTGTGGGATCAAAAGTGTGATTCTGCTTTAAGAGCAGCTAAAGATCTTTTGTGCAGTGCCCCAGTTCTCTCTGCCCCTGACTTTACTCACCCCTTTAAAATAGAGGTTGATGCCAGCGCGTTGGGTGCTGGGGCAGTGCTGCTCCAAGAGGGTGAAAATGGAGTTGATCACCCTGTGTGTTATTTTTCAAAAAAATTTGCAAAAGCACAACAGAATTACAGCACGATCGAGAAAGAGGCCCTAGCGTTACTTCTTGCCCTCCAGCACTTTGAAATATATGTGGGTGGTAGCAACTTACCTGTCGTGATTTACACTGACCACAATCCTTTGGTTTTTCTCCAGCGCATGGCCAACTCCAATCAGAGGCTAATGAGGTGGTCATTAATAGTCCAAGGTTTTAACATTGACATCCGCCACAAGAAGGGTTCAGAAAACGTTATTGCCGATGCTCTTTCTAGAGTCTGATTTTTGTTAGTTTTTCTAAAGATAATTGTCAAAAAAAATATATATATAAAATGTGTTTTTTTGACTTTAATGTGTGGGGGTGTTGCGATGGCAGGTGTGTCTGTGTGTCTCTCTCTCTCTCTCTCTCTCTCTCTCCGTCTCTTACACCTGCAGGCCCCGCCCAGTGACGCAGACGACGTGCCCTGGGATTGGCTGGTGTGACCCAGGGCGTCTTTTAAAAAGGAGAGAACGGGCGTGCACGAGAGAGCGATTGTTGGTTGGCGATTTTGTTTAAAGCTAGTGTATTTCATTCTTGTTGCATAAGTGTATTGTTGATTGTGTTTTCGTTTTGTGTAACTCATTTGTGGGTTATTCATCCGTGTTTCCCCTTCCTATTATTTTTGTTTGGCTTGTTTGTTAACACTGTAAATATTGTATTGTACACGGTAGGAAGCAGTAGGGGTTGGACACCACCTTTTATTTTCTGTAAATATTTTCTCCTGTTTTTTTGTCTAGTTAGGGAGATAGGAGTAGTTTTTGTATTTTTATTTCTGTTATTGTTTGTTGAGTTTAGTTAGTTGCATTTGGGTGTTTAGTTAGAGTGTACCTTTTTGTTTATTATTTTCCTGTGGTTCCACTCCGAGGTAATAGGCTTCACGTTTTTGGGTGATATAAAAAAAAAAGAAAAAGAAAAAAAAAAAGACGAATAAAGAGACCCGATACCAAAGGGTTATTGAAGTGATTTTTATTTGTCACGTAGTCTTTTATGTTGCGGCCTTGTCCCTAGACCAGGGTCGTTAAAGTTGTTGCACAGTCTGCAAGTACAAAAAACTAACATTAATTCCTCCTTGGTGTTGATTTTTAACAATAACTTAACCAAACATCGCAGGCTGATAATCTTTAAAACCAAGTGTCATAATCTACTGTTCATTGTCAGTGTTTATTGTGAAAAAACCCTTACATTGCTCGTTTTTAACTGTTTTATCAGGTTCTCTTACTCATATACAATCTTTTTATAGAATATAATTTGTCAGCACCCACTGACATAATTCTGAAACAGAGCATTGTTGTAGTACATTCACTTATTACAACGTTTCACTGCGACAATGCGGCGGTTCATTCCGATGTGGCGACCCCAGATTAATAAAGGGACTAAGCTGAAAAGAAAACAAGTCCCTTTATTAATCTGGGGTCGCCACATCGGAATGAACCGCCGCATTGTCGCAGTTAAACGTTGTAATTACATATTAAAATGGTTCAAATTAATGCACAGACTCTAATGTGCTGCACAAAAAGAAAGAAACCCCACCCACGACAAATCCCAAAACTCTTTAATCTGTTTCAAGAGCTCACACTTAGCTGATGATTAGTTATAAAGCTTGTTTGGCATGCTGTCCCGGGAGAGAGCCCTGAGCTCATGAGATCCTCGAGCCCGGGGCTCCCTCCCGTTGCAAGGCGAGAGGGGAGATCGAGCTCAGGTAGATCTCGATGAACTCCCCCTTCGTAGTGTTGAAGAATAGATAGTAGTTCTCTTTAACGAGATAGGTACTACATAGGGAGCAAGTCTATAAAGTTGATCAATCAATAATTAGGTTTGCGTGTTTTTAATCGGTGGGAGGAAACCGGAGGGCCCGGAGAAAACCCACGTGAGCACGGGGAGAACATGCAAACTCCGCACAGAAAATGCCCGCTGGTTTGGTAAAGCCTAGAACCATTGACATTCTTGCTGTGAGGCAACAGCGCTAAGCGCTGGGCCACCGTGTCACCCATCTAAAAAGGGAAGGAGTAGGGGAGGAAGGGGGGATTCTTCAAGGCGAAGATAGCGGTGATATGGAACCCGGGGTATTTATAGTAGCTTAGGGACCATCTGATTGGTGCATGTTGATTTGGATAATGTGGGTCCAGCTGCTAGCAATCATAAGCACGTGATCCTCTCGAAATTAGTTTCTAAATAAACTTCACTTATTCAGAGCAGTTTAATTGTAAATAAATTCAAACAGTATTACACGGGAAAAAGAAATTACAGCAATAGAATAGCCTGCAAAACATAGCTTACAATAGGAAAAAGGTTGGAAATAAAAAGTTTACCCTAATAAAATTATTAGCCTAATATATGAATAAAATGATCAAATCTCATTTACTTTTGTATTTATTGTATTATTTAAATATTAATCAAAGTTACTATACCTGATGTTTAGCAAATTAATCTCTCATTTTGATATTTTGTTTGAGCAACATTAAATAACAGAGGTGTCACTTGAAGATCCACGAAAGCATTCGGTTACTTTTATTACTTTTTATGATCATTTACGCAGGGCCGGCCCTGTACATATGGGGGCCCTAAGCAGAGATTATATTGGTTATTAAATACAATCAATGAAACAGAAAAGTAAAGCATGATTTCTTCTACTTAATAACTGTCTGAATGACTTGGACATTTTAAAACAGCACTGTTTTTGTCAACTAGCAGCTTCAAAAATGAAGGATTAAACTATCTTTAATAAAGGGACCAGTGATTCCCACTTTGCGTCCTTCTGAAGCATTTAAAACATATTCTATAAATTTAGCTAACAGATTTAAGAGTCTATACAAGATTCTAGGTTTTTTTTTTCTTATAAATTCCAAAAGCAAAAATCCTGCAATGAAACGACACTGAACAACAATAATTTGCCAAAAGTGAAAATGCATTATAATAAAATATACATTCTGAACTCATTAAAAAAAAAACTATTAACATTAATGCAGATATTGATTCATAAATAACAAAAATCAATAAGCAAATAATATTAATATGAAAAATATTAATATAAAAAAACATATTTAAAAAAAGGGAAGCACCAAATACTGGGTTAATGTTAATACCCAAACACAAAATTTATTATTCCCTTTAGTCTCCTTCCCTGTTTCTTTGAGATGCAGGGTCCAGAGCTTATATTAAACTATGAATAATTCAATTAGGACATAACCTTTATAAACATGTCTCAGGCAAAAATATTACCAGTGTGCAAAATATGTCAGTGAAAGACGCTTCAGTATTGCGTTTAAGACGGAAAAAAACGGGTCTGTAAAACCAGGAAAAACTTAAATATTTCCTGCAAGTAAACAACGTTTATTAATCTGTAATTGCCTATTTTCAATGCATGTGCTACTAGATTATGTCTTCATCACCATTATCATCACTACATCATCATTAGCACTTAAAAGTGATGGTGAAAATGACTGTGCAGGTCTCTTCTCGTCGTCATTTTCCCCCTCAGTTTTTCTACGCCTGAAGAACGTTTCATTTTCACGCTCCAATTTAGAAAATAAATCAAGTATATAAATGGGGCAGGCAATGAAGCAAAGGCTGTGGCTGTGCATTGATTCGCGTTCTTGTGTTGACAAGTCGCACTCGGTCTTGCAGGTTACCTTGGAAGAACAAACACAAACCGCAGAACGCATAATATGAGAAATGAAATGCTGTGAGCTCCTGTTGATCACATGACCTTCACACGAAAACAATTTCAACTTTAATAAAAATGTGATTTTTTATTTTATTTACAGTGAAAATTTATAAATATTTAAGTTCTAAAGCACTGTCAATGAAGATAATTTGTAAAATGCAAACAAAAACAATTTCAGCAAGGAAACGGCTTGCACCACTAGTGGGTTGTGGGGGCCCCCTAGTGGTGGTGGGGCCCTAAGCAGCCGCTTAGTTCGCTTATATGGGCCGGCTATGCATTTACGACAAAATAAGCTGTGCTTAAAATAAAACACGCCAAGATGGACATGTTTACATTTTATAATAAGTTTAAACTCAATGTGTCCACTTTCGCTCTTTTTCCAATCGCGTGTACAGAAGGGACTTTATCACTGGGCGTCCGTCAGTCAGCATCGAGATTAACTTAATGGAAAAGAAAGAAATGCGGCTTATAATTTAAAGTGCTTTAAGCCTAAATCAAACCAAAAGTGTTGATGTTACTGCCACCTTATACTATTTTTTTTCTTTTCAACTATATTAGTAGATCATTGCTGCAATATAGTGGAAAACACTTCAAATGTATTTATTTATTTTAAAGATTAAATTGTAGCCCGCTGTATGCTGTTTTTCTATTATTATGTGACCAATGGCATCGCAAATATATGTTATAGTTTAACTGGAAACTATTAAAAACAAGGTTAATTTTCAATAACAAACTTTAACAAAATAATAAATACTGTTTAAGTCAAGTTTATTTATTTATTTTCCGCTTATGCTTTGTTAGCTTGTGTGTTTATAGATTCTATTTTTCTTCTGCAATAATCTCTATTAATAATAAAACTAAAAACACACACAAACATGCAGTTTCAGTAAATGTGTAAATGGGTTGTGAGGTGCGCCAGGAAAAATGCAGCATTGGTCAGGGGTCAACCCTGAATCTACCCATCATGTTATTAATTTATTATCGTTTAAAAATTACAAGAGATCAAATAAATTTCTAATAATTATCTGAATAAATTATAATTATAACTTAATTCCATTAGGACAATGCTAATTTGTAGATTATCCATTTATTTAGGATATTTATGAACAGAAAAGTTTAACAGAGACTTCAAAAGATTATATAGAAATTGTAACGTGTTCCCACACAATAGGTGATTATGTTGTTTAACTGGGTCTGTTGACACCGACAAAATGAGCTTAATGGGGGAATTTACAGGTGATTTATAGATCATGCACTTATAGATCAGCATAAGGAACGAGGTGAAAACATGAACTTTTGACATGAAATAAAGAGTATTTCAGCAGATCTGAATATATTGATGACTCTCAGTCTATAAACACCCTTTAAGCCATTCAGGATCAACAGCAGCTCAACTTTATAAAGTGAAAATTAAAGACGATTCAGATTCAGTCCATATTTTACCATACAAATGTCCATTTAAATTCTACATTACATTCACTTCTTCTTCTACATTTTATCTTAGCTCTTACCGAAATACAGGCCAAGAATTATAGCCTAGTAAAGCAGCCTATCAAATATAATCAGTGCAAGAATTTTAAAAACAAAAACTCCTACATGGAGACTACTGTAGTAGTAGTAGTAGTAACTTTATTGTCCTTGACAGGACATTTGTTCTGGGCATCACCATATTGCTGCAGACCTTTCATAAAACAGGCAATAAAAACAATACAAAAATACAACAGTTACATAATTTATAATGCTAATTAAGATAGACTCTTGTTAAATAAACCCACTGAAACAGGTACAAAGGATTACTTATAACGGTTCAATCTACACTTTGGGACTCGATATCTTCTACCAGAGGGAAGCAGTTCATAATGTGGAAACGAAAAATGAGTTGGATCGTTCACAATCCTTTCCACCTGATTGAGGACACAATTCTCATATAAACTTGAGGATTAAAATATTCATCGTGCCCAACTATTTTCCATCCTGTCTTTAAGAGATGCATCAACTTAGATTTACACTGAACAGATAGGTTGCCAAACCACACTGTGATACCATATCTAACAATGCTTTCAAGAACTGCTTTATAAAACAACATCATGAGCTTCTTGTTAACTCCAAAAAGACGTAACCTCCGTAAAAAATACAATCTCTGGTGTAAACGAGAACAAACCCACTCGATGTCTGTTTTCCATGTAAAAGAACTGTTGATGTAAATGCCCAAATACTTATAGGTTTCTGACTGAGTGATAGGATGGTCGTGTACAACCACTTGATGATTGTCACCTATACACTTTGGGTCAAATACCATCTCTTCTGTTTTCTTAGTATTTATCTTTAGCTTATTTATATCACACCACTCAACAAACCGGCTAATTTCTGACTGGTAGATAACACTAATATCATCATTCTCATAAAGTAAACTCAGTATGGCTGTGTCATGGGAATATTTAAAAATAAAATTCTGTGAATGCTTACTTGAACATTCATTTGTAAAAAGTGTAAAGAGAATAGGTGAGCTGACACAGGCTTGTGGAACCCCAGTACTACTGATCTTTTCATCTGAACGGATATTTTTAACCTTTACAACCTGAGTTCTGTTTGTTAAAAATTTACCATTTACATATGCATGGGTTTATATTCAACTGTTCCATCTTTTTAATTAACAAATGTGGTTGAATTGCATTGAAAGCGGAACTAAAATCAATAAAAGGCAGCCGAGCATAAGCTTTAGGATTATCTACATGCTTCAGATTAAAGTGCAAAATACTATTAACCGCTGTACTGTAAGAACTCTTAATCAAACACCCATTAATGGACTTTATTTTAAAACAAAATATTGTTCATTTGTTATGAATCCAAATGTATAAAGTTCGTCTAGAAAGGGGACAGCAACATAAAAATGACATGCAAGTAAGGGTATTACAATCCTCTATTTATTTAGAGACAAAACGCGTGTCTTTACAAAAAAGGAAATATTGGCAACAGAAAAGTATACATATATAATTGACTTAAGGACTACTTTAACACAATAAAAATAACTTGAGTTAGCCTCAAAGAGAGAGAAATATTTATTAATATCAGGAAACCATACATAACTTACAAGCAAATAGTAATAATAACTAGAATTGTACATTTCCTAAAGAAAATGTGAGTGGGGTTTGCCGTGACAAATTGATGGGGTAAAAAGCAGTACTGTACTGCCGAATAGCAGTAAGTGCAAATAAATGGCTAAATTCAGGTGTTTATGCAGTTGCTAGGCTATTCTAAATGGTTGCTAGGCTGTGGCAATGCAGTTTTAATAAGTGAAAACGAAAGAGATTTTATCAGGCTGCATCAAAAGCGCCCAAACCCTGTCTTTCTATGCTGTTCATGTGCTGACATAAGGCTTGTTAATGATGTTATATGGTTGTTGGGGTGCTATAAGTGGTTGCTAGGGAGTGTGTACAAATTTGTTATATCACTACCTTATACCGACTTTATAGGCCAGGTCAAATGAGCCCACCCCCAAGCTTCTACGCTACTGTCATCCAAATATCTAATGTCAGACAATTTGTGCCAATGTGAAGTCAATGGAGACATTTTGAGTCAACAGAAGCGATGTCAGCCATTTTGTGCCAATGTTAAGTCTCTGGAGACATTTTGAGTCAACAGAACCGATGTCAGCCATTTTGTGCCAATGTTAAGTCTCTGGAGACATTTTGAGTCAACAGAACCGATGTCAGCCATTTTGTGCCAATGTTAAGTCTCTGGAGACATTTTGGTTGCATTCTTTTTTATTATTTTTTTTTTTTTTAACATTAGTAACAGGGGATAAATAAAACATTAATTTGTACTAATATTGTGTGACTTGAATACAAATAATCAGTGTTGGGGAGAATACTTTGTAAATGTATTTAGTTACAGAATACAGAATACCTGCTTTATAATGTATTTTGTAACGTATTCCGTTACTTTGCTTAATCCTGGTACTGTATTCTAAATACTTGGAATACTTGGAATACTTCCCCTTGAAAACAGCCTTCAAGTCTATTAAAGTGTCACACTATGCGTTGGTAGCAATTTCTGCAGGAAAACAGAGGGCCTCTAATGCCCATTATTGACTGATAAATAAATAAAACAATATAATTATGTTTATTAAATAATGTTTATTTATCAAAGTGTCAACAAATTCAATTTCTGTTTCTATAATAAACATAAAAAGAGCTTGAACATAGACAGCATTACTGTCTGTAATATACAGTATATGTATTTAATATGCATTTTGCTTACCCTTTGTATTTTACAGCCTGCACAGAAAAATATCAGGTATACAAGAAAAGAAAAACTTCAAAATGGTTTATGTAAAACCAAGGTAATGCAGGGGTTTTCAAACTTTTAGGACACACGCCCCCCCAAGACTGTCCATTTTCACTTCCCCCCCTCCCCTCCATTCCCCATGTGCAAACATCATTCACATATTACTGGCTGCGTTTAAATTGTGTAGCATTAATTACGTTGAAACATAAATATACAGCTTACCTGATTCAGTGTGAAGGCTGAGCCTTTTTCTGTGGTTGGATTACTGACTCGACTATTTTTAACTGTAAATCATCTTCCACTGTCAATAAGTGTGAGCCATAGTCTACTTGCTTTTGATGAACGTACAGAAAATGCTGCATCGCAAATCCAAGTTCACAGAGCCCTGACAGTGTGATTGAGTCGAACATTGAGTATGTTTACATGGGCAACAATACTTTAATATGATTTTATTACGATTAAGACAATACTCTGATTGAGTCACCATGTAAAAAGCGATTTTTGATGACCTTAATCCGACTACAGTCATAACTGAACTGCAAATGGAGTTAAGACTTGTGGAGTATGCATATATTAGTGGCATTATTGAAGTAAACACCGCAATCAAGATATTAATGTCATGTAGGACTTTTCTCTGCATTTTGCGACAAGATCCACACACAAGGCTGTCAGTAAAGGACCGCGCACACACACACACCCATCACGAACAACCTTGTTGCCAGATTGGGCGGTTTTGAATTGGCATTTCGGCGGGTTTTGGATAGCTTTTGGGCTGGAATCAGTCAGCTACATCTGGCAACGCTGATCACGAAATGCGGAAGTTTTTTTCTTTCTATTTCACGTGTGCTATCAAATCCCATTAAACATCTTCCACCATTCCTTACTAAATATTCGCGTCTAATAACCCAGTTTGTCATGGGGAAATGTTCATGAGTGAAAGTGCCGAACTGCAGTTAAAATCGAAAAATTAAAGATGAAACACCCGAAATGTCATGAGACTCTGCAGGAAACGTGAATAGACGTTCAAAAAGCACTTTACGTAACACCGTAATTATATTATTGTCCTATTCAGATTAAGGCAAATAACTACTGATGTCAATGTAAAGGTAGTCTGTCTTCATGTCGTATGTCTTCAAAGTAAGTGAAAGATCCAGAAGGGCATCCTGCTGATTTGATTCAGAAGGGCACTATTTTGGCTCACCGGTTTGACTTTCATTTAGCGTCATTCATGTTAAAAAGCAGCCGCTCCATTTTATTTGTATATGTTTTACTGGAACGCATTAACTCTACGTGCCTGACAGATGTGGAACTAACATTAATCCGATTCACTCTAGTGAACGCATAAAAATCATCATAATTTTTACTCGCGTGCATGCCTCAAATAAAACCCCTGATCAGAGGTAATGTAACAGGTTCTATTCAACATTTTAATTTCTATTATGAAAACTTCTCACCTAAGAACAATATTGCAAATATTAGAAGAATGCAAAATGAGTTTGCTTTACAAAAATGTAAACATCAAAATGAACAAGTTTTGTTTTAAGTCAAACATATTAGCCAGTATAGCCACCTATCTACAGTACCTAACTACCTATGCTTTTTTTCCTAATCAACAGACAAGTAAAGGTGGTTGTAGCGGAGCAATAGAGACATTTAGAAGTGCTTATCTGTCATTCTGTTGCGATGAGGAGTAAAATGAGTCCTCCCTGGCTGAAGAGTCGCTCTACAGGAGCACTTGATGGCAATTGTGCTTTATGAACAGTGCAAACGAAACATCAAGCAGCAAATTCACGAACAATGACGGCAAAAAAAGCAGTTTATCTGAAAATCTTGGTTGTTGTCCGGTTGTTCGGTGTTTGCGATCGTCCTTTTTTTTTGCGTGAGAAAATGGAGGTGTGGCGTGAGAGCGTGAGAACAGGGTCATTTGCGTGAGTCTCACTGAGTTAACGCTGGTGATTGCAGTCGGGAGTGTAGCTTCTGTTTCTGTGGTTTCGGCGGCAATTTAGTAATATTATTATGGGCCAGACACGCATCGCCCGAAGTATTCCAAGTATTTCCTTATGGTATTAGGAAAGTAACTGTATTCTAAATACCCTGTTTAAAAATAGTAACTGTAACGGAATACAGTTACTCAAGAATAGTATTCTAAATACGTACCGCCGGTACATGTATTCCGTTACTCCCCAACACTGCAAATAATGCATATTTATTGTACAGCTACACAAATCTTAGAAAAACAAATAAAGAAAACAAAATAAATAAATGTAAACATATATCTCAAAACAAATAAGACATATATCTCAAAGCATAATTAAATTATTAAGAGTGTAACACAGGCGTACCAAAAGAGATCTGATCATTTAAACGTAACGCGTATGACAGTAATATTATTTTTTTCAGCAGTTCAGCCGTTTTTGGCAGCTTTCTTATTTAACGATAGGCAGACAGAGGTTACATTCTTGCCTCTAAATGAGGCAGTTTACACCTCTACATGCTAATCATGTTAGCATCATAGTAACAACATGCTAATTGAGTTGTTACCATGATGTTAACATGATTAGCATTTGTTAGCATAATGTTAATCGTGTTACTATCATGCTAAAGAATGCTAATCGACCTGCTAACATGATGCTAACATTATTAACATGTAGCTAACACAATTAGCATTATGCTAACAACATACTAATCAAGTTGACAACATGATGCTAACATGATTAGCATGTAGCTAGCATGATTAACATTATGCTAACAACATGATAATTATGTTTGCATCATGCTAACAACATGCTAATCAAGTTGCTAACATGCTATCATGATTAGAATGTAGCTAACATGATGTTAATTGTGTTAGCATCATTCTTACAAATGCTAATCGGCCTGCTAGCAAGATGCTAACATTATTAGCATGTAGCTAACATTGCTAACAACATGATAACCATGTTAGCATCATGCTTACAACATGTCAATCAAGTTGGTAACATGATTAGCATGTCAGTAACATGATGGTAATCGTATTAGCATCATGCTAACAACATGCTAAACGAATCGTTAGCATGATGCTAACATAATTAACATGCAGTTAGCACAATGCTAGCATGATTAATGTTAAGCTAGCATGACTAACAAGTAGCTTGCATGATATGGGCGATGTAAATGGTTGCCAGGGTACTCTGTTTTGTTGCTATGGGTGTGGTTACAGTGTGTACTTGATTGTGGTTGGTTGTCAAATGAGCCCACCCTCACGTCAGTATGACACTGCTATGCAAAGAAATGCATGCAGGGCAGTTTTAATGGAAGTCTATGAGATCAGTTTGGGGGCGTGGCTTGTGAGCTTCATTATCATATTGAGACCCTGATTGGTTGCCTAAGTTAAATGAGCCCACCCCCATCACTGTATGACAATGCTATTTAACGTAACTGATGTGTGACATTTATAATGGGAGTCAATGGGATCCATGTGTTTCAATGGGACGTCCCATCCTATTGTAAGTCAATGAGGCGTTTAATTTGCGGGGCCAAAAAAACTCTGACCCCTTATAAAAGTCATAGCACACCATTCCCGATAAAACCACACGATTTGACCCCACTTTCAAGGCTCTGGGACAATAACTGCGGGACAAGTTACGCGCCAAAATTTTGTACGGAAGAAGAAGAAGTAGTATGGAGAATAACAATAGTGGATTTGCCTAAAGTTTATTGGCAGAAACATGATTTCTGAAATCTACCCGTTTTTGCAAATGAGCTTTTCTTTCCTTTCACACATGGAACATTTGATCCGATCAAAGAGTATAGAATCACCAAGAGGCGACCCTGTTGCTATCTGGGAAACAGACACTAGATGCATCTCTGCCATTTTGGAATGAAAATTCCAATGGAACAACAGCACGGATAACTAACGTTAGGCAGAATGAATCAAAATATTGAGTTAAATATGAGTTAAAATATTACATATTTATACACCTCCATTGAAAAGCAAAATTTTAAACAATATCTCAATAAAAAAAATAAATAAACGTTTTGGAAATACTTTTTTTTTTAATCTAATTTTGCTTGCCAATCTTAAGCCAATTGTAATGGATTGTTTTGGTTCAATTTAACCCAACCAGCGCAGAGCCCAGGGGACCAGAGTGAGTGCTCCGACTTGGCCCCCCCGGTCCAAAACGTTCTATTGAGTGTCGCCTCTTGGTGATCCTAAGCTCTTTGATCCGATACAAACCCGAATGCATGATAAGCCGCATTCTCCTTATGAGAGCAACAGCCCTGCTCCACCCCAAGCTTCTCCTCAGAGGAAAAAGCAGCATAGCACTACTACTACATCTTCAGTGGCTGAAGTAATGCCAGCCCAGCAACCGCAAGCTTCTCACTTGCCACTTTCTAACCCGGTGGACTTTTTAAAAGATGATTTACACTACGCTCCTCCACTTCCGTAAGCGGCTTAGTCTCTTTTGTCGCATCAGAGGATGAAGCAGCTGACGACTCAATGTCTTTAGCTGCTTCTGAAACGAGGGAGATTTTCGGACACACATCAAGTGCAACTGTCCCGCATTCCCACTAAAGCTGTGGAAGAGCTTGTGCTGGATTGGCCGGCTCTGGAAAAGCCTGCCCCCAGGCCACCGGATGGTGGGTTGCTATCAGGTCATCATCAGATGCCTGCTCGCCACAGGCCCGCCCCCTTCTTGTCTGCTGTACATGATTTTGGTGCATTTGGTGCATCTTTCTCTGCCGCTCTCACATCTGTTGATGGCACGGAGCAAAGAGGATATGCCACCGCTTGAAGAAACAATCACCATGCACTTATGCCCACCCACGGCTGTGGGTTTAATGGCACGCACCACACACCCATCTAAGCCATGTAGAGCGACTTCAACTCTGGCAAACAAGGCGTATGCAGCCATAGGTCAGGCTGGCTTGATGCTCCATAAAATGGCTACCTTACAATTGTTCCAAGCGAAACTCCTCCACGATATGGACGAGGCGTGAAGAATGGTTCAAGACAGAGTTCAGAGTTCAATGTTCAGAGAGCTCTGCTCCTCAATGAATCTGGCTCTCAGAGCAACGAAAGCAGAAGCTCAATCGATCGGTAAAGCGACGGGAACGTTGATTGTGCTCGAGTTCTAACGTTCCTACAGGAGCTACTGGACTGGACTTTCACACTCAATTTACACGGCAGCTATGCAGCGCACCATGCCCTCGAAGCTGGCTGCTCACTGTGCAGGAACGACCTGGTTATTAAGTTTCAGAGAGGCACTTGAAGGCTCAACCGTTCGCGCACCTACCTTTGAGACTTTACAATTGGTCCCTCTCAAGGCCCTAACGCATTAGATGGCCTTCCTTGTAGCATTGGTGTCTGTTAAGTGTGCGGGCGACCTGCAAGCATTCTCGATTGACACCTCATGTCTTGAGTTTGACTCAAGGCTCATTCTTAAGCCCCGACAGGGCTATGTCCCCAAAGTGCTCACAACAATGTTTAGAGTGCAAGAAACTTCTTGAGTGGTCCAGATCTTTCAGGATAACGGATCAGCTCTTTGTCTGCTTTGCTGGACCATCTAAGGGTCACCCAGCGTCAATGAAGTGACTCACTGGATAGTTGATGCCGTTGCATCTGCCTATGCCTCTGAGGGCATACAATGCCCTATCGGGGTAAAGGCCCACTTCACTAAGGGTATGGCCTTCTCTTGAGCCTGGTTTAGCGGAATTCTTATCCAAGCCATCTGTGTGGCTGATGGCTGGTCGTCGCCGTCCACTTGCGCTAGATTTTAGTCTGGAAGTCCCCGACTTGCAAGCTCAGGTTTTCAGTATAACTTGGCATCTGGTTTCCCAGCCACTCTTGAAACCCTATTTTTTCTCTCTTGTACATTGTCCTTTCTCTTAGTGCTATGTATCTGAGATCTCACAAGACAAGCAGGGCATTGTTGAACTCGTTCCTATCATGTTTATGCTAAACGCAACGAGAGTGCACGTTAGATAGAGAACGCTCTCGGTTACTCGCTTAACCTTCGCTTAATCTTCGATCTCTAAGATAAGCATGGCCGAGAACGCAACGCTCATTCCATTGTCACATCAGTAAATAGACTGTCTCTTCACTGAAAATAAATTGTGATGAATGGTCTGGAGCACTGGCATTTGTACAGCCAAGCTCTGTATGTTTACGCAAGCGCGAATGCCATTGGTTTGTGCAGATTGGACAAACATTTTCAACATATTTCAACCAATTAATAATCTTAGTAAATGCAAACATTGAAAAATTATGTTTTACTATTAAAAAACTTCCAAAACAAACTTGTGGATCAGCTGAAATCAGTAAATATAGCCTAGTTTGTATTCTGCTCTACAAAGTAAACATGGTGAGAATCTTCAACTTCAGACTAAAGAAACTTCATTCATAAAAGCAGAAAATACTCAAGACAAATGGGCAGACTTTCCACACTCAATCTCTCATGCCAGTTTCAGATGTTCAGACACAAAAGAGCCTCTGCACTGATGTCATGTGTGCTGCTCTTCTCCAGTGTGGATTTTCATGTGTTTCTTAAGCTGTACCGAGTGTCTGAAACTCGTCCCACACTGAGTGCATGTGAATGGTTTCTCACCAGTGTGGATCCTCATGTGTTTATTAAGGTGTGATAAGACTCTGAAACTCTTTCCACACCGAGTGCATGTGTATGGTTTCTCTCCGCTGTGAATCCTCTGGTGCACTTTCAAACGTTTAGCTGTAATAAAAGTCTTCCCGCACTCAAAGCACATATACTCTTTTACACCAGTGTGGATTTTCTGATGTTCTCTTAAATGTGCCAGCTGTGTAAAACTCTTTCCACACACAGAACATGAATAAGGCTTCTCCTTTGTATGAGTTCTGAGATGACGTTTCAGCCCTGATGCCCTCAAATATGTTTTGCCACATTGATCACATCTGTGGGTTTTCTCTCCAGTGTGGATCATCATGTGTTCATTAAGTGAGTATGAAAGTCTGAAATTCTTTCCACACTGAGAGCACATGAATGGTTTCTCTCCAGTGTGGATCGTCATGTGTTTGTTAAGGTGTGATGAGAGTCTGAAACTTGTCCCACACTGAGTGCATGTAAATGATTTTTCTCCAGTGTGGATCTTCATGTGTTTATTCAATGATGATGAGTGTCTGAAAATTTTCCCACACTGAGTACATGTGAATGGTTTCTCTCCAGTATGGATCATCATGTGTTCATTAAAGGATGATGAGTGTCTGAAACTCTTCCCACACTGAGTGCATGTAAATGGTTTCTCTCCAGTGTGAATCCTCTCATGTGATTTCAGATATGCTAACTGGCTGAATCTCTTATCACAGTGTGAACACTTGTAAGGTTTCTCTCCAGTGTGGATCCTCTGGTGCAGTTTCAGTTCTGCAGCTGTAATAAAAGTTCTCTCACACTCAAAGCACATATACTCTTTTACACCAGTGTGAATCTTCTGATGTTGTCTTAAACATGACTGCTCTTTAAAACTCTTTCCACACTCAGAGCATGAATAAGGCTTCTCCTTTGAATGAACTCTGAGATGACCTTTCAGCACTGAAGCCCTGAAAAATGTTTTGCCACATTGATCACATCTGTGGGTTTTCTCTCCAGTGTGGATCATCATGTGTTTATTAAAGGATGTTAAGTGTCTGAAACTCTTCCCACACTGAGTGCATGTGAATGGTTTCTCTCCAGTGTGGATCCTCATGTGTTGATTAAGACTCCTTCTGCTTGCCAGACTCTTTCCACACTGACTGCAGGTCAGATGATTCTTTTCTCTTTGCATTAAAGTATCTTCAGTCAGTAAATCTGTTTTCCCAGCTTTTAGGACTTCATCGTCTTCACTCTCCTCATTTTCCTCAATAAGGTCTAAAATCGAAGTAAAAAAGATTCAGTTTTTAGCACAACCTCAAAAGTACAGACAGTATGGAAAACTCAAATAAAAAAGAAAGTAGTGATTTCCACATTTACTTTCACTTGTATTTTATTGCAAACACAACACAAAATATGTCATGTTTTGTCTGGTCAACTTCACTTCATTTGCAAATATACATAATTTCCTGCAATTCAGACCTGCAACACAGTCTAAAAATAGTTGTGACAGGAGCAGTTTAGGGCTAGTAAGCAGGTAAATGGGTGAAGTAATGTTGTGATGTGAAACAGGTGATGTCAACAGGTGATTGTAATTATGGTTTGGTACAAAAGCAGCATCCAAAAAAAGGTCTAGTCCTTTAGGAGCAAAGATGGGCCGAGGATCGCCAGTTTGCCAACAAATACGTGAGAAATGATTGAGATGTTTAAAAACAATGTTCCTCAAAGAAATAAAGGAAGACATTTAGATATTTCACCTTCAACAGTGCAGAACATCATTAAAAGATTCAAGGAATCTGGAGGAATTTCAGTGCGTAAAGGACAAGAGCACAAGCCTAAGCTTAACAACTATGATCTCCAATCCCTCAGGCGGCGCTGCATCAAGAATCCTCATTAATTCAATAAGTTTCCTTCGGCTTAGTCCCTTTATTCATCTGCGGTCACCACAGCGGAATGAACCGCCTATTTATCCAGTATATATTTTACACAGCGAAGCCCCTTTCAGCTGCAACCCAAAACTGGGAAACATCCATACACAATCATTGAATCCTCGTTCATCTATCAGTGATATCATCACATGGGCTCAGGACTACTTTGGCAAACTTTTGTCAAGTACCACAATACATAGTTACATCCACAAATGCCAGTTAAAAGTGTACTGTGCCAAAAGGAAGCCCTATGTTAACAGTGTCCAGAAGTGCCGTCCACTTGGAGGCATCTGGGATGGACCATCACACAGTGGAAACATGTACTGTGCTCAGATAAAAAGCACAGAGATTTTGGGGCACAATATGCTGCCTTCTTTTCCAGGGACGCCCAAGAATATTTCAACAAGACAATGCTAAAAACACATTCTGCACACATTACGAAGTCCTGGCTGCAGAAGATGAGGATACTGGTACATGACTGGCCTGCCTGCAGTCCCGACCTGTCTCCAATAGAGAATGTGTGGCGCATTTTGAAGTGTAAAATGTGAAAGGAAGACCCCATACTGTTCGCCACCTTAAGAATTGTTTGCAGGAAGAATGGGACAAAATTACACCTGAAACACTTCATCACTTGGTGTCTTCAAAAATAAACAATAAAATCATGAGGAACACATTAAATCATGTTTGCTGTATTGTCTGCAATGAAACACAAGTCAAAGTAAATGTAGAAATGGCTTCTTTCTCTCTTTATTTGTGTTCTCCATACTGTCCACTTTATCTGATTTGGGGTTGTAAGTCATCAACAATCAGAGCAAAATGTGAAGTGAAAAGACTCCATTTCTACACATTTCTTTTGTAGGTCTGCAGCATAAATGAAGATACAGCACTTTCACATGTCCCATTTAAACACACTTATAGATGTCAAATAAATGAGCTCAGATCAAATTTACTTCAGCCTCACGATAATAAATGTTTAATAAAGATGAAAATAAAAGACAACTGAGTGTCCATCTCTGTGTTACCCTGAGAATTGTTGGGAAAATGATTTTTTATTCTTTTACTTTTCTTTTGGGATATGTAGTTGTGTAATGAACTAACAAAGCTTCTTTTCTAGCATGATGTGTCTTTAATGCTTACTAACAAATTGCAGAAGTAGGTGCAGCTGGGCGGAAGTGCAGAGGCATCAGTGTCTGAAATGAACTCTAACTTCTTGAATTGGTTTCCTGTGAAACGGAGATGTGAGTAACGACTAAGAACAGAATGTTCACAAAGCAAACCATATATGGAGTGCTTTTATCTCAAGACAGCTCCCCCTATGTGCTAATGATATTCAAGTTCATGTATGCAGAAGAAGAGGAACTATGTCTGGGGTGCGAAAGTCAGATACGTGCAGAATGGTTGACAAGTGATGGACTCCATCGAGCCACTCCATTTAACATCAGTTGTTTAGTTGTGTGTATCGGGGTCTGAGTGAGGCAAGCGCTGTGTAAGGTTTAGTACTGTATACTGCATGACCCAGAGCTCTGCATGGATTTATTCATTTGCATACACTAAATTACTAATAATTAAGGCATTGAAGAATTCTCTCTCGACTCTTTATTGAACACACCGGAATCGATTGATGAGACAGAAGTTTCCAACAGAATATAAAGTCAATTTATATTTGAAGAGTTCAGATGCAAAAACCTCTAAGTGCCATCTGAAATTTACATTGAAAATGAATATTTTTCTCAGCCTCCTTTGTTTATGTTGAGATATTTCACTTTAAAGACCAGGAAAAGGACTTATTCTTTGTCATAAAAGTGATGTTACGTAACATACACACAGGAGTCAACGCTCATTTTAGAGGAACATTTCAGACGGCATTTAGAGGTTTTTGCATCTAAACTCTTCATTTTTCTTTTTATTTAAAATCTTTAATTCTTTTGCCTATAGTGCACACGATACACCGTGGGCCTGTTTCAGTAAGGAGATTCAACCAACTCTGTTGAGTTTAAAATTGAACTCTGAGTTGACTTACTGAGAGATTAAAACTCAGAGTTTTGGGTTTCAGAACAGCTGATCTGAGATAGGTCGATCGACTTGGAGTAGATTTAGGGGTGCTTTCACACCTGTGGATCGATTCAGTTGTTCCGAAACAGGGATTAAAATTGTTACATTGTTGCTCTTTGTTCTTGGTGTGGTTCGCTTTCACACGGCAAAGTTTCTAAACGGACCAAAAGAGCTAAAACAAGTCACGTGTGAGTAAACTCTCCTCACATTGGTCAGAGTTTCACGGTTTATTTTGCAGAGTCCCGCTCAGCTGTCGGGGGTGGTTTGGTGGTGGTGTTTAACAGAGTGTGCGCGACATGTCTGAAGAGCGAGGAGGGATGCGGTGGGGATGGGTGATGAGAAGGGTGCGCAACGTATTTGAGGACTGGGAAGTAGACGCACGATTTCCGGGAGATTATCACTCGTTTGCAGGCATCCGGGAGTCTCTGTGCATTTGCGGGAGATTCCCGGAACTTCCGGGAGACTTGGGATTTCTGGAATTACCTCCCACCCTACGCATAATTATCTCTTCATATAGCCGCACGCCTATTACATATCCATTAAACACTGATGTAGCCGGGCTCGGATCGTATCGCTTTCGCACTACAATAGATCCGCTACAGAGTTCGTTTCAATCGAGCCGAGACCACCTCATTCAGGCGGTCTTGGAGTGATTGCTTTGGCGCGGATCCGAGCACGATTGCCCTGTTCACATATGCCAAACCCTAACCCAGGTTCCGGAACAAAAGTCTAGGTGTGAAAGCACCCTTAAGCTGCAGTCACACTAGAGTTTGAGCCTGTGAAATTCTGTCGTACAGCGCCGCGAAAAATGGGGGGGGATTAAAAAAGATGATTAGACATTAAATGCCTATTTTCAAAAGTTATGTGCATCTTGGCGTTTCCATCAATCGTTTTCTATGCACACATTCAAAATGCACGTAAAAATAGGTGGGTGGAAACGTAAGGCTAGGGCGAGAAATACAGCTTCGTCTTTAAAAAAGGAGAGGAGACCGACAGAAACTCTGAGTTTAGAGAATAAAACCTGCTCCTGACCAGGTTAGGTTCACAGACTGAGTGACCACAGTAACTGACTCTGAGTTCAAGTTACCTCTCTTTCAGAAACAGGCTCGACTTACCCTGCTTTCTCCAGTTTGACAAACCTGCCATTTTAAAACAGAAAACCTAAAGTTTCTCTCATTTCAAGGTTAAAATACTCTGAGTTTTCACTTAACCTCCTTTCTGAAACCTCCTTTCAGATGAACTGTTCAAAGCTTTTGATCTGTGTTTTTCTTCAGGCTCATGAATCAGGAATAAACACAAACCTGTTTGTTCTTCAGTGTCTTCATCTGTAATTCTGCAGGCTTCTGGATCACTCATCTTCCCACTGTCCTTCAATAAACTCAGATTTGACTTCTGTCTGAAGGTCTGATGCTCGTCCTCACTTGTAGACTGATGGGAATATTCCAGTATTTAGAGCTGAAATGAAGGAGGAGGAGCTTCACTAACAGAGAAACAGATCTGCCAAGACTAATGTAGTGTAGCGTGTGCAAAACAAAGGCAGCGGCCTATTGATGTCTAATAAAGCCAATAGAAAACAGAAGAGATGAGCACATTCTACATCAACATTATAGAGATGATCATTCACACTTAAAGCGCTTTTGGAGACTAATGAATGTGTCCAGGATCCAAACATCAGTATACATTTATACAGAAACCACAGCTTTCATCTATTACACATCATCACACTCCATGAGTTTAGCTAGCAGTTAGCACCTGTGTGAGCTTGTGTTGGGGTAAAGTTGGGTTATATTGGCACTTTCAGACGCTCTTCTTAATAATATCATTTCACTAAAGTATTATTTGCACATTCTGATTAGCCAAATCATGTTAGCAGCCAACCACTGTCAAAGTACAACATTGTTGACGATCAGAGAAATAAAGCTAATGATGTTTTGAAGTCTTACTTGCATGTGATTTCAGACTGAATATTCAAGGTAAACAATATGGGGGACCATTAAAGGGTGATGAAACCCCCTCTTTCAGTTCAAGTCTACCTCAGTAGAGGGAGGAGTGGGCGTGGCTGGAAGAGCAGGGGCAAGGGTGGGGGGCGCAAACAACTGTCAGTTGACTCACCAGCTCAAGACAAACAAATAATCCAACACTAAACATGAGGAGATGCTTGATTTTACAGTTTACAAAGATAAAATGCAAAGAAATAAAGAGTAAGTGATGTAATGCCCTGCTACATATAAGATCATGTTTATAAACACTATAAATGAGGAGGACTTTTCTCCTCCTGAATGCCCCGGGGCTGAATGCATACAGTTGATAGCAGTAGCTACAGCTTGTCCCTTTCCTCATCTACTCCAACCATTAGCCCTGGAGGAGTCTAATCTGGAGGATCTTAATCATGGGTGAACAGTAGCACAGACAGGCGATGTGTCTGAATGGTAAAGACAAAAATGTTTGCTGCACACAAACAGCTTGGCAGTATCAGCCCTGACAGCATCGCGGGGAAAGCCAATCAACAAACCCCGTGGATGATGGAAACTAACACCTATGACTAGGCCCACACGGAATCTGCGCGCGCAGAATTCCGCAGATTTTCTGCAGATTTCCGCAGATTTTTTGCCCATCATCAATTCTGTTTATTTACTTACAGTTAACTATTTACAGTTAATCTAATTGGATTTGCATTTTAAACATTAACTAAAAGTAAAAAATATATTATTTTTTATTACACATATTAAGGTTCTAGTTATGATACTCCTAAAATAATTCCGCAGAAATCCGCAGATTTTTACCAAAATTCTTCGCAGAAATAGCAAAAAACGTCCGCAGATTCCGTCTGGCCCTACCTATGACCCTTCACAACCACCTAAACTCGGTGTGCTGTGCTCTGTCTCAAAGCTTAGCAGGTCTGTCATCAAAAAGCAAGTGGAGTCATGAATAATTAAGAAGCATGCTCTTCTGATAGGCTAATAAAACTCAGTCTATGAATAATAATGAGAAACAGTTGCGTCATCACTGGACAGGCGAGTCACCGATTTTAATCCTGCTACTCACAAACAAGGTTTACTTGCTTGGAAATTGTGTTACGGCCACAATTTTTCCCCACACAAAGAAATTTTTTTGCAATAACTAACTCTGCAAAATCTCTTTTTATTGATAGGTGGGTTGAAAGAGGAATTGTTTCAGAGTTATTAAAAATGATGGCAATATTCTGGAACATGAAGAATTTATGACGCTGTATAATTTCCCTCTGCCAGCCAAATCCTTTAATTGTGTTATAAAGAGTTTGTCACCAAGTTTTGTGCATTTATTTAAAATGTTTCTTTACATCATTCATTTTCTTTTCGGCTTAGTCCCTTTATTAATCCGGGGTCGCCACAGCGGAATGAACCGACAACTTATCCAGCACATGTTTTACACAGTGGATGCCCTTCCAGCTGTAACCCATCACTGGGAAACATCCATACACACTCATTCACTACGGACAATTTAGCCTACCCAATTCACCTGTACCACATGTCTTTGGACTGTGGAGGAAACCGGAGCACCCAGATGAAACCCCCGCAAACGCAGGGAGAACATGCAAACTCCACACAGAAACGCCAACTGACCCAGCCGAGGCTTGAACCAGCGACCTTCTTGCTGTGAGGCAACAGCACTACCTACTGCGCCACTGCGTCACCAGTCTTTACTTTAATGAGAGAAATCAATTATGCCTAAACTTTTTTTGGATGGATTTGGATTGTTACGTTACTCTGTGTGGAAGCAATTCCATGCAAATGTCAACCTTGCCATGAAGAAAATTACGTTTTCGACAAAACATGGAAACTGTTACTACGTTTTTTGTGTAGGCTTGTGTTGTACAGTACTGTAAACATACTCAAAAATATCTGTCAGTGTTTTCAAGCAATTATATTTGATTTATCAAAGTCACACAAGTGTAAATTTCCCATCTGTCGCATCCATAACCAAGCTTTTCCCTCATAAATGCAGAAAATGTCAAATAAAGTCAATAATGTTTGTTCAATAGAGAGCCGACTGACTCTGATCCATGTGATTAGCATTATTTCTGTTGGGTTGTGCAGTTTAATTCACAGAATTCCTACAAAGTATGCTGTATTCTGTAAACTTGCAGACTCTTTAGGTCACATGATCCATAACGCCTGTTTATTTCCCTCATTTAAAATCTAAAAGATGTTCACAGATTGATCTTTTTCATAACTCTGTGCTTAGTTGTTTTTGTTGTGTTTTCCCGGGCATAGAGCTGCAACCAGTGGTGGAAAGAGTACTGAAAAATCAGACTCAAGTAAAAGTAGCATTACTTGCCTAAAAATGTAGTGCAAGTAGAGTAAAAGTATCTGTTGTAAACATTACTCAAAGTACGAGTAGACCTTTTAAAAGTGCTCAAGAGTAGAGAGTAATGAGTATTACGCTGTCAAAAGTTGATATGTTTACATGTAATTTGTGCATGTGTGTGTAAACGTAACATTCTGTAGTGCATTTAGTTATTGCCCAGAAGGCACACAATGCCATAAGATGTTAATATTAGGTTAGATTTAGGTTGTGATGTCAGGTGACCAACTTCAATGTCTAGTCAGCGTCTAAGGACAAAGTTATATTGGTGTCCAATAATGACGTTGATATTTAGTTGATTTTAGGTTGTTAGAAAGTGACCAAAATGCAGCGTCGAGCCAACATCTTAAACCAACGTCATATTGACCTCAAATACTGACATTTATTCATCAGGTACGGCAACCAAAATCCAACATCTGATAGACGTCATAGTGGTAATGTCCACATAGTGTTATTAGACAGTGAAATTTGGTTTGTTTTAGGTTGGACATTGATGTTGGCCTGACGTTGAGTTCTAACGTCAACATGATTTTCATTTCCAAACAAAATGCAAAGTCCCCATGACCTTAGAGTTCAACGTCAATCAGACGTCATGTTGACGTCCTGTGCCTGCTGGCTGTTTAAGGCCATTTCGGTCATTCTACAGTAAACATCCGTCATCTTCTCATCAGTGACATGCATCTAAACAGTCTCTGAGTCAATGCATGTAAAGATTTTGAACATCATCATGGACACTTTTAATACTGCCAAACAGTTTGCTGCTATTAAAAAGTGCACATGTCTTGAAGTAGTTCATTATTATGCGATTTACCTCCTACGGTATGTGTGATTTGATTGGACAGGAATCTCAGGACTGATTTTTCTAATCTCCGTAGACAAGAAAAATAAAGTAGTGACTGCAGGTTGAAGTAAAGTAGTGGAGTAAAAGTACAGACACTGCAGTAGAAATGTACTCAAGGGAGAGTAAAAGTACACATTTTGAAAACTCATTAGTAAATTACAATTTCTGAGAAAAACTACTTGCAGTCATTTGAGTGTTTGTAATTAGTTACTTTACACCACCACTGCAACTTGCATCACTTATAATTATATGCTGCTAGCAGCCCCAAAGATAAGTGGACCGGACCAGGCCACGCGTACGCATGGAGAACAATTCCGTCACATGTTTTTTCTTGCGTTCGTCATAAAATTAATTTTGTTAAAAATGTATTTAACAGCATATTATCAATATATAATTTATCTACACTCAGTTTATGTTAATATTATCAAATAAATATTGCTAAATTTTTTTGAGCAACCGAGATGGTGCCCCTCTGCCCTAAGCAGCCTGCGTACTCTGCGTATAGGGAGCGGCGGTACTGACTCTGCAGTCTTCATAAACAAGCTACTTAAATAATGTTGGAATATCTCACCAATTCCATGACTGTTCAATAAAAAAGGTCAGGAGAGGGTTTTCTTCAATGCCAAAAACATTATTAATTTATTAGATACAAATAAATAATTCGATGACCTCTGGGTTACAATACAAGAATTACATTCAGGAGGTCCGTAACTAACATACATTTCCCTGACTCCAGCATATGTACACAACTGATGTTAACAGGTGGAGTTTTGGTGTAACATCACTTATCAGTCATTCTGCAGTCCTTTGGCTCTTGTACCCCAGACATACTTCCTCTTTCTGCAACCCTTCTCTGCATACCAGAACTGAACAGTTAGGTGGCCTTCAATATATTTCACAACTTCTACAAGCATCCAGCTACTTGTGACATGTCCAGACTTCTTTTTAGACAGCAGTCTGGAACAAGGGCCCCCACACTATTTTTATTCTTGTTCTGCTATTTCCCTCTTGTCAGCAGTTCCTTCTAAGTATGCAACACAGTAAGAAAGAAGAAGTGTGCTTGGTCATATGGTATCATACAGAAGCAAAAGATTGTTAGTCTAAACATTTTTCTAATAAAAACAAAGACACAAAAGTAATAAAAATAAATTCCTTTTTCCTTCAATAACTTAAAGTCAAAATAATCTTCCATGTTAATTTATTTGACAGGTAAAGATGTACACCAACGCACATTTTTGCTCTTGTAAATGTTAACAGATGCAGTTGAAGTCAATTTTTTTACCCTGCCAATAATTTAAAATAATGTTTCCTGAGAGATCTTTAACAAACCAAGGAGATTTTCGCAGTATTTCCTATAAAACAAAAATAATTCTTCTGCAGTCAAAATAAGTCCTTTAATAAGTCCTTATAGTTTGTCTTGAATAAAAGCAGTTTTAAATAAAAAAACAAAACAAATTTAAGGTCAGCATTATGACTGAATATTTCTTTACCTGCGTCTATTTAGGGCTCAACTTCCAAAAATGCAAATGAACTTTATGTGCAAAACTGGATTATCGCGTAAAAGACGTGCGAATAAAGCTGCGTTTCCATCCAACGAGTCAAAGAGAACAAAATCGACACGTCCTGATTAACTGGCGCCAAACATCAACAGTAAAATGAAATTTGCTGTAATTAGAGAAGCTGCGTGAATCTTTTCTTTATTTAATAAATGACTTCAGAAGGCAATCCTGACACGCAGTGAACGCACGGTGACATTTGAAGGCGTGAGACACAGAGCTCAGACGCTCTTGATTCTGGAGGTCATTAATAATAATAACACTAATACTGCTATGGTTAAGGTGTTTTAGAATGACCAAGACAACATGTCAGATGTTTTACAGTGTGCTCACCCTGCTGGTGTGTCCATATCATCACATGATCTCTATAACTAAATCACATGACCTTTTTGTAATGCCTATACTTGAATTTGTTTCGTAAAAGTGTTTCCATTGTATTTTATGAGCATCTTTTCTTATCGAATAAAAGTTTATCCTACAAAGTTAATAGTTAAAACACATATGTTTTTTATGCCTATTTTCAAAAGTTATGCGCATCATGGTGTTTCAATCAACCGTTTTTTATGCACACATCCAAAATGCACATAAAATAGGTGGATGGAAACGTAGCTATTGACAAAAGTCAAAGGAAAGCAGAGAGAGCGAGTGCGCGCGACACAGAGCGAAGAGAGTGGCCTCGGTCATATTTACACAGTCTGCCACTGATATCTGATCTTGCTTCAACGTGGCATTTTAGTTGTGACACAAAAATAAGCGTCCAAATTTAGGGGCGCAAGCTATGAAATTATAATATCACAAAAAAAAGCAACCGTTCCACAAAAACTATTAAAGTATTGTTCTCCCAACAGCCGCACTGTAACGCACTTTGAAGGTGCGCCTCTCCCGAGAGCGTGCCCAGCTGATGCTGACCTGTCTTAGAGAGTTCGACAGAGAAACTGTGGTCCCACTGATATTATTTCAAAGGCTCCTGGAGCATATGGCATCCGCAGCCACTGTCTCGCCACTCGGGTGCTCCATATGAGACCACTTCAGCATTGGCTTCTGGGAGGACGAGGAACAGGTCTGTTTATTGCCCCTGCCTGGCACATCCCCTGGAAGAAGCTTTTCGACACCATTTGGCATCTGCGCCCAGATCTATGCCTCACGTATGATCTATAGATGGAGCACGGAGGACTTAGGTGACCTAGCGGATAGGTGGTAAACGCCGTCACTCAGGCTAGAGCACCCTCTACGTGGCATGCCTGCACCCTAAAGTGGAGTCTATTCGCTGTGTGGTTTACTTTTCCCCAAGAAGGACCCCGAACATGCCAGATCCGTGTGATGCTATCCTCCTTCAGTTGGCTGTCCCATCATTTCCATTCTAAGGATGCGGTGATGGCAGCGCGCTGGGAAAGCATGGACTCATCATCCAGTTCCCAGAGGTGTGAGACGTGAATATTAATTCTATCCTGTTCCCCTCTCTTACCCACTTGAAGATCTCTCTTAGGAGAGGTCTGCTCGATCACTCGACTCAGGATCTTTAAGATTTCTGTCCAGGTAGACAGCTCTGCTGGTCGCCTTGGTATTGGTCAAAAGGGCGGGTATCTGGAGGCATTTTCGGTCAGCGAAATGTGCCAGCATTGTAGGCCGGCCCACTCTCACGTTTTCCTGAGACCCCAGCCCACCTAGGTGCCCTAGGGTTCTGCAGCATTCTTTTTAGACTACATAGTGAACCTGCAAGCGCTGCCCATGAAGGAGGGGGACCCAGCACCTTTATTGCTGTGTCTTGTTTGAGCTTTGCGTATTATACGGACCGTACGCAGAGCTTTAGATTCTCTGAGCAGCACTTCATCTGTTACGGTGATTGGCAGAAGGGAAGTGCCGTATCCAAACAGGGGTTGGAACAAACCCACTGATCAGTTGATGCCATCTCCCTCGCTTATCAGAGCCAGGGCGAGCCATGTCCTCCAGGAGTGAGAGCACACTTCACTCGGAGCGTGCATCCTCTTGGGCATTATCACGCATCGCCTCTCTAACAGACATTGTAGAACTGCGGGCTGGGCGACACCTAATACATTGCGAGATTTTTAATCTTTGAGGGGAGCCAATTTCCTCACATGTATTGGGAAACCTCGGTGAATGAGGAAATTTGGTTAGGTTTTGTAAAACGCTTGCGGGGCCTTTGACTCTAACACAGAGATACGTGCACTTCCTCGCTTTGTCAGTTGAGTTCCCCACTTGGCAAACCCTGCAGAGATTCCTCCGAGGTCTCCAGCATCTGACTCAGTGAAGGAGTCAGGTGTTGGCCTGTTACGTTGTTGGCATGCCCGCTGGTCAGCCCGCGATCAGGGTATAGGTGCCTGCTACGTACGTATTCCCACTGGCCATCGCATATGCGCTCTCAGCCACGATGTAGTCCCCCCCCTCCTAGGCGGGCTCGTGTTCTCCCTCCCTGCTAACCATCTCTTTTTCATATAAATACTCCCCCTTCTCAAGGCTAGTCCATATGTCTTCTCGCCACCAGGTCTCCCCACTTGGGCAGCAGGTGGCCTCTGCAGCGTCCTCTCTATCGGGACTGCATGCTTTCCCAACGTACTGTCATATTAAAATTCCTAGAATTTATCTAGATGTATTACGACTCCCAAAAAATATATCTAAATCTGTAACATTTCTTTAGAAGTGGGATCAGTAAGGCCATGGAACACGTTGGAAGACGTTAGGTGCGCTCACACTCTTGGCTTGGCATAACCTCTCATCGGGGGCAAGGTAAGGATCAATTATTATGGTGTTTTCCATAGATTTCCCCATAGTGGAAGTTTCCACATAGCATTGAAGTTCCCCTCCCGCGTGAAAGACTCTTCAGCTAGAAAAGGATGCCTCAGCTTGGCACGCGCTGTGCTTCTATTCTTAATGGATTGTAAGTAGCACCAGCTGTGCATGCTGATGCTGCCAACTCATTGGCATTTCATTGACCATTTATATACTTTCAGATGATTGGATTCTGACGAAATCCCCACAGTGGAAGTTTCCACATAAAATCTTAACCCCCTAACAACCGAAGTAAAATGTGTGTTTAACTTTTACACCTCGCTTTCACCTCTTTTCAAGTACTGTAATAACACTGTCTGGAGTTCCAGAGATCCCAGATTCTGTTTTTATGTTTGTGTAATTTTTCTTGTTACGTGATAACATGTTTTAATAATACTCCTGATTCAAAACAGCCTTACAAACCAGAGAATGTTCTTCTGCATTGATGTCATGTGTGCTGCTTTTCTCCAGTGTGGATTTTCATGTGTTTCTTAAGCTGCACCGAGTGTGTGAAACTCTCCAGACACTGATCACATGAGAACGGCTTCTCTCCAGTGTGAATCCTCTCATGTGTTTTCAGGTTTCCTAACTGAATGAATCTCTTATCACAGTGTGAACACTTTTCTCCAGTGTGAATCATCTCATGTGTTTTCAGGTTTCCTAACAGACTGAATCTCTTATCACAGTGTGAACATGTGTACTGATTCTCTCCAGTGTGGATCCCCTGGTGCAGGTTCAATTGTCTAGCTGAAATAAAAGTCTTCTAACACTCAAAGCACATATACTCTTTTACACCAGTGTGGATCTGCTGATGTCGTCTTAAACATGACTGCTGTGTAAAACTCTTTCCACACTCAGAGCATGAATAAGGCTTCTCCTTTGTATGAACTCTGAGATGGACTTTCAGCTCTGAAGTCCTCAAAAATGTTTTGCCACATTGATCACATCTGTGGGGTTTCTCTCCTTTGTGGATCTTCATGTGTTCATTAAGGGATGATAATTGTCTGAAACTCTTCCCACACTGAGTGCATGTGAATGGTTTCTCTTCAGTGTGGATCCTCATGTGTAGATTAAGACTGTATTTGTTTGCCAGACTCTTCCCACACTGACTGCAGGTCAAACGATTCTTGTCTCTACTGTGCTTTAAAAAATCCTCTTCAGACTTTCCATAAGGCATTTCCCCAGCTTTTGAGAGTTCATCATCTTCACTCTCTTCGTTCTCTTCTGTAAGGGCTAAAATAGAAGTAAAAATGGTTTAGTTTTTAGTAAATCAAAAACAATCATAGCAAAATGTGAAGCGAAAATATTTCATTTTTATTTATTTTGTAGCATAAATGAAAATACAGTACAATACTACAGATGTCCAATTAAAAAAAGTCTAATAAATTTAAAATAAATTAGCCCAGATCATATTTACTTCTGACTTAATACTTATTAAATAAATATTTAATAAACCTTAAAACTGAGTGTCCATCTCTGTGTTACCCTGAGAATATAAAGTGAGTTTCTATTTCTCTCTTTATTTCAAGTCTTGAACTCTTTTGCCTATAGTGCAGACGATACATCAGATGAACTGTTCAAAGCTTTTGATCTGTGTTTTTCTTCAGGCTCATGAATCAGGAATAAACACAAACCTGTTTGTTCTTCAGTGTCTTCATCTGTAATTCTGCAGGCTTCTGGATCACTCATCTTCCCACTGTCCTTCAATAAACTCAGATTTGACTTCTGTCTGAAGGTCTGATGCTCGTCCTCACTTGTAGACTGATGGGAATATTCCAGTATTTAGAGCTGAAATGAAGGAGGAGGAGCTTCACTAACAGAGAAACACATAATACCACAAAATATCATATTAAAATGTTTTACAAAGCGCAAGGGCACAAATTTGAAAGAAAATGTGTCTGTTTTTACCCACTACCGGAAAACCCGTTTTCTTTCTAACCATTGCAGTGACGTCAGACTAGGGACTGATCTGACAGACGCGCTGTTTACAGTGAAGCAGAGTAGCATATAGCAGAATCGGAAGCTAGTTTCGGTGTAATTTATCATCAGTGTGGTATATTATTGACTTTATTTGACATTTTCTGCATTTATGAGGGAAAAGCTTGGTTTAGATGAGACAGATGGGAAATTTCCACTTGTGTGACTTTGATAAATCAAATATAATTGTTTGAAAACACTGACAGAGACATTTTTGAGTATGTTTACAGTACTGTACAACACAAGCCTACACAAAAACACTCGCTATTTTGGTAAAAATTAGATAATAGATATGGGAGTCCTAAAGGGCAAAAGAACTTAAAAATGCGATCACTTCTCACATGCATACTGTGAGAGGTGTAAGTATACGAGCGTATGGGACGCTTAAGCCTGGTTTATACTTCTGCGTCAAGTGATCGGCGTGACCCACGGCGCAAGCCTTAAGGCCAATTTATACTTCTGCGTCAAGCGCAAGATGCATAGCCCTTCGCCGTAGTTGACGCGCACCTCTCAAAAAATGGAACGTGTACGAGTAGCGCAAGCTCTGTGATTGGTCGGCTTGGTAGTGCTAACGAGTGTGGGCGGAGTGAGAGCCTCGCGCCCGATGCAGCGAGTGTTTACAAGTGTGGAGTCCCGTGAAGGAGCTCCGGATGGAGACTGTTGTTTTGTGTTTACCTCATGATTAAAGTTGTTGCGAGTCCGCCGATTCCCGCCTCAAAATGAGCGAGTTTGAGCCACTTGTACATTAAGGAAGTGTTCAGGAAAAAACGACAAACCAGCGAAGAAACTCAACACAGAGAAACATAAACACCTACTGCCAGCTAGTGTTTCGGAAGTGTATTGCAGAGAAGCAGAAACAGCGCGCAGAAGTATAAATGCACGGCTACGCGCGTGGCTTGCACCGTGGGTCACGCCGATCAATAAACCAGGTTTCACGCGTAGCCGTGCATTTATACTTGTGCGCGCTGTTTCTGCTTCTCTGCAATACACTTCCGAAACGCTAGTTGGCAGTAGGTGTTTATGTTTCTCTGTGTCGAGTTTCTTCGCTGGTTTGTCGTTTTTCTGAACACTTCCTTAATGTACAAGTGGCTCAAATTCGCTCATTTTGTGGCGGGAACCGTCGGACATGGAACAACTTTAATCATGAGATAAACACAAAACAACAGTCTCCATCCGGAGCTCCTTCACGGGACTCCACACTTGTAAACACTCGCTGCATCGGGCGCGCGGCTCTCACCTCCGCCCACTCTCGTCAGCGCTACCAAGCCGACCAATCACAGAGCTTGCGCTACGCGTACGCGCTACATTTTTTGAGAGGTGCACGTCAATGACGCCGACGGCCACGGCGAGGGGCTATGCGTCCACGCGTAGGCTGCGCCGTAGCATACGCGTGCGCTTGACGCAGAAGTATAAATCAGCCCTTAGTGGGTTCATGTGTTGTGCACCCAAGATGATATGGATAGTTCCGGTTAGAGTACAAGAGAAGGGTTCCCAGTTTTGTATGTTTAATGAAGCTGAATGTCATTACACACATGTGGTCTATCGGTCTTTGTCAGTCACGTGCGTTTGTTGTGATTGAGGTCACACATGCGCCATTTTGGTAGTATCACTTCTACGAACAGCAAGACAACAAACAACTCGAGAGATACAAAACAGCGTACATACAAGCCATTTAAATGTCAGGATGGAGAAACACAAGAAAACCGAGAGGACGTTATACATAAATAAACTAAACAAAGATGCCAAGGATCGCTATTCTGAAAAACTGTCCTTTATTCAGGACATCGATCCATACCAAATAACAGCAAAACAATGGAGCGCCGACCCCTCATTCCTTCCTCAAACCTCCTACCTGGACATCGTTAATTACCTTGTTTATGGTGTAAGTGCATACACTTGTGAACAATTTAGAAACTACAAGTCTTTAGAAGCCCACGGACATTTCACAAACGGAAGTAATGCGGGCAAGTAAATAGCGAGTACATGTAAATTTTGGGGTGAACTATCCATTTAAGTCAAACTACTGATTGACAATGTTTACCTTTGAGCAAAAGCACTTAAGTTCTTTAAAAAGTATTATTTTGCTCAAATAACTGTTTACCTTGTGTTTTGTTTGAATATACCAGTTTTGGTTTTGTCATTACAATAAAAAAATGAAAAAAAAACAAACACAAATCTTATGTCATTCTCCATTTATTTACATTTATACATGCATATTTACTCCGGCATTAAGGAACAAAATATACATCAAAAATCACACATCAAACACACTCTTTAGTAGTAAGTTACAAAAATGCAAAGGAATTACTTATGAATGTATCAACTTTTCATATTTTTGCGTCTCACTGCAGCAACCCAGGCCATCCGACGTCTCTTTGTTATTTCTGCCACCTTCCTTCCATATCCTTGCTTCCAAGTGGGAAATTTAAAATATCTGTCGGGATTAATTCTGTTTCCTTTTCGATCGTGCGACTTACTGTTACAGTCCTTACAAGAACGTACCATCGTGTTAGTTTTGAAAAACGCTCAAACCAGCAAACAGCTATCGCGAACTCTGATACTACACAAATGGCGGCCATCTCCCATAATGCAACTCGGTGTTTACGAGCGTGACGTCACCTGACAAAGACCGATAAGAATACAAAGAGGAACAAGTGCCAATGTCAGTAAATTGTACAAACAAACTTATTAATTCAAATGTAAATAAACATACATCAAGTAATTGTGTATTATAACGATAATGATGAATTAAATATACTGTTGTAAGCAAGTGGAAGGACCATTCAGTATTACTGTACAAGCTAAATCTACCCGAAAGGAAACAATTCACGAATTACTGACTGAGTCAGGTGATGTATATTAAACAGATACACATAATAGCTTGTATCGCACTATGAACCAAAATAAATGTCCGGTTCAAAGTCCGAAATGAGATCGCTGGGTTTGACATCATCTACTTTCACTTTCACTTTTGACGCACGTAGAAATCGCGAGACATAGGAAAATAACAATAATCAGAACATTAATCTGGATCAAAAAGGTTAACAAACAAGGGCACTCACCCATAATCAATTACACACTGGTGTAAAACATGTACAAATTGAGTCCAGCCAGCCTGATCTGCAGCCTGCGTCTCTCCAACTGCTCATCAGAAAACCTTCCTCTAGGGGTCGGTACAGGGCTTTCTCACAGTAAGGTCTGTCTTTGCATGAACAATGGACTGAAACTGCTATTACACCTCTCACAAAGTGAAATAAAAAAACTGTACAATGTTTAGTGTAAAAATAAACAGAGACAAACTGCCTGAAATGGTCTATTTTATCAATGTTATGGACACACGTTTTGTACTAAAACTAAAATAGTTTTGAGCAAAAAAGTTACTAAAAGGCCTGATGTGTCAAAATGATACACAATAAACATATAAAAACAAGTATATGGTATAAAATATGGATCTTGATAGGAGGATTAATAAACATTTCAGTCCCAAAACATGTAAATATTCTGACTATTTGTTCATATTTGTCAGTTTTACCAGGGTTAAGAATCGTTATAATCAAGTATATCAAATTTATATTGGGGAATTTTTAATCCAAATATTATTTTCTACTTAATCTGAATATATATTCAGGTCTGTACTTACATAAACATTAATCTTGGGTGATTCCTCTTATTTGGGCAAAATAATTAATTAATAATAAATAAAGAAGATTTTTTCAGATTAATCTTATCTCTTTTGACCTGAACTGTACGTATGATTTGACGGTTTATTTTAATAAAAATGATACAAATCTATACAGTTACATCTACATGAACACTTTACACTTGGCTGTGTGACTGCCTGTTATTGTTAAAAATGAACCCTCCAGTCTTTGCCGTATTAATTCTCCCCTATTTTACCATTCTATCCACTATATTCCGTGTGTGTATTTTCCCGTGTTTGTAATCTTTCTATAAAGAGTGAGAGCTACAGAATCGATCTCAAATGTGATCTAATTACAAGAACTGTTTAGCAGAGTTATGCTTTCGCATTATTTTGGATTGACAGCAGGCTGAAATTAATATAAAAATAACCACATTCACGTCAATGTCAGTTTTATTGATATACAAACCAGAGTGAAGGCAAAAGGGTCAACAAGTGCTAAGCATCTCTGGGAACTCCTTCAAGACTGTTGGAAGACCATTTCAGGAGACTACCTCTTAAAGCTCATCAAGAGAATGCCAAGAGTGTGCAAAGCAGTAATCAAAGCAAATGGTGGCTACTTTGAAGAAGCTAGAATATGGCATATTTTCAGCTGTTTCACACTTTTTTTTGTTATGTATAAAACTCCACATGTGTTCATTCATAGTTTTGATGCCTTCAGTGTGAATCTACAATTTTCATAGTCATGAAAATGAAGAAAACTCTTTAAATGAAACTTTTGGTCTGTACTGTATGTAGAATTACATCGTTCTGAATTCAGAGTTTCCCTAATTGCAAACAAAATCATTTTTTTTTTTGTTCATATTTTCTGTGATTATGGTCTATTTAAACCAGCCTTACACACCAGAGAATGTTCTTCAGCATTGGTGTCATGTGTCCTGCTTTTCTCCAGTGTGGATTCTCATGTGTTTCTTAAGCTGCACTGAGTGTGTGAAACTCTCCAGACACTGATCACATGAGTACGGCTTCTCTCCAGTGTGAATCCTCTCATGTGTTTTCAGATCTGCTAACTAACGGAGGCCTCGTTTACACTAGTACGTTTTAGTCTTAAAACATGGTTTTAGAATGAAAGCGATCCGCGTCCACACTGGGGTTCACCCAGCGTTTCTAAACAGCTCTCTGTCCACACTATACCGCTCACACACACACACACACTCTGCATGCACTGCTGCAATGAGAGCTGAGCACATCGGACTGTTCATCAAGGATCTACCGATATTTAATTCATCTTGTTGTTTATATCTAACGACATATTCCCCGACTTTGGTCTTTTGGATTTATTACTTGTTCTCAGATATGTTTTGGCTGAGTGTAAAGATAAGTTAATGTATAATTAATGTAACCAATGTACACTGATTCTGCACATTTGACTGATTGCTTGCTTTCATTTTCTATAATGTTTAAACTTATTATACTTTTATAATATTGATTATTAAAACTGATATTCAGCAAAAGAGAGGGCATGTTTTGTATTTTTTAAAGAAAATGAAAGGAGGCAGTTATGTTATGGCCTGCATACAGTACGGTACGGGTCACCTTTATCAGGCTTGCGTTTCCACTGCCTAAAGGGTACCAAGGGTATCTTGGTGGGCGTGGTGTACATCAGAAAGTTTCAGTCAACCTCATACTTGCTCAAGCAAATGTCTACAGCAAAGCCATACGGGTCACTCAGATATCATATGAGCAGCACTTCTCACAACACAGATGCTTTACACATATAAATACTGTATAAATGTTCATTACTAACTTTTCTATGAACTTGATTTGATTATAACTGCAGATCAATGACAGTGCGAAATAGCCTACTGTAACGTCTGTGATTATATAAATAAATAAATAAATGAACATATATGAACACATACAGACCCTTACAGTCTCTGATATGTTACCACTTACAGACAAACTACACACAGCTTACATTTAGTCCTTATTTGGGTTCAAAAACAACATGAAATAGAGCCCACAGTCAGAGCAAACCTCTCATCTGTGTCTGTAATCTTCAGCAGCACATGTAGCCTCTGCTAGAGTCATTCCCAGCTCATAATAGTCCAGAAGCTGATGATAATTGTTAATCATGGCAGTTTGTTCATGGTTGCTGAAAGAATCATTTGCTCCTTTGTTTATTCGCGCTTCACTTTCGTGTTTGCTCGTTTCAGAGAGGATTGGATGTCAGAAACACTTCAATAATCACGCGCACGTTATCATCATCATCAGCTCAAGAAGTTCATTATTTCAAATATAGATGCGCACATGAGCACAAGCAAGAAAGTGAAACCGCTCGCACTTTATACAGGCTCGTAAAAACTACAGGGCACAGACTAAAATCTGCTCTTCGTCTTGGCTTTGTGGCTGTTCATCAACACGACCACAAGGTTTGTTTGAGCTTGGGTTGACCATGGCTCATTATACTATGTACAGGGAGTGCAGAATTATTAGGCAAGTTGTATTTTTGAGGATTAATTTTATTATTGAACAGCAACCATGTTCTCAATGAACCCAAAAAACTCATTAATATCAAAGCTGAATATTGTTGGAAGTAGTTTTTAGTTTGTTTTTAGTTTGAGCTCTTTTAGGAGGATATCTGTGTGTGCAGGTGACTATTACTGTGCAGAATTATTAGGCAACTTAACAAAAAACAAATATATCCCCATTTCAATGATTTATTTTCACCAGTGAAACCAATATAACATCTCAACATTCACAAATATACATTTCTGACATTCAAAAACAAAACAAAAACAAATCAGTGACCAATATAGCCACCTTTCTTTGCAAGGACACTCAAAAGCCTGCCATCCATGGATTCTGTCAGTGTTTTGATCTGTTCACCATCAACCTGTTCAGAGAGGTGGACTGTTTTCCCTCCTTGTAAACCTCACATTTGATGATGGACCACAGGTTCTCTATGGGGTTCAGCTCAGGTGAACAAGGAGGCCATGTCATTAGTTTTTCTTCTTTTAGACCCTTTCTTGCTAGCCATGCTGTGGAGTACTTGGACGGGTGTGATGGAGCATTGTCCTGCATGAAAATCATGTTTTTCTTGAAGGATGCAGACTTCTTCCTGTACCACTGCTTGAAGGTGTCTTCCAGAAACTGGCAGTAGGACTGGGAGTTGAGCTTGACTCCATCCTCAACCCGAAAAGGCCCCACAAGCTCATCTTTGATGATACCAGCCCAAACCAGTACTCCACCTCCACCTTGCTGGCGTCTGAGTCGGACTGGAGCTCTCTGCCCTTTACCGATCCAGCCACGGGCCCATCAAGACTCACTCTCATTTCATCAGTCCATAAAACCTTAGAAAAATCAGTCTTGAGATATTTCTTGGCCCAGTCTTGACGTTTCAGCTTGTGTGTCTTGTTCAGTGGTGGTGGTTTTTCAGCCTTTCTTACCTTGGCCATGTCTCTGAGTATTGCACACCTTGTGCTTTTGGGCACTCCAGTGATGTTGCAGCTCTGAAATATGGCAAAACTGGTGGCAAGTGGCATCTTGGCAGCTGCACGCTTGACTTTTCTCAGTTCATGGGCAGTTTATTTTGCGCCTTGGTTTTTCCACACGCTTCTTGCGACCCTGTTGACTATTGTGAATGAAACGCTTGATTGTTGGATGATCACGCTTCAGAAGCTTGGCAATTTTAAGAGTGCTGCATCCCTCTGCAAGATATCTCACTATTTTTGACTTTTCGGAGCCTGTCAAGTCCTTCTTTTGACCCATTTTGCCAAAGGAAAGGAAGTTGCCTAATAATTATGCACACCTGATATAGGGTGTTGATGTCATTAGACCACACCCCTTCTCATTACAGAGATGCACATCACCTAATATGCTTAATTGGTAGTAGGCTTTCGAGGCTATACAGCTTGGAGTAAGACAACATGCATAAATAGGATGATGTGGTCAAAATACTTATTTGCCTAATAATTCTGCACTGCCTGTATATACTACTACGGTGTAATGTCTCAGCTGTGTATTTAAAATATGGCGTTCCTTTGTTTACATTCTGGCTTGTCCACGAGCGAGTAGGGATGGGTTTCGTTAAGGTTTTAATGGTATTACAACTCTTATTGATACTACTTATTGGTTGGGTACTTTAACGGTTCTCTCATCGGTACTTTTGGTAGTGTTTTTTTTTTATTATAAAAAACAAAACAAAAACAAATGAAACAGAATTAACAACACTGTTTTATAATTACGTGTCTAATGTAAAATAAAATGAAACCAATAATTGTAAAACAAATAAATATATTATTTATTAATCAATTCGTGAGTTGTGTGTGTGCGCTTAGCGCGAGTCGCAAGCTATGTGTGTGCGTGAGCTTCCGCTAAGCGCGTGCGTACAGCCGAGAACTGAAGGCTCGAAAAAAACAGGAGCATTTCTCATGTGAGATTGCCAACTGTGCAGACAAGGTTGGTATATTAAATTAGACAACTGTAAGTAATGTTTACTCAGCAATAATTGTTCAGTACCGATAACAGAACCGTTAACATCAGAGCTTATAGATACTTCTGTCTTTTATAAATTTAGCACTGACACCGATACAGTACCGAGTTTCGGTACCCATCCCTACGAGCGAGTGACGTATCTCTGTAAACCAATAGCGTTCAGCTGCGCGTCTGGCTCCGCCTTTTGGTACCCTTTTGCTGTGCTAGGTACCCTTTGCAAAGGGTGACTAAAAAGTGGTACGGTATGGTTCGCTTTGGTAGTTTGTTTTCCACATCAAGCTTGCGAAGTCTGAACTTACAAGGAGAGGATGCAAGACTGAACTGTGTGTAGGCTACTTAAAGGGTCACGAAACACCAAAACACATTTTTTGAGCTGTTGACAGTCATATCTGTGTCCCATGCTGCTATAAACACTATTAGGACACATATATTGCACTAAAAAGTGAAAATTGGTTGTTTTTGCGTTATTTTGAGCAAATTCGTTCTTCCGGTTTGAAACGAATTTTTGAAGCTGCGTCACGGCCATGAGATACATAGGTGTAAATCCAGCAGTACAGTGGCTGTCTGTCTTTTCTAGGGCGTTCTGACGTATCTGAGTGCGCAGTATTAATTCATGAGAAGACGTGCTTCAAACCAATCAGCGCGCTCTATTGTGTATGACGCGAAACTTCATTAATATGCATGATAGCTCCGGAGACTGTTTACCAGGTTACACTGTTCAGACGGCAGAGAGACGCCACACTGTGTTGCCAAAACAAGTGAAAGAACAAGAATTTCAAGACAAGAGTCGTAGGTGTTATTAGTGTGTTGCAACGAAGGTTTTGTTTTCATTTTCCCTTTATGGGAGAGCAGCTGGACTCACGTGTGGATTACAGTGCACGCGACACGCGACAGAAACGCGTTTGTAAGGAACATTTTTACACGAGAGCTTTTCACATCTGGAAATGGTGAAATCCGCATTTGCCGCTCGTCTACTTTTAATAAAAAGACACAGCTCCAGTTTGATTGTCTGTCTACAGATTTGGTAAGTGTTTGCAGTGGACTGCCCTTTGTTTAAATGCTGCTCTCCGAGTGTAAACATGTAAACACAAACTATTTCCGTCGTGCAGGATTTTCGCCGCATTTTGTGACAGGATAGTCTATACACACACGGCTTTCTGACGCTACCTACCGAGTACATAAGTTACAGAGAAATGCGGAGGATTTTTTTCTCTTATTCGCCGTAACAAATCAGCCTCTGTGTGTTTGTTTTTCCTGTCAAACTTAGCGCGTCCCTTCTATGCAAAATCTTATCCTCTTTCCCTCCCCCGACACTCCCACACTCCCAGAGCTGGACACGCCCAACTTTCCTGACTTTTTTCAAAACAGAGGTGTGAAAACACCCTGCTGAGACAGGGGGTTTCGTGACCCTTTAATATTGAGGAAAAAGCCACAATCAGAGAGACGAATGTCTACAGGCCCGCCTCTGTTTTCAGATGTCTCCGTTTTCCTGCATCCACACTGATTTTAAAATGAAAATCGTTCAAATTATGCGTTTTAGAGCTAAAATGTATTCGTGTAAACGGAGCCTGAATCTCTAATCGCAGTGTGAACACTTGTACGGTTCTCTCCAGTGTGAATCACCGGGTTTCAATTCTGCAGCTGTAATAAAAGTCTTCTCACACTCAAAGCACATATACTCTTTTACACCAGTGTGGATCTTCTGATGTCGTCTTAACAGTGAATGCCGTGTAAAACTCTTTCCACACTCAGAACTCATATAAAGGAGAAGCCTTATTCATGCTCTGTGATGGATTTTCAGCTCTGACGCCCACAAAAATGTTTTGCCACATTGATCACATCTGTGGGTTTTCTCTCAAGCGTGAATCCTCATGTGAAGATTAAGGTGTGATGATAGTCTAAAACTCTTCCCACACTGAGTGCATGTGTACGGTTTCTCTCCAGTGTGGATCCTCATGTGTTTATTAAAGGATGAGGAGCATCTAAAACTCTTCCCACACTGAGTGCATGTGTACGGTTTCTCTCCAGTGTGAATCCTCTGGTGTGCATTCAGGTTTCCTAACTGCCTGAATCCCTTATCACAGTGTGAACATGTATAGGGTTTCTCTCCAGTGTGAATCCTCTCATGTCTTTTCTGAATTGCTAACAGACCAAATCTCTTATCACAGTGTGAACACTTGTACGGTTTCTCTCCAGTGTGGATCCTCTGGTGCTGTTTCAAATCTCCAGCTGTAATAAAAGTCTTCTCACACTCAAAGCACATATACTCTCTCACTCCTGTGTGGATCTTCTGATGTTGTCTTAAACGTGACTGCTCTGTAAAACTCTTTCCACACTCAGAGCATGAATAAGGCTTCTCCTTTGTATGAGTTCTGAGATGACGTTTCAGCCCTGCCGCCCTCAAATATGCTTTCCCACATTGATCACATCTGTGGGTTTTCTCTCCAGTGTGGATCAACATGTGATCATTAAAGGATGTTGAGTGTCTGAAACTCTTCCCACACTGAGTGCATGTGAATGGTTTCTCTCCAGTGTGGATCTTCATGTGTTCATTAAGGATTGATGAGCATCTGAAACTCGTCCCACACTGAGTGCATGTGAATGGTTTCTCTCCAGTGTGGATCCTCATGTGTTCATTAAGGGATGATGAGTATCTGAAACTCTTCCCACACTGAGTGCATGTGTACGGTTTCTCTCCAGTGTGGATCCTCATGTGTTTATTAAAGGATGATAAGCGTCTAAAAGTCTCCCCACACTGAGTGCATGTGTACAGTTTCTCTTCAGTGTGAGTCCTCTGGTGTGCATTCAGGTTTCCTAACTGCCTGAATCCCTTATCACAGTGTGAACATGTATACGGTTTCTCTCCAGTGTGAATCATCTCATGTCTTTTCTGAATTGTTAACAGACCGAATCTCTTATCACAGTGTGAACACTTGTAAGGTTTCTCTCCAGTGTGGATCCTCTGGTGCTGTTTCAAATCTGAAGCTGTAATAAAAGTCTTCTCACACTCAAAGCACATATACTCTCTCACTCCTGTATGGATCTTCTGATGTTGTCTTAAACGTGACTGCTCTGTAAAACTCATTCCACACTCAGAACATGAATAAGGCTTCTCTTTTGTATGAGTTCTGAGATGACGTTTCAGCGTTGACGCCCTCAAAAATGCTTTCCCACATTGATCACATCTGTGGGTTTTCGCTCCAGTGTGGATCCTCATGTGTTCTTTAAGGGATGATGATTGTCTGAAACTCTTCCCACACTGAGTACATGTGAATGGTTTCTCTCCAGTGTGGATCATCATGTGTTCATTAAGACTCCTTTTGCTTGCCAGACTCTTTCCACACTGACTGCAGGTCAGATGATTCTTGTCTCTTTGCATTAAAGTATCTTCAGTCTGTAAATCTGTTTTCCCAGCTTTTAGGAGTTCATCATCTTCACTCTCCTCATTCTCTTCAATAAGGTCTAGAATTAAAGTAAAAAACGGTTCAGTTTTTAGTACAACCCCAAATCAGAAAAAGTCAGGACAGTATGGAAAATGCAAATAATTTATTGTTTTTCATTTCAGACAATATTATATAAGTTTTGTCTGGTCAACTTCACTTCATTTGTTAATATACATCCTTTCCTGTCATTCAGACCTGCAACACAGTCCAAAAAAGCTGTGACAGGAGCAGTTTAGGGCTAGTAATCAGGTAAATTGGTAAAATAATGATGAACAGGTGATTGTAATTATAATTTAGCTCAAAAGCAACATCCAAGAAAGGTCTAGTCCTTTAGGAGCAAAGATGGGCCGAGAATCACCAGTTTCCCAACAAATATGCGAGAAAATGATTGAAATGTTTAAAAACAATGTTCCTCAAAGAAAGATATGAAGAATTTCAGTGCGTAAAGGAAAAGGGCGCAAGCCCAAGCTGAACAATCGTGATCTCCGATCCCTCAGGCGGCGCTGCATCAAGAATCCTCATTCATCTATCAGCGATATCACCACATGGGCTCAGGACTACTTTGGCAAACCTTTGTCAAGTACCACAATACAGTTACAACAACAAATGCCAGTTAAAACTGAACTGTGCCAAAAGGAAGCCCTATGATAACAGTGTCCAGAAGTGCCGTTAACTTCACTGGGCTTGGGAGGCATCTGCAATGGACCATCACACAGTGGAAAAGTCTACTTTGCTCAGTATCTCAGGCATTTCTTGGGAGAAATAAATGTCATGCGCTCCAGACTAAAGAAGAAAAGGATCATCAGGGTTCTCACAAGGTGCTTAAAGTGCTTGAATTTGGCTTTTAGAAATTCAAGTCCAGGGGGCTGTTTCATAAATGTGGTTTAGAGAAGCGGGATTAAAGTCAAAGCCTGACTTCAATGAGCCGAATTAAACATCCACGCTTAAATTGGTTCCAAAACAGTAAGTTAAGGATAATTTGATCTCACTAATCCGAGTTCAGTTTAAATAGTCTAGATAACTGCTCGTGCACGTTACTGTCGTGAAACCTTAAAGGTTGAGCATAGATATATCGATTATGTTGTGTGCTACCATGGTAACTTCGAGAACTGAAAGAGCTCTGAGATGAGACACAGCCATGTTCACAGCGAGTGAGCCGTGTTAGTTTTAGAGTTCAAACATATAAAAATTTAAACACAACCTTTAAATAATACGGCTTGCAAGAAAGCAAGAGAGAAGGCTGACAGGAAATTGCAGATCATCTCAATAGGCTACATGTGTAGCAATACATTTTAAAATATAAGCCATTATTTAGGCCTATTAACATGAAATTAAATATTTGTCATAATACATTGAAATTGTGCTAGAAAGAGAGAGAGAGATTTTTCTTAATTTTTAACTTCTTAATTTTTTTTCTCATAAAAATGGTGCAAAACAGAGTTCGTTTTCAATGACAGAGCACAACACATTATGACACCATACGTCTTTAAAATATTTAAAGAGTTCATAGTTCTGTAAAAAAAACGAAAATCAATTAGAAGTCTTGATTTAATCAGCAGCAAATACTCTTTCAACATTATAATTGGATTTTTGCTCAATTTTTTCTCTTCTGCTAATATAGATAGCCATTTTAGCTTTTCCCAAAATAAAATTTAACAACTGACATTCACCTTTTCGTTTTTTGACAAATTTAAAACCCAGAATAAAAGTTTGGACAGAAAAAGTTTCATTAAAACAACTAAAAATATCTACCAAACCATCAAATAAACTTTTGAGTCTTGGACAATATAGAAAAGTATCAAAAACAGTTTCTTTCTGGAAACAAAAAGTTCACTATTAACACCAGGATTTAAAACAGATAAAAGCATTGACAGCAATGATTCCATGTAAAATGTGCCACTGCAAGTCTTCAGCTCTTTTAATTAACGGTGGCTTGTACAGTGCTCTCCACTCTGGCTTAACATCATCACTCATCTTAAAGACATTTCGCCATGGTGTATCATTTCATGCAATGCTTTTTTGTTAAAAGATTTCACACAAGCTTTATACAGGTTTTTTTCCATTACATTCATACAAGTCCATATCTACAAAACTTTCTGACTCCAAGAAAAACCCTTTAAAATCCCCTAAATCTGGTGAAATAAGAAGATTTGGAAATGGGTCTTTTTCATTAGGTATACATTTTCTTTTACAGTAACTTTGTATCATGTTTAATTCTTTTTCTGTAAAGGCAGATTGTAACTTTTGTAGTACTTGAGTGACCGCTCGAAGTGATCTGACTTTTACAAAGTCAGCAAGGTCTTCAATTTTTTCAAAATTTGAGCCAGCTACTCTGACTAAACATTTAACAGTAACAAGATTTAGATTTAATTTAGATTTGATAAATGTGTCAGCAGTGGTGGAAAGAGTACTGAAAATCATACTCCAGTAAAAGCACCATTACTTGCCTAAAAATGTAGTGCAGTAGAGTAAAAGTATCTGTTGTAAATAATACTCAAAGTATGAGTAAAAAGTAGACCTTTTAAAAGTACTCAAGAGTAGTGAGTATTACTCTGTTAAATGCTGATGCGTTTACATGTAATTTGTGCATGTGTGTGTAAACGTAACATTCTGTTGTGCATTTAGTTATTGCCCAGCAGACACACAACATCATGAGACATCATTAGGTTAGATTAAGATTGTGATGTCAGATGACCAAAATTAAACATCAAGCCAGCATCTAAGGACAAAATTATTTTGATGTCCTATAATGACGTCAAATGACGTTGATATTTGGTTGATTTTAGGTTGTTAGAAAGTGACCAAAATCCAGCGTTGAGCCAACATCTTAAACCAACGTCATATATGACGTCAAATACTGACATTTATTCATCAGGTATGGCAACCAAAATCCAACGTCTGATAGACCTCATAGGGGTAACGTTCACACATCGTCAAGCTGTAACATCATTAGACGTTGATATTTGGTTGGTTTTAGGTTGGACATTGGCCTGACGTTGAGTTCTGACATCAACCCGATTTTCATTTCCAAACAAAATGCAAAGTCCCCATGACGTTAAGGTTCAACGTCAATCAGACGTCATGTTGACGTCCTGTGCCTGCTGGGTGTTTAAAGCCATTTCGGTCATCATACAGTAAACATCCGTCATCTTCTCATCAGTGACATGCATCTAAACAGTCTCTGGGTCAATGCGTGTAAAGACAAACATCTTCATGGACACTTTTAATGCCTTCAAACAGTTTGCTGCAATTATAAAGTGCACACATCTTGAGGTAGTTCATTATGATGCGATTTACCTCCTACGGTATGTGTGATTTGATTGGGCAGGAATCTCAGGACTGATTTTTCTAATCCCCATGGACAAGAAAAATAGAGTAGTGACTGCAGGTTGAAGCAGTGGAGTAAAAGTACAGATACTGCACTAATAATGTACTCAAGAAAAAGTACACATTTTTAAAACTACTCCGTGAATTATAATTCCTGAGAAAAACTACTCAATTACAGTAATTTAGGTATTTGTAATTAGTTACTTTACACCACTGGGTGTCAGCCATTGTTCCGCATGTACTTCAAATGTCCAACCATGATCCATGAGTCAAGGTTTCCTTTAGTAGCTGTTATATATTTACGAGGCAAACACCAAGAAATCCCATCAAGCGTGCTTTACTTCAGTATAAACAACGTCATCACAACAATACATCACATGGCTTAAATAGTTGTCAAGAACCAATGAATAGCCAGACCGACACCCAGATCATTACAAACACCTTCCCCCTTAAGACAATCATTACATAAATCAAACATCACATTAATACAATTCAACATTAATTTGTTTCAACTTCTGTCTCTGAAGCGTTGTGGTAATTTAATAGTTTGTTTAGACCAGGGGTGTCCAAACTCAGTCCTGGAGGGCCAGTGTCCTAGAGAGTTTAGCTCCAACCCTATTCAAACACACTTGAACCAGCTAATCAATTTCTTACTAGATATACTAGAAACTTCCTGGCAGGTGTGTTGAAGCAAGTTGGAGCTAAACTCAGCAGGACACCAGCCCTCCAGGACCAAGTTTGGACATCCCTGGTTTAGACCGACGTGGCCCCACTGGGCTTGCAGCCCCAGATACAGGAGGTTCAGCTGGAAGTCCAAATTCACATTCAACAGCTGGAGATTCCGTTAACCCTGATTTTTGGCTGCTTGAATCAGTCAACTCTTTTTCAGAACTTGGTTTCTCTGAAGAGCTCTACGAACTCAACTGATCAGTTTCTGAGGAAGAATGACGTGGCCACCTTATAAGACACTGGTCCAGTCTGCTGCACCACTACTCCAGACAACCATTTTAGATCTCCTCCAGCTGTATCACGCAAGAAAACAGATTCATTAACAGCAAAGGACCTTTCCCGTGCCTTATGATCATGTAAGTGCAAATATTGCTTCTTGCGTACAACTTCATAAATATTTGGTTTCAGGAAATCCAACCTGGTACGGACATGTCTCCTCAAGAAAAGATCCGATTGTTATTGGCCAGTGGTACAATTTGGGGTGGTGCGATAAAGATATGCGCAATAAAAATAAAGATATTTTATCTTCAATGCACATCTGTTCGTTTTTTTCAGTTTTTTCATGCCCACCTTAAATGTCTGGACATATCTTTCTGCCAACCCATTAGTGGCTGGATGTCTAGGTGCCCCAGTACTATGCAAAATACCATTCCTTCTTACAAATCTCTGAAATTCATCTGAAGTAAAAGTAGTTGCATTGTCAGTTACAATCTGTTCTGGTAATCCATATGCCGAAAACAATCGCTTCAGTCTGGTAATTGTAGCTTGAGATGTAATGCGTGACATTTGGAAGACTTCTAACCCCTTTGAATAAGCATCCACTAGAATCATAAACGTACTGTTCAGGAAAGGGCCAGCAAAATCTATGTGCAGACGTTTCCAAGACTCACCCGGAAATTCCCATGGATGAAGAGGAACTTGACTGGGCACTCGTTGTTCTTGTTGACAAATTTCACACTCTTTGCAACATCTTTCCACATCCATATCATTTTTCGGCCACCACACATACTTGTGAGCCAGGGCTTTCATTTTAACAATGCCAGGGTGTCCTGAATGAAGTTCATGCAACACAGATTTCCGAAGCTTAAAAGGTACAATCACCCATGTCCCCCATAGCACACAACCAGATATTGATGAAACTTTTTTACTCCAAAAATAATTCCCAATGCTTCTTTCTCAAGCTGAGAATATTGCTTTTCTGCAGGTGACAAAGTATGTGAAGCAATAGGGTGTTCCTCACCATTTGGCATTGTATGCTGCAACACTGCTTGGATTCCATAAGCCAGAGGTGCCCAAACTCGATCCTGGAGGGCCAGTGTCCTGCATAGCTTAGCTCAAACTTTCTTAATCACACCTGCCTGGAAGTTTTTAGTATACCTAGAAAGAGCTTGATTAGCTAGTTCAGGTGTGCTTAATTGGAGTTGGAACTAAAATATGCAGGACACCGGCCCTCCAGGACCGAGTTTGGACACCCCTGCCATAAGCTGAAGCATCACATGCTAGTGTCACGGGTAACTCTGGATCATAGTGTACTAACACTTTATCGCTGGTCAACAGTTCTTTGCACTTCTCAAATGCACTTTGTTCTTTCTTCCCCCAATACCAGACCACTTGTTCTTTTAAAATTTTATACAATGGTGCCAGCACTGTGCTCTGACTTGGTACAAAATGTCCATTATAATTAACCAAGCCTAAAAAAGCTTGCAATTCTTTTACATTTAAAGGTGCTGGAGCATCCTGGACAGCCTTCACCTTGTCTTTTGTTGGATACACTCCTCCATTCATCGCATGACCCAGATATTCAATTTGAGTCTTGCCCCACTCACACTTACAAGACTCTGGATTAAGGGTAATAAAATGTAACCGCTGGAGACCTTGGCAGAGAATTGATAGATGCTCTTGTTCATCTTTTCCCATAATCAACAAATCATCCAAATATACAACAACTTTCAGGTCCTTCATCAAATTTTCCATAATACGTTGAAAAATAGAACGGGCTGAACCAATGCCAAAAGCCAGACGATTATAGAAGTAAAGTCCCTTGTGAGTGTTGATTGCTGTATATTTCTTTGAGTCATTATCAAGCAAAACTTGCTGGTATGCCTGAGCTAAATCAATTTTAGAGAACACTTTTCCTCCACTTAAAGTGGCCAGAACTTCTTCAATTCTTGGTAACGGGTACGTTTCGGTGTTGGCAACTTGATTTACAGTGACCTAATAGTCTCCACATATCGTTTTATCTTTTTTTACCACAGGGATGACTGGAGCAGCCCATTCACTATACGCAACTGGAGTATAATATTTGCTTTCTCCAATCGCTCAATTTCCTTTTCCACCTGTTCTTTCATGGCAAAGGGTAGTGGACGACTCTTTTTTTTTTTGCCATCTGGTTTTACTGAAATTGTAGCTTTAATATCCTACAAAGTTCCCAGCTCATCCCTGAAGACTTCATTGTATTTCTCAAGCACTTCCTGAATTCATGCAGGCTGTTTCAATTGATTCACATAGTGAACTCCTTTCCAATTCAACTTAATTTTATGCATCCAATTCCTACCACACAAACTGGGTCCGTTACCTTCAACCACAAGCAAGGACAATTCATTTATTTAATGTTCATACTGAACAGTGGCTCTGAACTGTCCCAGAACTTTAATGCTTTCACCTGTATAAGTCTTTAATTTTACTCCAGCTCTTTCCAGTGGCACATTAGCAGATTACTGTTTGTATGTTTGGAGTGAAATTATACTCACAGCAGCTCCTGTATCAACTTCCATCAGTAAATCTTGCTGATTCACAGTAAAATTCACTTTAAACTTCTGTTTTTCTGAATCACTCAACAGAGGAAACATTTCCAATTCTGGCTCTTCGGCACACATATAAGCCGTCACGTTGCGCTTACTCTCGTGCTTACTTTTATTCGGGTAAGGCTTTTCTTTTACTCTGCACGCTTTCTTTATATGGCCAATTTTAACACACTGATGGCATTTAGAACTCTTAAAATTGCATTCCTGTGGCTTATGATTGCTACCTTTACATCGATAACATGCATACCTCTGGTGATGTGCAGTTTTCACTTTATGCACAGCCACTGCATCCTCTGCTTTCCTCTGCTGTTGCGTATCCTGGTCAGCTGTTTCCATACTAAGAGCAATTTCAAATGCTCGTGAAAACGTGAGTGCATCCTCTGAAAGCAATCTTCGTTGGAATGCTTCACTCTGTAACAAAACGATGACACAACGCTTCATCCAAACTTGCACCAAAATCACATTTTGACGCACATTGTTTGAGTTCGGCAACATACTGGGACACGGTTTCATGAGGCTTTTGTATACAGTGCTGAAATCGGAAGCGTTCAGCTATTATTATCGGTTTGGGTTCAAAGTGTGCTTGCAGAATCTCGACAATTTGTCTTAGGCCCAGTTTCACAAACAGGGCTTAGATTAAGCCAGGACTAGGCCTTAGTTAAATTAGGCAATTTAAGCCACATTTATAAAAATGGCCTTAGAAAAATCTATTACTGGTGTGCACCTGGAGAAAAAAAATGACACTGATGTATTTTAAGACGTCTCACTGCAAGTTATTTTGAGTTGAGACAGCTCAAACATGCCATTTAATCTTGACTAGCCTTAAACCTTGTTTGTGAAACTGGGGGTGAATGTCTTATCCTTAGGCTTTAAAAGTTGAACCAAATTTCACAATAGCCCGCAAGTGGAAGCACCAACAGCACCTAGCAATGTCGCCACTTGCTTTGCATCATCCAAATCATTAGCAATCATGAATAATTCTACTCGCTCAATATATGCTGACCAGGACTCATTTTCTGGTTTATACTCATCTAATCTTCCGATTTGGGCCATATCCACACAATTTTTCTCGTTGCCAGTTTGTTATATATTTACAAGGCAAACACCAAGAAATGCCATCAAGCGTGCTTTACTTCAGTATCAACAATGTCATCACAACAATACATCACATGGCTTAAATAGTTGTCAAGAACCAATGAATAGCCAGACCGACAACCAGATCATTACAAACACACATAATGCCAATAAACCACAGTAGCCAAAATAAGGACAATGTAGAGTCACTTCTTTTGTTTAAAAAAAGATTCTAAACTTTAAAAAGATTCTTATAGAACTCTGAGAGAGAGAGAGAGAGAGAGAGAGAGAGAGCGCGAGCGAGAGAGAGTACGCACTTACTGCCAATTGTTGCTTGCAAGGAAAAGTTAATGCATTGCAGGCTCCCTGTAACATAGATAATGCGCTAATGTAAGCACATTAGGTTTAAAATAAAGAGCTGTGCATGCACAAGCGGCGGGATTTGCTCCCGAAACTGCTGCAAATAGCTGCTTTCCCTTTGACACTTGTGTTTCCTGTGCCCAGTGGGAAAATATCTTTACATTAAAGTGAGGCTACTGATCGGCCCGGATCCATCTCCCGATTATTCCATTTACAGCTTTAAAGTCATTATTTAAGAAGTGTAGTCTTTATATCAGTCAGTGCTTTCTTCTCCCCGGGTTGGCGTAGGTTTCCTCCGGGTGCTTCGGTTTCCCCCACAAATCCAAAGACGTAGTATTGGTGAATTGAACAAGCTAAATTGTCTGTAGTGTATGAGTGTGTATGGGTGTCTAACAAAAAATAAACTCAAGATCATAGTTCAAAAATGAGTACACCCAGATTAATATCTTGGGGAAAAATATTAAATAAAATTAATAAACAGAGAAAAAATAAATTTAAAAAAATCAACAGAAACAAAAAAATATATAATTTAGTTTAAATGTTGTAGTTTGTATTTATTTTTTTACTTATTTGAATTTAAATATATTATTGTTCTATTCTAAAAGACGACGTTTGGGTTTATATATATATTTACTATTAAGTGACTATGAAGTTTTATTCATTATTAAGAGGTTAAGTCATGGGTGACCAACCCTGTTCCTGGCGATTGACCTTCCTGCAGATTTCAGCTCCAACCCTGATCAAACACACCTGAACCAATTAATTAGAACCTGAGGAGCACTTGATAATTACAGGCAGGTGTGTTTGATATGGGCTGCAACTGAAAACTGCAGGAAGGTTGATCTCCAGGAATAGGGTTGAGCACCCCTGGGTTAAGTGAATCAAAATGGCATCAAATTACCGCAGGTGAATTTTAACATTACTTTGATTAAGCATGAACTTTAGACTTAACCTGAGAGTTAGCCTGCCCCAGACCAGGCTAGTTTCCAAGCATACTGAGTAACTGAGTTTGAACTATCGTAAATTTGATTTATGAAACCGAATCCGCAATTAATAAGCCCGACTTACCAAAAATAAGCCTGGCTTTTACTGTAAGCTTGGTTTATGGAACAGGCCCCTGGAGAACCTGGAAAATTGGCTTGTTTGTTACTTCAGGGCTCAGGACTACTTTGGCAAACCTTTGTCAAGTACCACAATACATAGTTACATCCACAAATGCCAGTTAAAACTATACTGTGCCAAAAGGAAGCCCTATGATAACAGTGTCCAGAAGTTTCTTCACTGGGCTCAGAGGTGTCTGTGATGGACCATCACACAGTAGAAACGTGTACTGTGCTCAGATGAATCAGTATTTCAGGTATTTGTTGGGAGAAATGGATGCCATGTGCTCCAGACCAAAGAAGAAAAGCATCATCAGGGTTCGCACAAGGTGCTTAAATCTGACTTTTAGAAATTCAAATGCTGGAAAACCTGGAAAATTGGCTTGTTTGTTACTTTTCAGATGTTTTCACTATAGAGATGTCTGTGTTATTAACAAGAGTAAATAAACCTCAGACATTCTTCCCGTCATTTAGACAATCTACACACCGACACATCTCGCTCTCTTCTCTCCGACAGCGAGTTTGACTGTCTGATCTGTCAGTGTCAGTCACTCTCTTCTAATTACAGTCTGAATGTCAGCGCGGGAATGCTGGTATTGCACATTTACTCATTTCTGCAAATGTTGTGAGTGCTTTACTTTAACACGTGAGCGCAGTCATACAACTGTGCCTATATGAAGCCTGGATCATGCTGTTTCCTGTTTCTCTCTCTCTCTGTTGTAGTTTTGGTGCTGCTGAGAGATTGAGATGGACCGGCGAAAGTTTGCATATAAAGTAATGCAAAAACGCAGCTATAGAAAGCGAAAGCAGAGTCCGGGACATGTTAGCCGTTTTAGAAAACCTGGTTGAATGCATTTTTTAAGTCCCAAATAGAGGACGTGTCCGGGAAAAATAGAATGTATTGTCACCCTAAATAATGAGCTGGATCTGTCTATTTAGTTAAAGGTTTTTCTTTTCTGTGTGTCCTCGTGCTCTTCTCAAAGCTACTACCAACGTCAGAACAGGTAGTTTTGTGTCCAGCGCGTCTCTGTGGGTCTGCAGCAGCAGAGCATGCGAGTCTGTAGCGTTGTTCGTTTCTCACGCACACAGATCCGCGCCGCTGAGGTAAAGTCTTTTGTGTGGGAAGCGCAGGTGTTGAATTGGGTATCGATCACACTGGATGCACCACGATATGCCATGACCGAATTGTAAACGTTTTCTATGAGGCTCGCACGATGTGTGATACGCCGCCATTCGGTGCCTTGCGTTGCTTAGCAGCGTATACAAAACAATGTAAAGATCGCTTGAGGTGAAGCAAATAAACCAGTATAGATGTGCCGTTGTTGATAGCGTTAGCGTGTGCTACCGTCACAATAGATTTCTATCGTAATACACCATAACTTAGTGTGAAGAGCTGCTAAATCTTAAAGGGACTTTGCTAGCAAGCAGTGTTGTGATCACGTGGGGTTTGCAAGCTGGTCTGGACGCTGCTGGATAAAATAGCTGTAACAGAGTTTAGAGTGGAACAGACTGCTTATATCGGAGATTTTTAACGCAGTCCGATAAATTTATTTGGACTGATATCGGACCTACTTCCGATATCAAGATCGGATCGGGACATCCCTACTTACAGGAAAGCCAAAATGCTTTTATGCACGCGATTTGAATGACGCGGGAGTAAGGATGGGCGATATGGCCTAAAATCCATATTGTGATATACATTGCAGCCTCTTGCGATAACGATATATATTGCGATATATAAATTATAATAGAACCATTTCAGAACAGGTTACAGAGACCCTTAGGAAAGCCAAACTGCTATTCTTTTTTAAGAAATAAAGAAATGTTGCATGTCATTTTGAGAACATTTATTGTGCAAAAGCAAAACTGTAATTAAACAACACAATGTTGCAGATAAATAAACTAAATGTGGTGCCTTTTAGAAAGAAAGACTTTTCTTTTAAGTCCTTGGTTCCTAAATGCCAAGTTGCAGAGAACAAAAAAAACTGGTGTCTTTTTAGTTAAGGAACTTACACTGTACTGAAAATACTTCAAGTTTTAATTAGTCAAATAAAATTGTGTATTGCAGATACTTTAAATAAAAACATATTTCTAACCTGCAGCCTAAGGTAACGCATTTGGTTTTTAAAAATGTTGATCTCCTAATGAAATTAAAACTGGTGTCTTGTTAATAAAGGAACGGACACTGTGAATTAGGGCTATACTTCCAGTATTAGGCATGGCTATTTTAAATAAAGAAAATTCTTTCATTCTTTCCTTCTGCCCCAAAGTAACACCATCTTTTCTTTATAACTTTAATGACCTTCAGCAACAGAATAATTTCTTATTGATTTCTTATTCTTATTTAACAAACAAATAAAAAAAAAAAAGTTTGTTTCTTTTCAGTGAGCACCACTGACAGATCAAATCTGCTTTCTTTCTCTCCCTCTGTCTGCTGCAGTGTTGGTGCTGCTGAGAGATTGAGATGCTCCAGCCAAAGTTTGCGTATAAAGTAATGCAAAAATGAATACAATTAATATCGAAAGCGAAAGCAAAATCTCTGACATGTCCGGTTGGTAAAGTCTAGATTGGATAGGCGGCCGGCCGGAAATGCGATATGCACATTAATATAGCAGCATTTTTATTTACTTTCACGTCAAGCGGTCTTTACATTGTTTTGTATACGTTGCTAAGCAATGCATGGCACCGAATGGTAAAGTCTAGATTGGATACGCGGCCGGCTTTGCTCTTAATTTCGCGGGTAGATTACGTCATCAAACATGCATTATCGCGATAATGTGCAATAGAATTAAAATCTCTATCGTAGGCCAATTTTGTATCGTTTATATCGCATATCGTTTATATCGCCCATTACTACGCGGGAGGCAATGTCTCTGCAATGGTTATAAACAGTGTTGGGAGTAATGCGTTACAAAAGTAATATATTACAGTAACGTATTACATTTACCTGTAACGCAGTAGTGTAAGGCATTACTAATAGATTTTCAGTAATATTTTACTCGGTACATGTTCAGTAACGCGTGCGTTACAACAAACTTTTCGCCCGCAAGACATTAACATTTAAAAAAATAGCGCAGTTCTATTTCCTGTTTGTGGGGAGTGAACATACGTGTGTTGTCATTAATCTTCCTCTGGCTACTGGAACTTTTAACTTTGAGCGCGGATTGATTTCAGCCTCTGAGCTCGAGATCCGGGGCTATTGGCTCAGCCCGCTTCGCAGTAATGTTCCGCGCAGCGGAAAAGCGGCAAATAGATGAAAATGGCAGAAGACAGTTCATTTGCGAGATGGAGGTACGTGCATATTCCACTGACAACAAGGGAGCGAACGCTCCGGTTTTCTCTGTCCGTCCGTGAACAAAACTCCTCGCGTGCACTCAAAACAGTCTGCTCACGTGCGGATGATCTGCTCTCGCTCCGTCAGATGATGCAGACTCAGCTTGTGCCTTGTTTTCTCCTCTTTTCGTGCTTTTGCTCTCCAGAGATCCTCTTGTCAAATTGTTATCCCAAGAATGTTGATATGGTTTACATGTTGCTACAATATTTACTTACAGGTTAAGGTAAATATATAAATACTATAATAAATACTAGTGTTTTTGAGCGTTAGGTACAGTGTACTGCCTTTGTTTTAGGCTAGTATTCTTTACAACTTGTTAATGAATGCTTCAGCATACTGTAGTATTAAGAATAGTAAAGTGTGGTGAATTGTAAAATAATAATATACGCTATATTGTTAAAAAAAAAAAACTGCAGCACTGGGTCATTTGTTTATATTACACTTGTTGTGTTACCATAGCAACTATAGTATTACCACAACAGAATAATTGAAGTACTTTACTGTAGTAGGCTACTGTTCAACACAGTACATGCCAATATGTGTGTTCAGAGGCCCTGTGGAACAGCTTCTCCTCAAAATGAAGAGGATGACAGGGAAAATGTCCTCCAATCTCATCAACAATATGGAAGACAACAGACTAGTTCACTTTATTTTAGTTGCCATGATAAAATGAGATTGATAGTGAGATTTATTTGAAGAGTGAATAGTCCAGTAGGCTATAATACCTTATCGTTTTTCCCTATTTTCTATCAGTTACATTTCTGCTTGCGTTCGCTATATTTTACTTTAAATGTTTTTTATGTGATTAGTATGGTGCACCTTTTAGATGTTTAATAAATGTTTTTAAAATAAAACATATTCTTAACATCCAACGTCTATTCTCTGTGTCTTTAAGTGTTTAAAACTGAAAATATCTCATCATATAACATACAGCCAAAAATGTTAAGGTTTATTAGATTAAAAATGATAAGTCTATTTTAGCATACTGGTTATTGTTAATAAATAGTGCACCAATATAAATCATATCAAAAAGCACGAAAGGAAGAGGAAACACAAGGCCCAAATTGTGAGTCTGCATATAATCTCACAGAGCGAACCGTGTACTGAGAGCACGCAAGAACATTTGTGCGTGAGCAGTGCATATTTGAGAACGTGAGAAAATTTGCATGCGAGCAGTGTATATTTAAGAGCTCGTAAACAGTTTTGTCTACAAACAGAGGCAATCGGTGCTCGAGCATTATATTGAGAAAGCTGTTCATCATGCTCACTTTGTGCAGGACAGTTTTGTGTTGTGAGCCACTCGAATTTAAAGTGAATACAATAATGGCAACAATAAGAAGAGAAAAGAAATCTGCATGTTGTCATGGCATTGGAGTTTACATATGGCCTGTTGTGTCTAATATGAATATAGTCAAGCTATTCACAGACATTGCCAGATAACCACTTTACCTCTACCATACATTTAACAGATCATTTGTGAATCTGACAGTCATCCTTTCCTGCATTGTCTTGAGCCTTCATGTTGCCAGTTATATACTATATTGTTAGTAGCCTGGATTCACAGTCATTCTGCTGCATCATATCGCTTTCTACTTTATGTAAAATGCTCTGCAGTACATTTGGTCGTTTTAGAAAGTTAAGTTCTAATTCTGTAGTTATTTTAGTGAAAGTAACTAAAAAGTAATATATGAGTAATGTAACATATTACAATTCTGAGACAGTAACATGTAATGTAAGGCATTACTTTTAAATAACAGTAACAAGTAATCTGTAATGTATTACCGTTTGGAAGTAACTTGCACAACACTGTTTATAAATGTTGAATTAACAGACAAATTAAAAATAAATTATTAATCCGCGGGTCACGTGCTTTCCGAACCGCGAGTTGTGATCTGTACGCATCAACAGTGATCCGTTTCACCCCTACCCCGTACTGTTGCCCACCTTAAGACTTGTTTGCAGGAAGAATTGGACAAAATGACACCTGAAACACTTCATCACTTGGTGTCTTCAGTCCCTAAACGTATTTTAAGTGTTGTGTAAAGGAACGGCAACATTACAGAGTGGTAAATGCTTTACTGATACGACTTTTGTTGAAATGTGATGCAGGAACCAACATTGATATACGCGTTTATTTAAAATAATAAAATCACGAGGAACACATTAAATCATGTTTGCTGTATTGTCTGCAATGAAACACAAGTCAAAGTAAATGTAGAAATGGCTTCTTTCTCTCTTTATTTGTGTTCTCCATACTGTCCACTTTATCTGATTTGGGGTTGTAAGTCATCAACAATCAGAGCAAAATGTGAAGTGAAAAGACTCCATTTCTACACATTTCTTTTGTAGGTCTGCAGCATAAATGAAGATACAGCACTTTCACATGTCCCATTTAAACACACTTATAGATGTCAAATAAATGAGCTCAGATCAAATTTACTTCAGCCTCATGATAATAAATGTTTATTAAAGATGAAAATAAAAGACAACTGAGTGTCCATCTCTGTGTTACCCTGAGAATATAAAGTGAGTTTCTATTTCTCTCTTTATTTCAAGTCTTTAACTCTTTTGCCTATAGTGCAGACGATACATCAGATGAACTGTTCAAAGCTTTTGATCTGTGTTTTTCTTCAGGCTCATGAATCAGGAATAAACACAAACCTGTTTGTTCTTCAGTGTCTTCATCTGTAATTCTGCAGGCTTCTGGATCACTCATCTTCCCACTGTCCTTCAATAAACTCAGATTTGACTTCTGTCTGAAGGTCTGATGCTCGTCCTCACTTGTAGACTGATGGGAATATTCCAGTATTTAGAGCTGAAATGAAGGAGGAGGAGCTTCACTAACAGAGAAACAGATCTGCCAAGACTAATGTAGTGTAGCGTGTGCAAAACAAAGGCAGCGGCCTATTGATGTCTAATAAAGCCAATAGAAAACAGAAGAGATGAGCACATTCTACATCAACATTATAGAGATGATCATTCACACTTAAAGCGCTTTTGGAGACTAATGAATGTGTCCAGGATCCAAACATCAGTATACATTTATACAGAAACCACAGCTTTCATCTATTACACATCATCACACTCCATGAGTTTAGCTAGCAGTTAGCACCTGTGTGAGCTTGTGTTGGGGTAAAGTTGGCTTTATATTGGCACTTTCAGACGCTCCTCTTCATAATATCATTTCACTAAAGTATTATTTGCACATTCTGATTAGCCAAATCATGTTAGCAGCCAACAACTGTCAGAGTACAACATTGATCACGGTCAGTGAAATAAAGCTAATGTTGTTTGTGTGTTGAGAAATGTTGGTGTGTTTATCTGTGAACTTTATTGATATCTGTATTTTGTTGCTTTATATGTCTGAGAGCTGACAAATATTGCTAAATTGCGAAGTATGCTATCTATATCAGATGCAGAAAAGCTAGTCCATGCTTTCATGACTTCTAGGCTAGACTACTGTAATGCTCTGTTTGCTGGCTGCCCAGCTTCCTCTATTAACAAACTTCAGCTTGTGCAAAATGCAGCTGCCAGAGTTCTTACCAGATCTAGAAAATATGATCATATCACCCCAATTTTATCCTCCTTACACTGGCTGCCTGTTCAGTTTCGTATTGATTTTAAAGTATTACTTCTTACCTATAAAGCTTTAACTAATCTAGCTCCTGTTTATCTAACCAACCTCCTGTCTCGCTACAATCCAACCCGCTCTTTAACCACTTTACCTCTTTTAACAGATCGTTTGTGAATCTGACAGTCATCCTCTCCTGCATTGTCTTGAGCCTTCACGTTGCCAGTTATATACTATATTGTTAGTAGCCTGGATAGGTCACAGTCATTATGCTACATCATATCGCTTTCTACTGGATGTAGCATTACAGTTTGGAAGTAACTTGCACAACACTGGGCTTTAATAATGAGCATTTCCAGCGTTATGGATGTGACATTAGCAGTAAAAAATCAACACATAAAACTTAACACATAAACACTAGGGATGTTCATAATAACCGATTAACCGTAAACCGAAAGGGTGCGTTCTTAACTGATTAATGGTATCAGTTAAACGATAAAAAATATAAAGATATATATATATATATATTAAGGGTGTGACAAGATCTCGTTGGACGAGATTTCTCGTCGTGGTGAAAAGTTGTCTCGTGACTCTTGAGATGTTATCATGATGAAGCGTGAGGGTGAAATTAGCACTGAAGATTGGAAAATCAAGCGCTTTGCACACACACCTGTTGAGGCTGGACTCTGTGTTGCACATGTCTCTCGGTTGGGCGGGCGGGTGTGACGTAACCGCTTTTTTTTCCTCACCAGAGTTCAAAGGCTGCTGCGGTATTCATGTCCAAGCAGAGGCTGCAGCCACACAAATTAACCATGAACATCACCACGCGATGGAATGTCACTTTAGATGTGCTGAAAGTCCCGTTATTGAAGTGCAGTACAGATATGTAAACACCGAAATCAAACTATTAGGCTACCATCGTGTAGGACTTTTAGCCGCATTTTGCGATAGGACAGTCCACACAGCTGTTTGACACTATATTCTCTGCACCTACACACATCTCTAAGCGCGCACACACATACTGAACTGCTGAAGACTCAACACACCCGCCTTCATCATTACCAAACACGTTTAAGCTGTACGTGTAAAGCAGACGTTTTCTTTTCCTGGTTCAAGTGACCAAATTCCACACAGGGACTAAAAAAGCCTTTATATGTGTGATATAGCACAAGTATTTAAGCATGTTCACGAGAGAGAAAGAGAGCGCACCATCCGCCACGTAACCAACATAATATAATACTGTTGCATACATCACGTGCAGAAATCACGCCATGGACATTACATCAAGATGCCTACTGGTTTAAAAAGGCCTAGATTAAAAGAATATGGCCAAATGAGAGCGTGTCTGTCATAAACTATAGCAAAACAACTTGTCAAGAAGAAAAAAAAAATGAAACCATGCGAACTGAATAAATACAGCAATGGAGAAAAGAGCACTCTTATTATCAGCTGTTAGTCAGCGCCCGCACTTTTTTTTGGTCATTGCGCCTTTTGCCGTGTGCAGTGTAAATGCAGACAATCGAATATGAGTCACCTTTAAAAGATGATAAATGTAAGCAGGTCATCAAAAAAAAAAAAAAAAAAAAAAAAAAAAAAATCTGACACTGTCAGAAAATCCGAATTAACCATCAAGATTGCAATGTAAATACTCTAATATTCTATAGGAGAAAAGCCTGTCAGTAGAGTTTGCTATTTTCTATTTAAATACTAACAAATATTTTGCAGTGTTTGCATGTTCATTGCATAGAATTCAATTTAAAATAATATAAAACTATTGCATACATAAAATTATGGAAATTGCATACATAAAAAAAGGAAGTAAAGTTAAGTTAAGAAAAACACATAAATTGTTTTGCATTTTGTGATTTATTTATTTTTTTTAAATAAAAAGCTATTTTCCATTCATATATTAGCAAAATATTTGAATTATAAGATTATTTAATCATTAAGGATTTCTTTAAAATAGTGTAAAAATCTCGTCTCGTTCTCGTGAACCCAATCTCGTGTCTCGTCTCATCTCGTGGAGTAGGCATCTCTTCACACCCCTAATATATATATATATATATATATATATATATATATATATATATATATATATATATATATATATATATATATATATATATATATATATTTAGGGCCTCGCACATGTAATACACAATTATGTAGTGCGTTATTTTTAAATTAGCTCAAAGGGAATATAACAGAATTTAAAGCGGCTTCAAAAGAATCAACTCTCTTGAACTGAACAAACGAATCATCCGTCGCTCGTTTAAACAGACAGGGCTGTTGACTCAAAAATGAATATTGCTGTTCGAACACTTTAGTGTTTAAGCAGGGTTCTGCTGTACTCGGTCTACTCTGCTTGCTCTGCCCTGCTATGCTTGGAGAGTTTTTGGAGTGATGATTTTTAACCACCAATGTTTCCGGCCCCTAATAGAGCTGGTTCAATGAGGCATTGTCCGTGGATCTGTGTGACAGTCACATGTTTGCACATGCAGCTTTGGCGTGACTCACTCACATGAGCCATGGTGCTTAGACATATAGTATTAGGCATACATTTATAATATGAACATGATACATTTTACATATCTATAATTAAACTAAATGAAAGAAAGGGAAAGGATTTCACTCATTCATCTCAGATAACATACACATAATGGTACGTTTGTGATAACTCAAAGCATAATGGTTACCCATGATTAATGCATTCTTAACATATAAAGGATTCAGGTGTCATACAGCCTGAAATAACAGGAGCAATAACATGACATTTCATTAAAATGTGAATATGTTCGCAAAATAAATCAGTATTTTTAAAATGCAATATTTAATGTGTCAGACACAAACACGTCTTTTTTTTTTTCTAAATAATAATTAATATTAATCTGACCAGTTAACGGTTATTATTCGGTTAACGAGCGCCGGTTGGAAAAATTAACCGAAATGAGCATCCCTAACAAATACACAGAGAAAGTATATGCTAACATTATATTAAAGCAAACATCTGTTATGGGGTCAGAAAAAGATCAATCTGTAAACATCTTTTAGATTTTAAATGAGGAAAATAAACGGGCGTTATGGATCATGTGACCTAAAGAGTCGGATCAGAGTCAGTCGGCTCTCTATTGAACAAACATTATTGACTTTATTTGACATTTTATGCATTTATGAGGGAAAAGCTTGGTTATGGATGAGACGGATGGGAAATTTACACTTGTGTGACTTTGATAAATCAAATATAATTGTTTGAAAACATTGACAGTCATTTTTGAGTATGTTTACAGCACTGTACAACACAAACCTACACAAAAACACTCGCTATTTTGATTAACACTTAATTTTTTCATGGCAAGGTTGACATTTGCATGTGATTTCAGACCAAATATCCAAAGTACCACGGTAAACAATATAGGGAGCATGTCAGAAGTGTTCACTGAAGCCATGTGTGTATATAAAACCAACTTTAGCTCAGCGGTTAATGGATAAATGAAGTGTCCAACTATAAGAGAGGAGAAAAGTGTGTGTAAAGCTCTGAGCAGCCTGACGAATGGCGGAGCGCCTCTATTGCTGCTGCTGTAAACACCTCCTGACAATGAGCAATCTAGAAGACTTCTGACTCCTTTCTGTCCTCACTTCTTTGTTTTGATGAACTGTTATGAACTAGGCCAGTTTCCCACAACATATGTAGTATTATAAGTCACACTTACAGGCGATTTCAGAGCGAATATTAAAGTAAACAATATGAGCCCGTTAAAATGAAGTGTGTGAATATAAGATCAGCTTTAGCTCAATGTGTGCTGTTTCTCTGCCCTCTAACACAGTATACAGAATAATAATGAGTGCATGTACAGCTCACACAGGAAATAAACAGCATTATTAAACATGTTAGAACTCTTGTAACATTAGTCAGCTTAACTCACGCTCAGTCTCCAGTAGTTTGCTCTGAATTCTCCACGGAGATTTCTCACATGCAGGAACAACGATCGTGTGAGCAGCAAATGAAGCCGTTCAATAAGCGAAATCACACGACTGCAGCCACTACACACTCACAAACTGATAGACAACGGGAATCTTCCTCTCCTTCACAGTTGTGTCCACATCTCTCTCTCTCTCTCTCTCTCTCTGTGTAACTCCTGTTTCACACTGCGCTCTCTATAACGGGCGTGCAGTTTGTTTCTGCTTTTGCGCATGCGTGAACTCTTAAAGGGGCAGCGCTCAAAAATACAAACAAACGTGTGTACTACTGGGGAATTTAACAAAATATCAACTGGATTTTGTCCCGTTAACATTTGTTATATTGTTTGAAAAATATTTTGATTACTTCAACAATATGAATTTATTACAAAAAAGTGACCGTTCCACAAAAACTATTAATTTATTGTTCTCCCGACTCACCCGGATCGACGCATGATAAATCTCACTAGATCAAAAATACTGAAGCACTCTCGTACCTATAGCAGGGAAGAAAAAAGAAGCAGAGGAAAAACGGGACAAAGACAGAGATAATGTAATGGAATTAATGGTGTTTATATAAACTGAAGTAAAATGTGTGATTAAACTTTTACTCCTGGTAAAATGCAGCAAATTGGTCAGGGCCGGTGTTACACCATATTCTGTGACCATCGAAATCTGTGACCCTATAGGGCGTAGTGTATAGGAAACATTTGTTTAAAATAGCTGTTTATTCGTATTTAGATCATAAATGCTTACTTGTTCGCCCAAAATACACGTGTTGATTATTAAAACGATAATTTATGTCTGTATAACCATTTATGTATTATATATTAATCGCGTATATATATATTGTTTACATACATCAAATGTACATAAATCTGTCTTAAAACATGTAATTGTATGATATATGTCATATTTATATTAACTTTATAATATTATATATGTATATTATATATGTACATAACACTACGCCCTATAGGGTCACAGATTTCGATGGTCACAGAATATGGTGTAACCAATGACTGTATATAAGGGTGTAACACCGGCCCTTATTCTACCCATCATGTTATTAACTCATTATTATTTTAAACCGACAAGAAATCAAATAATTCTATAATAATTATCTGAATAATAATTTAATTTCAGTTCCTATTCGCTAATAGATAAATGATCCATTTAGGCTATTTATGAACAGAAAAGTTGAACAGAGACTTCAAAAGATTCTATATAAATTGTAAGGTGTTCCCGCCAACACTGAACACACAATAGGTGATTATGTTGTTTACCCGAGTCTGTTGACACCATCAAAATCTGCTTAATGGGCCATGAAGCCCCCCCGTCTCAGCAGGGTGTTTTCACACCTCTAGTTTGGAAAAAGTCAGAAAAGTGGGCATGTCCAGCTCTGTTTAGGTGGGAGTGTCGGGGGAGGGAAGAATTTGCAAATATGGTAGTTTCTGTTTGAGGACGCAGACGCAGGGGAGAAAGAGAGTGACTTTACATGGACATCAGTAATGTAATTACTTGCCAAATTATTAATTTCACTTTAACTGCAGTTTGGCACTTTAACGTTTTATTCAGAAACATTTCCTGCAATCCCCCCCGTGACAAACCAGATATTGAAAGCGAGGAACTGCTGGGAGAGTGGAGTTTTAATGGAGTGTTTGATACCGCACGGCGAATAGGAGAAAAAAATCGTAGCGTCAGAAAGCTGTGTGTGTAGACTATCCTGTCACAAAATGCGGCGAAAATCCTGCACGACGGGAATAGTTTGTTTACACTCGGAGAGCAGCATTTACAGCGGATCTTTCAGTCTATAATATTGTACTGTAATATTGCAGTGATATTAACATACTGTAAACTTAGTAACTAAATCATTTTGACTATGGTATGTCTTTAAAAACTGAAAGAGTACTGCTGACGATACGAAGTAACTTTGCCATCTGGGTTAAACAAAGGGCACTGCACTGCACACACACTTACCAAATCTGTAGACAGACAATCAAACTGGAGCTGTGTCTTTTTTTTTAAAGGAGATGAGCGGCAAATACGGATTTCACCATTTCCAGATGCGAAAAGCTCTCAGGTAAAAATGTTTCTTACAAACGCATTCTGTCGCGTGCACTGTAATCCACACGTGAGTCCAGCAGCTCTCGAAAATGAAAACAAAACTTTCGTTGCAGCACAATAATAAATGCAACACCGACGACCCGTGTCTCCAAATTCTTGTTCTTTCATTTGTTTTGGCAACACAACGTGGCGTCTCTCTGCCGTCTGAACACTGTAACAGGTAAACAGTCTTGAAGCTATTATGCATATTAATGAAGTTGCACCGCATACACAATAGAGCGTGCTGATTGGTTTGAACAAAGTCTTTGTCATGAATTAATGCTGCACCCTCAGATACGTCACAATGTTCTGGCAGGGACAGACAGCCACTCTCCACACTGGACTACACACAAGGATCTAATCGCTGTGACGCAGCTTCAAAAAAATCGTTTCAAACCGGAAGAACGAATTTGCTCAAAATAACGCAAAAACAACCAATTTTCACATTTTAGTGCAATATATGTGTCCTAATAGAGTTTATAGCAGCGTGGGACACATATATGACTGTCAACAGCTCAACACATGTGTTTTGGTGTTTCGTGACCCTTTAATAGGGGAATTTACCCCTGATTTACACACGATCAGCATCACGAACGAGGTGAAAACATAAACTGAACAGCTTTGTTGATGTTACTGACACTTTACTGCCATAGAGCGATTAAAAAGGGAAGAATTATGGGAAATGATTAAACTGTACGATAGCGAGATAAAATGGTGAAATATACAGAAAACCACGGCAAAACAGGAGGGTCGGCAGGTAGAAGATTAATGAAGAAGGCCACTAGGTTCCCACCATGTTGCTTTTATAAGCTGATACTGAAACGGTACAGCTGGCTCTCAGTGGCCCAATTAAGGCATAAATTAGCGGTGAATGTCCATTAATGTACCATGAAATGTAAGGTGTTCTGGTACAGTGTGTTACAGTCATAACTTTATCTGTGTGTATAATGTTCAAGCTTTATATTAATTGGTCTACATTAACTTTATTAATCTTGAATACATCCACTGACTGAGACTGAGGGTTAGTTATTTACAGTCATGTAGAAAGCAGACCATGAAGAAAGACACTGACAAGACAGAGTTACAGAGCATACAGCAATAATTTAATGAAAGCACTTGGAGATGAAGAAAGCTCCAGTTCCCTCACACCGTTGTTCAAATATCATTCAGATTTCTGTTAAGATCTTCAAATGTCTCAGGAGTGTGTATATGATAGTGATAATGACAGTGTGAAATAGCCTACTGTAACATCTGCGATTATATGAAATAAATAAATAAACATATATGAACACATACAGCACCTTACAGTCTCCGATAGGGTTGGGCCGATAGACGATGTCATCGTCCATCGCCGATGGCTGATAAACTTCACGATGCTGAGCCGGCATCGTGATCCATCGCCCCGCCCCACATGTATATTGATATATAACTTATTATTTGCATGTCATCTTAATAGCAATAACAGTCTTTTCACGAGCTGTGTTATATTATACTTATAGCTGCTGCTGTTTGGGGGGGGTGTTGGGGGGGACCGGAGTGGGCGGACTAATGGCCGCATGAAAAACGGGCTTTAATTTGGAAACATGAAACACGGGATGAATTCTCCTGTACGCTGGAGGAAGTTTGAGGCGGGCTGCCACCGGACTAATGATCTTGGTGACAGTGAACGGGCCAATAAATTTGGGTGCGAGTTTATAACATACGGAGCGTAAAGGAATGTTCTTAGATGAAAGCCACACTTTTTGACCGACAACGTAAACGGGAGGCTTAGACCGGTGGCGATCGGCCTTAGCCTTGGTGCGCGCGCCCACTTGGAGGAGGGTCTGTCTGGCCCTGTTCCAAGTGCGTCGACACCTCTGGACAAAGGCGTGTGCGGAGGGAACCGCGATTTCGGTTTCCAGACTGGGAAAAGCAGGTGGCTGAAAACCTAAACTACACTCAAACGGAGATAGACCCGTGGCAGACACTGGCAATGAATTGATTAAATACATCGTGAGGATTATACAGCTCCTCTCGCGCTTAAAATGTGTAGATTCAGTGGCAAACGCGGTTACCTGTAAACCCCGTCCCACAGACTTTACAGTGAATGGCTTTAGTTATTTTTATAGCGGACTTGAAGCCACTGGAAGTCTTTTATCCACTCTTGGAAAAGTGTAAATGGTGGATTAACATTCAGCACATGATCACTAATAAGATGTGCCATTATTTAACTTTAGGTGCTTTCTAAAACTAAATCTGTCAGTGTTATTTTCATTCTCTCATCTTCAGCGCTTCACATTTCCGCGGCTGTTGCTCCTGTCATGTGAAGGCGTTGACTGAGTGATTGACAGCTGATGTTAACCAATCCATTCGCGTTCAGTTCTAGCGCAGTGGGCCAATAGGAAGAGCACAAAGGCGGGGCAAGCATTCCGGTCTTTTTTCCTTCAGCAAGTTCACATGACAACTGTTTTAATCTGTTCCTGAGCGCTGCGTTTGGCGTCTTTAGGTGCAAAGATGCATCCTGCATAAATGTCTCCTAAATCTGCGCACGCGGTGAGGATTCTGCAGTGAAAACAGGTCGCACGGTAAAAATGTATGCACTAGCACAAATGCTTTCAAATACATATTATAGGTCGCATAAAATATCAGGCGCAAGTGTGACCAAAACGGTCGAGCCCTAGCATCTTTACTTGTTATTATGTCCTCATATTAATAATAAAATAAGGAAGTTATCATTAATCACAATAAATTACAGTGAACTCCAAACGAACTCTCGTCTCGTCTCCGCCACCTGCTGTGGGGAAAAGCCATTATAAGGACACAGATCACTCCGCCTAATCTTGCCAGAGTCCCGCGGAAAAAAAGTGATTGACAGGTGGTAATTTGTGTGTAACTATTTATTTATTGTTTGGTAATGGGTAAAGCAAAGACCATGTGGGTCAGGTAGTGAAAACGATAGGCTACAATTATTAAATTCGTTATGAATTAATTGATATTTAACAACAAAGACCCCCACCCCGCCTACGACGACGATACCATCGTCCATCGCCGATGTTCACATTAGACATCGTACGATGCCAAATTTGTCAACAATCGCCCAACCCTAGTCTCCGATATGTTATCCATTACAGAAAAAACACACACAACATGCATTTAGTCCTTATTTGAGTTCAAAAACAACACAAAATATAGCCCACAGTAAGAGCAAACCTCTCATCTGATTATGATTATTAGTTAACCGATATCGAATTGTGCACCAAAGAAACAACTCATTTTGACACCCCTAAAATACTGACAGTTTTGGTTTATTTTAGCAGCGTATTAGTGTAAACGGGGTCTGAATCTCTAATCAGTGTGAACACTTGTACGGTTCTCTCCAGTGTGAATCCCCTGGTTTCAGTTCTGCAGCTGTAATAAAAGTCTTCTCACACTCAAAGCACACACACTCTTTTACACCAGTGTGGATCTTCTGATGTCGTCTTAATAGTGACTGCCTTGTAAAACTCTTTCCACACTCAGAGCATGATTAAGGCTTCTCCTTTGTATGAACTCTGAGATGGACTTTCAGCACTGAAACACTCAAAAATGTTTTCCCACATTGATCACATCTGTGGGGTTTCTCTCTTTTGTGGATCTTCATGTGTTCATTAAGATGTGATGATTGTCTGAAACTCTTCCCACACTGAGTGCATATGTACGGTTTCTCTCCAGTGTGGATCATCTGGTGCTGTTTCAAATCTGCAGCTGTAAAAAAAGTCTTCTTACACTCAAAGCACATATACTCTTTTACACGAGTGTGGGTCTTCTGATGTCGTCTTAAATGTGCCACCTGTGTAAAACTTTTCCCACACTCAGGGCATGCGTATGGTTTCTGTCCGGTGTGGATCCTCACGTGTTCATTAAGACGTGATGAGTGTCTAAAACTCTTCCCACACTGAGTGCATGTGTATGGTTTCTCTCCAGTGTGGATCCTCATGTGATTATTAAGAGGTGATGAGTGTCTAAAACTCTTCCCACACTCAGGGCATGTGAATGGTTTCTGTCCGGTGTGGATCCTCATGTGTTCATTAAGGAAGTGTGAGAGTCTGAAACTCTTCCCACACTGAGTGCATGTGAATGGTTTCTCTCCAGTGTGGATCATCTTGTGATCATTAAGATGTGACGATTGTCTGAAACTCACCCCACACTGAGTGCATGTGTATGGTTTCTCTCCAGTGTGGATCATCATGTGATCATTAAGATGCGATAATTGTCTGAAACTCTTCCCACACTCAGAGCATGAATAAGGCTTCTCCTTTGTATGAACTCTAAGATGGACTTTCATGTCTAAAGCCCTCAAAAATGTTTTCCCACATTGATCACATCTGTGGGGTTTCTCTCCAGTGTGGATTTTCATGTGTTTATTAAAGGATGATGAGAGTCTGAAACTCTTCCCACACTGAGTGCATGTGAATGGTTTCTCTCCGGTGTGGATCCTCATGTGTTCATTAAGGGAGTGTGAGAGTCTGAAACTCGTCCCACACTGAGTGCATGTGAATGGTTTCTCTCCGGTGTGGATCCTCATGTGTTCATTAAGGGAGTGTGAGAGTCTGAAACTCGTCCCACACTGAGTGCATGTGAATGGTCTCTCTCCAGTGTGGATCCTCATGTGTTCAATAAGGGAGTGTGAGAGTCTGAAACTCGTCCCACACTGAGTGCATGTGAATGGTTTCTCTCCGGTGTGAATCCTCATGTGTTGATTAAGACTGTTTTTGCTTGCCAGACTCTTTCCACACTGACTGCAGGTCAGATGATTCTTGTCTCTTTGCATTAAAGTATCTTCAGTCTGTAAATGAGGTGTTTTCCCAGCTTTTAGGAGTTCATCATCTTCACTCTCCTCATTCTCTTCAATAAGCTCTAAAATTGAAGTAAAGATTCAGTTTTTAGTACATTCACAAATCAGAAGCAGTTAGTTTAGTATGGAAAACACAATTATAAAAGAAAGTAGTGATTTCCACATTTACTTTGACTTGTATTTGATTGCAGACAATATGAACACAAAATATGTCATGTTTTGTCTGGTCAACTTCACTTCATTTGTAAATATACATCCTTTCCTGTCATTCAGACCTGCAACACAGTCCAAAAAAGTTGTGACAGGAGCAGTTTAGGGCTAGTAATCAGGTAAATTGGTAAAATAATGATGAACAGGTGATGTCAACAGCTGATTCTAATCATGGTTTGGTACAAAAGCAGCATCCAAGAAGGAGCAAAGATGGGCCGAGGCTTCCCAGTTTGCCAACAAATATGAGAGAACATAATTGAATTGTTTAAAAACAATTTTATTCAAAGAAAGACAGTAAGACATTTAGATACACAACAAACCCTAAATACATTTTATACAACATTTAACACTTTATCAAAATAAATCTACTCTAAAACATTCTGTCTCTCGAGCATCCGCCTGTTGTTTGTAGCTTTAGCCTGCTAGCACCGCTAGTCAGCTAAAGCTACCGACTGCTTTCACTCCCTAATTTTCTCACTTACTGGCTTTGCTCGTTACCCTGTACGATGTCGCTTGTGTCTCTGTCCTTGTGTGCAGAAGAGACATCGATGGAGGCACTGGACATGTAACTGGAACGGCTGGAAAAACGCATCCGTCTTCTGTAGGTGAAGCAGGCGCAGCTCAGGGCGCAAAGGGCCTTGCTCAGTGTGCCCCGGGCTGCAGCTCGCTCACCTGAGGTAAGTGCACAATACAGCCGTGACACTCAGTCTACCTCAACCCCGCGTGTTCCTCTGTCCAGGCCCAGCGTACCTAGGACGCAGTTCGCTCAGGGGTCGTTCACGCCGACACCCGGCAGTCACGTAGGGTACTCAGGAAGCCCCGAGGCAGAGAGTCTCCTCCTCCCGTGTTCGAGATCTCCACGGAGAACTGATTCGCCCCTCTCCGCAAGACGGGTCATGATGTGGCTATCATCGGTGACTCCATCGTCCGCCAAGTCCATCCTGCTTCCACTTCAGGTAATAAAGTACGCACATTTTGCTTTCCTGGTGCTCACGTTAAGAATATTTCTACACAGATTCCGAGTATCCTGAGCGCTGGCGAGAGCCTCAGTGCCATCGTCCTCCATGTGGGGACGAACAACACCGGACTCCGCCAGTCGGAGATCCTGAAGAGGCACTTCAGGAGCCTCATCGAGACGGTTCGACGCACCTCGCCCGTCACGCAGATCATCGTTTCTGGACCGCTTCCTACCTACCGCCGAGGAAATGAAAGGTTCAGTAGACTTCTTGCTCTGAATGAATGGCTATTAACATGGTGTAATGAACAGAAACTGCTCTTTGCCAATAACTGGAATCTTTTCTGGGAGCGTCCTAGACTTTTCCGTGCTGACGGGCTGCACCCTAGTCGAGCTGAAGCTGAACTGCTGTCGGACAACATCTCTAAGATGCTTCGTTCTGTCTGACTAGTAAGTAAAAATTCACAAAATTCACATTTTATCCATATAGACTCTTGTTCGTCCCACTTAAATTACAGTAACACATGTCTAGCTTACCCCATAGAGACTGTGTCTGTTCCTCGTGCTATTAGATCAACAATTAAACGTACTGTGTGCTCTAGAAAAAATCTATTAAGAATAAAAGCTGAAAATCCAATAAAAAGTGATAATACAAACTTCGTAAAGCTTGGTCTCCTAAACATCAGGTCACTAGGACCCAAACACTTATCATAAATGAAATAATAACAGATAACAATCTAAATGCACTCTGTCTCACTGAAACCTGGCTGAAACAAAATGACTATATTAGCTTAAATGAAGCAACTCCTCCAGGATTCACATATAAGCATGAAGCTCGTCAAACCGGTCGTGGTGGTGGAGTTGCAGCAATCTTTAGTGATTTTCTTAATGTTAATCAGAGAAATGGACTTATGTTTAACTCCTTTGAGGTATTAGCTTTCAAAGTTATGCTACCGGATATTATGCAAAAACCTATGTTATCTCTCGCTATAATGACCATATATAGACCCCCAGGACCCTATGTCCTGTTGCTGATTTTATTTCTCACTTACTAGTTAAAACTGATAAAATACTAATTGTAGGAGACTTTAACATCCACGTAGATGACTCCAATCATACACTAGGGCTCGCCTTTATGGATCTACTTCATTCACTTGGGATAAAACAAAACGCTGTTGGTCCAACCCATCGCTTAAAGCATACATTAGATCTAATATTGTCTTATGGAATTGAAGTCTTTGATGTAGACATTATACCACAAAGTGATGATGTTACGGACCACTACCTCTTGCTATATAAGCTACGTTTACCTGAAATTAGCAGATCTGCACCAATATACCACCCTGGTAGGACTATCGTTCCGTCCACCAAGGATGAATTCATAAATAACTTACCTGATCTTTCTTTATTTCGAAATACTCCCGCAAACGCAAATGACCTTGATGTAGTAACCAGCAGTATGGATGCCATCTTTACTAGCACACTAAATACTGTGGCACCCATCAAATTAAAAAAGGCTAGAGAGAATAAAACTACACCAGGGTACAATAATCATACTCGCGCTCTCAAAACAGCAACCCATGCTCTGGAACGTAAATGGAAAAAAACTAATTCAGAGGTTTGTCCAGTATGTCCAGCTATTGGAGGGCTCTTAAATCTGCCAGGGCCGAGCACCTCCGCAAACTGATCGAAAATAATCATAACAATCCGAGATTTTTATTTAGCACCATTGCTAAACTAACAAATAATCGGTCATCTTTGGAACAAAATGTCCCACCGCAAATTAGTAGTGATGACTTCATGAATTTTTACAGTGATAAAATAGAAGACTTTAGACAGAAAATAGAAGGTGTTAAACTTTCTGCACCACCTTAGGCCGTACTCACACTATGTACAGTTGCCTTGAACCGGGCCAAAGCACGCTTGTCCCCCCTCCCGTCTCCTCCGATGGCTCGCACTCACATTACATTCGGGCCTGGGCGCGCTTACGTCATCGATGATGCGCTCCTGAGTAAGCGCTCTCGCTCAGCACAGTGGAGATTTCTTTTGTTATATCGTTTAAGTCGTTTGATATGCGGTGACACGCAGTCTAATATTTCGCCGAACAGATCAGCCACTTTTGACGCTCATAAACAGTCCTCGTGCTGCAGGAATTAGGAAGTTTGCTGAAGGCGCAGCTGACGTGCAGTGAGGGATTTGAGTCTTTAATAATCTACGACAGTTTGTATTCATTGAACAGCACGAATGATTAATTAATCCATATGATACAGTCCCTTAAAAGTCACGTCTCGCTTTCAGTTTCAGGCTTAGGCACGCTTGCACTCACACTGTAAGCGTACCGCGCCTGAGCCCAAGTGAACCGCGCTCTGGCCCACCTCTTCCAACCGGGCCAGGGCCACCCAAGTGTACCGTGCCTGAGTCCGATTCAGAGCACTCACACTTCTCAAACAATCCGGGAAACGGGCCTGGGCACGGTTCGGATAGCATAGTGTGAGTAAGCCCTTATACTCCAGATCCAGTAAACATTCCACTGAATCAAAATAACCTACAATGCTTCAAAATCATAGAACAGGAAAAGCTAGATAAAGTTATAAATAGTTCCAAACCAGCTACGTGTGTTAGACCCAATTACAACAAAATTACTGAAAGAATTGCTACCTGTTATAGGAGAACCTCTCCTTAATGTTATCAACTCTTCTTTATCTTTAGCCCATGTTCCAAATCCTTACAAGCTAGCTGTTATTAAACCTATTATTAAGAAACCACAACTGGACCCGAGGAACTAATTATAGGCCTATTTCAAATCTTCTGTTTATGTCTAAAATACTAGAAAAAGTAGTTTCTACTCAATTATGCTCCTTTCTGCAGATGAACAATATTTTTGAAGTGTTTCAGTCAGGTTTCAGGCCTCATCACAGTACAGAAACCGCATTAGTAAAAATAACCAACGATTTACTCTTAGCTGCTGACCAAGGGTGCATCTCACTATTAGTTTTACTTGAACTTAGCGCCACATTTGACACCATTGACCACAATATTCTCATAGACCACTTAAATTCTACAGGTGTCCAAAAACAGGCTCTTCAATGGTTTAGGTCATACTTAGCTGATCGTTACTAGTTTGTGAATATTAATGAACAGCTTTCACAAGTCAGGATAGTAAAGTATGGGGTCCCTCAAGGATCAGTTTTAGGCCCTTTGCTGTTTACAATATACATGCTTCCCCTGGGGGACATTATTAGAAGACACGGGATCAGCTTTCACTGCTATGCAGACGATACTCAATTATACATTTCAACTAAACCTGATGAGATGTCTGAACTGTCTAAGCTAACTGAGTGTATTAAAGATGTTAAAGACTGGATGACCAACAATTTTCTTCTCTTAAACTCAGACAAAACAGAATTATTATTTATTGGGCCTAAATCCTGTACACAGCAGTTCTCACAACTCGACCTGCAACTAGAGGGATATAAAGTTAGCGTTAGCTCTACTATAAAAGATCTGGGTGTCATTAGACAGCAACTTAACTTTCGAAAATCATATATCCCATGTCACAAAAACTGCCTTCTTTCATCTAAGAAATATCGCTAAATCACGAAGTATGCTATCTATATCAGATGCAGAAAAGCTAGTTCATGCTTTCATGACTTCTAGGCTAGACTACTGTAATGCTCTGTTTGCTGGTTGCCCAGCATCCTCTATTAACAAACTTCAGCTAGTGCAAAATGCAGCTGCCAGAGTTCTTACCAGGTCTAGAAAATATGATCATATCACCCCAATTTTATCCTCCTTACACTGGCTGCCTGTTAAGTTTTGTATTGAATTTAAAATATTACTCCTTACCTATAAAGCTTTAAATAATCTAGCTCCTGTTTATTTAACCAACCTTCTGTCTCGCTACAACCCAACCCGCTCTTTAAGATCTCAAAACTCAGGGCTTCTGGTAGTACCTAGAATATCAAAGTCGAGTAAAGGAGGTCGAGCCTTCTCATTTATGGCCCCTAAACTCTGGAATAGCCTTCCTGATAATGTCCGAGGCTCAGACACACTCTCGCTCTTCAAAACTAGATTAAAGACCTATCTTTTTAGCAAAGCATACACTCAGTGCAGTACCTGCAGTCTTGACACGCTCCCCACATCATTCCTCAAAACGGTGTTTAACTGTTTAGAAATGGATCTTCTAAAAGTGGTAAATGCTTCACTTCTCTCAGGGATTTTTCCAAACTCACTTAAAACTGCAGTTGTTAAACCCCTCTTGAAAAAGAGCAACCTGGATAACACCCTATTGAGCAGTTACAGACCAATCTCAAATCTCCCTTTCATTGGCAAAATCATTGAAAAAGTTGTTTTCAACCAGGTTAACAAGTTCTTAAACTCCAAGGGGTGTTTAGACAATTTTCAATCTGGTTTCAGAGCACATCACAGTACAGAGAGCGCTCTTATAAAGATAAATCAACGATATCCGCCTAAATACAGATTCAAGTAAACTAACAGTGCTGGTATTGCTGGATCTTAGCGCTGCATTTGACACTATAGATCAAGGCATACTTCTGGATAGGCTGGAAAATTGGGTTGGGCTGTCTGGGACGGTCCTCAAATGGTTCAGATCTTATCTTGAAGGGAGAGGTTACTATGTCAGTATAGGTGACCATAGGTCGAGGTGGACACCCATGACATTTATATGACTTTTATATGCTCCCTCTGAGCCAAATAATGAGAAGGAACCAAATCTCCTACCACAGCTATGCTGATGACACTCAGATCTACTTACCCTTACTGCCTAATCTGACTACAGCCCCATTGACACCCTCTGCCAATGCATTGATGAAATGAACAATTGGATGTGCCAAAACTTTCTGCAGTCAAATAAAGAGAAAACTGAAGTCATTGCGTTTGGGAACAGATTTGAGGTTCTCAAGGTGAATGCGTACCTTAGCTCTAAAGGTCAAACCACAAAAAATAAGGTCAAGAATCTTGGTGTGACTCTTGAGTCAGATCTGAGTTTAATAGTCATGTCAAAGCAGTTAGTAAATCAGCATACTATCATCTCAAAAACATTGCAAAAATTAGGTGCTTTGTTTCCTGTGAGGACTTGTAGAAACTTGTTCATGCTTTTATCAGCAGCAGGGTGGATTACTGTAACGGCCTCCTCACGGGCCTTCCCCAAAAGACAGTCAGACAGTTGCAGCTCATCCAGAACGCTGCGGCTAGGATTCTGACCAGAACCAGGAGATCAGAGCACATCACACCTGTCCTCAGGTCTTTACACTGGCTCCCTGTTACATTCAGAATAGATTTGAAAGTATTATTACTTGTCTATAAATCACTAAATGGCCTAGGACCTCAATACATTACAGATATGCTCACTGAATACAAACCTAACTGATCACTCAGATCTCTAGGATCATATAAACTAGAAACTCCAAGAGTTCAGTCAAAGCAGGGTGAATCGGCATTCAGCTACTACGCCCCTCGCTGCTGGAATCAGCTTCCAGAAATGATCAGATGTGCTCCAACATTAGGCACATTCAAATCCAGACTGAAAACACATCTGTTTAGTTGTGCCTTTACTGAATGAGCACTGTGCTACGTCCGACAAATCGCACTATTATGCTTTTCTCTTCTTTTTCATTCTTTTACAACCTGTTTTAACACATTTTTATCTGTTTTTTATCTGTTTTTTATTATCTGTTTTTATTTTTTCTTACACTTGTTTTTTTATTCCTGTTTCTGTAAAGCACTTTGAATTGCCACTGTGTATGAAATGTGCTATATAAATAAACTTGCCTTGCCTTGCATATCGGTATGATGGATGATGTGCCCCACACATGATTTTGCTTCTTGTTTATATACACTATGAACCGCAGCTACGCTAATTATTCTCCTTATTCTGTTTTTCCACCTGGGGGTACTCATCCCGAGGCCCTCAGACTATGCAGTGCCACTGATGCGATCCAAGACAAGTGATGAGATGATCCCAAGGTTTTCTGGACCAGGCCGTATCCTGAGAAGCTGCTGTGGTGGTCATCGTAGAGTGAGAGCATGAGACGGACTCCTGTGATGCTCCAAGGACAGACGAGTCTTCGCTGATGTCCACCTTCCTGCGCCTAGACTGCAGCTTTGCACAAGACGTTTGGCCATAGGAGAAATGGTCGTGTCCAACTAAGCCTGGTTTCTCTCGAGGTATTTTAAATCTTCCCTTTCGCCAATTGAAGTTTTTTTTTTTCCTCGCCGCTGTCGCCACTGGCTTGCATGGTTTGAGATCTGTAGATCTGCGCATCGATGGATTTGCTCTTCAGTGTTTGGACTCTCAGTAGTGATTATTAACCTACACTGACCTGAGCTAAACTGAACTTAATCCCTGAAAACTGGACTGACACTGTTTCAATTCACTATAATCTTCTATGTGAAGCTGCTTTGACACAATCTACATTGTATAAGCGCTATACAAATAAATATGAATTAATTGAAAAACCTGGAAAATTGGCTTGTTTGTTACTTATCGGATGTTTTCACCACAGAGATGTCTGAGTTATTAACAAGAGTAAATAAACCTCAGACATTCTTCCCGTCATTTTGACAATTTACACACCGACACGTCTCGCTCTCTTCTCTCCGACAGCGAGTTTGACTGTCTGATTTGTCAGTGTCAGTCACTCTCTTCTAAATACAGTCTGAGGCCCCGTTTACACTAATGCATTTTCGTTTTGAAACGGCGTTTTAGATCAAAAATGATCCGCGTTTTCACTAGCGTTTCATCTAGCGTTTCTAAACATATCTCCGTCCACACTACTCCACCAAAAACGTACATCACGTGACCATTGGCGCACTCTGGGCATGCGCGTTCAAGTATAAACAGGAAGCATGCGTCTCGCTCGGCATTTGGCTATTGTTAGTCAACAAACGCTGGTTGAACGATGAACGCCAGCGATTAGCGAGTGCTCGAACAATAGCTTGCCTCTTGCGAATATATGCAGCTGCTTTAGTAAAAAAGGCAGAGTTTAACTGCACAATGGCGCCTAAAACAGACAATAGTGCAAACAACGCTCCCATTTCTGTGTCCATGTTGTTGTTTACAGTGAAGGCTGGTCTGCTGTCTTCCGGTAGCGTTATAGTCATGTGATAGGGGCTTGACAAATAAGGGAAGGATACGCAATGACCCAAAAGCCCCAATCAGGCAGCGAATTTCAGCAGCCACGCCTCCATTTTCAGATGTCTCCGTTTTCCCCCATCCACACTGAGATGGAGCAGCAGCGTTTTAGAATGAAAACGGCCTCTCCAGCGTTTTCAAAACGCTCCGTTTTTGGGGCTTGAAAACTCCGGCGTAGTGTGGACGGATGGCGTAACCGTAGCAAAACTTTACTTTACTTGCTTTACTTTAACACGAGAGCGCAGTCATATACATTAATTGCAAAAAAAAAAAAAAAAAAAACATTCTGGAGATGTGAGCCTTAAATAGGCATTTTCAAGTGAACTGCAAGTCTCCTCATGGTGTTTCTGTGCTCAGACTGTATACAATTATGATTTCTTCACTATTAAAGTAGAAATTAATTACCTTTGCTCCTCGACTTAACTTGCTCAAAAATAGAAGAGAAGAGTTCTGTGTATTTTTACTCAATATTAGTATTATTTACTAAAGTTTGTACTATTTTAGCAATGCAATAGTATTTTTACTTGAGAACACATTTTCAGTTCTCTTTCCATTTGCGAGAAAATCAACAAATAAAAAAACTTTTCACAAGCTCATTTACTACAGGTTTATTATTCATTCATTCATTTTCTTTTTGGGTAGTCCCTTTCGGTTTATTATACAAGTGAAGTTTCACAAACTAATTTCGAGAGGAGCACGTGATATAATTGACCGCAGCTGGTCTCTCATCTACAATCATTTGTTAGCCAATCAGATTACCCCAACTCACTATAAGTAGCCTAGCAAATATTACTGCCTTATCTTCGTTTTCCAAAGAAGCTAACGACAGGTCCGCTCCAGCTCCTCCGAAAGCTACTCACGGACAAATCAACCTGCTACTTACTCAAGCTACTATACCACCAGCTTTACCATCAACAACAACAACAACAACAACAACAGAGGCGGCGAACACAACAACACCAAAGCTTACGGACCGGAAAGAAAGCTCCGCTCTCCCTAAAACACCAGCCCCGTCTCAACAACACCCAGCTCAGCCTGGAAGTCTACTCGAGACCGAGGCTCTACTAAGAAGCTAAAGGCCTATCCGCTGCACTCCAGCCAGAACACAACGCCTCATATTACTTCAAAACGCCACCTACCTCCTCCAGCATCATTAAATGTCTCTCATATCCAATAAATGACAGTCACCGAACTCCGCCAGACTTCCTAGATGACGGAATCACAATTCCAAGCCGCTGCAGTAAATCCGAACCATTGAAGACTTGAGAGCCACTGTTTCACCAACTCCGCCCTCTATGACAGAACAACCACACGCTCCTGCCACGCCCCCTATCGTCAACGCACTACAAGCATCGCAACACTCCAACACCCCGGGCTATCAAAGAAAGCAATAAAGCAATCTTGGAATCATATACATTGCAGCTATCATTCATTTTAAAAATGGATAGGACTAATCTCCCGGACAATAACGCAACTCTTGGACTTCCACCTCCCCTCCTCTAGCCTTCGGCTCCCCAATCCAGTGCAAACTCCAGCCCTTCTCTTCCAGCTATCCTTACCACTCTAAACCCTGTTCATCTTCTCTCTCTTTAATAACTCCGCTCATAATAATTATCCATCCCAAGATCCACCAGCTACGTAGGCTACCCGCCCCTCTACCTTCGCTATCCCCGCTCTTCCTCCTACTCCCACTTCTAACTACCATGGTGACGTGCACGCGCACGTCATCAGCCAAGTGCTAAATTTCATGAAACCAAAGAAATTACTTGTCAACTTCTGTCAATCTCTCTAATCTTTTTACTGAATTATATTTTCACCCTGATTCTAACTTTTCTGAATTTCTCATTTCAGGTGTGTCTAAAGGATACCACCCCGGTCTCGACCCTCTCTTCGTCCAACCTCACCTGCGCTAAATCCGACATTGCTGAAACAGAAATCGTAGAGCAATAAATCGAGAAGAGATTGACAATAAATTCATGATCGGCCCCCTTTTCTCGCTCCCCCGTTTAGCATATTCACATTAGCTCTATTGTAGTGGGCTTTAGAAAGTTTCTGGTCAAAACGACCAATAATGGATCCTCCATCTCCTCATAATTCCGCCTTTTCCAGCATTAGCAGCATCATTCCGCCCGACGAAGATGCTTATATTACCACGTCATAGACCAAGTAAATCTCTCTAATTAAACTAGTCGGCCGCAATGCTTGGCTCGCCACAGTTAACCTACATTACCTCCGCTTTTTAAATCATTCCATTAAACCCCGACTTCTGGCATCTCCCGAGATTCTGGCATTAATCGGAGATCACAATTCCACTTCGCAGTCCATTTACCATTCGGAAGCAGAAGTAGCCCACACTTTTATGCTTCAGAAGCTATTTACCGGATTCTCGCAATAAGGCGTTTGCAGGTAGTTATGTATATAGCGCATTATCCCGCAGGGACGCCCTTTCATCACTCACCTCCTTTAATTCGCAGCATCAGCCTCTGGATTAGATGAGAATGTATCTTTATCCGATCTTGGCATTAACGAATTCGGCCTGAGGGGCGTCGCGCACCGGATGCACCGTGACACGGCGCGTACATGACAATCGCTAATATTGCACACGCTCTTTCACATATTATTTAAAGTAAAACTTTTCAAATTGCGCTCTGTGGCATGGCAGAGTGCAGGCAGCGTCCTGGGTCGTGGCTGGGCGCCGCGGGCAGCCGCCGACTTGCGGCACAGGTGCGTATACCCTGATGGAAACATTTGTTTGGAATTCTAAATGTAAAGCGCGACGCTGTGCGTTGCCGAGCGTCGCTTCTGGTATGAGACCTGCTTTAGGCTCTCCTTCCTTAAGCGCTGGAACGGCTGCTCATTCTTTCATAGCAATTTAATTTCATCCCCAGTAGATATCCATCTTTACACAAATGCCACACCCGCCGTTAGGCTCAAGGGATATTACCAGGGCCGCCGGCTCGCTACCGCCGGTCCATATAGCGGAGAGATTAATGGTCCGCCTCCAAGATCCTCGTTCACGGTTACATCAAGCTGTTGTTCACTGCATTTAATAAAGGGCGTTATCATTCTCCCGCTGTAATGCTGCTTCTCCATCTCATTATTTGTACTTCAGACTAAAACAATCCATTATAACCGTTGTACATATTACTGGTTTCATAACTAAATTGCTGACTCTCTCTCTCTCTCTCTCTCTCTCTCTCTCTCTCACTTTTTATTTCCAGAAACTGGTACCAGAAGCAGAGCGGCATCCGACCCCCATCCCTCCTTCTGAGATGATATCCCCATAATCTCCGCATACACAATTCGCATCAACATCCATATATAGATATTTATACTTTAAGAAGTGACACCCAGAACATCACAATAATTACTTGCTGCACAGAAACATCCAAACATTTCCATTCCCCGTACAACACTTCATTCCCTAATTTCCCCGCTTACAATCAGTTTATTTATTACATGTATCTTCTTTCATAAACGCATCCAAGCTATCAAAAGCTATCTAAGCAGAATCCAAAATTTTTCCACAAGTTAACTTTGGTTCTACATTTGATTGACCCCCCACCCCAACCACACACACACAGGCGCTACAGGCTGCCTATTACACACAACACACTTTATTGCAGTAACAAGCTAAGTTCCCTCTCCCCCCTTTCATAGACGACACAAACCACCCAGTACACATTTTCGGTTCCAAAACACCTCAAAGCAGTCCTCTACATTCAGGCTTCCTACCAGAACCATACTCTAGTCACTTATTCAGAATCTGAGCAGAATCTGAGCAGCACACAAGGGCTACCACAACAGCACATACAACACTGGGAAGGTGGTCTTCCGATGCCTTCAATCCTACATTTGCATTGCAAAGCCATCTCAAGAAGCCCAGAAGACCCTCACCAGCAGACACCCTGATTCCAGCGCCCAAGGCGCGGGCTCAACCCAACCACACAAACCTATCAAGGGCTAGGGCATGACCCAGCCATGCCAGCTTCCCAAGGGCAAGGGCACGACCCAGCCACATCAACTTCCCAAGGGCGCGGGGACGACCCAGCCATTTAAACTTTCTTTCTTCCAGCTCTGAGTATCACTCAGCTTTCTCCCCTAGTCACTCACCTAACTCCCGCAGGAATTCATCCCGCCCATGCCACCCCACCACCCCGACCAGCTGCCGCAGGAGTCTTCACTACCCCCTCCTGTATCCCTGACTCCCGCGGGACCCTCTCCAGGCCCTAGTTTTCCCCCATTTTATATATATATATATATATATATATATATATATATATATATATATATATATATATATATATATATATATATATATATATATATATATACACAAGGTTTCCGCTACATTCATTCATTCGTGGCGGGCCGCCACGCCAAAATCCATCCCGCCACGGCTACATTACAGCTTCTTATTTAAAACATTTAGTCGTGTTTTTTATAGCGGATTATAATCGCACCAAAACATATTAGAGGTAAACAGCGCAAACTTTTCTGTAACCGTAGTGCTGTGCGCTATTTGTTCAAGGTGACTTGCTGACTGACTCTCTGACAGACTGACTGACAGGTGCGTGAGTCTAGCAAACACAGCGCAGCTTTCAGTTAAGATGAACACAGTTTCCATAAGTATACTTTATTGATAAAGGTCAATGGCTCTGCATACAATGACTTTATCTTGCTGGAGTTTATAGCTGTTTCATTTTACTTCAGGACGCGTTAAAGTCGGAAAACGCACAAAAACACACTAAATCGCGCTTCAGCAGCGCTTACTGGAGAGCGCACGAGAAGATCTGCACTTGAACGTGTAAATTTGAGTGCGTGCAAGAAGTTCTGTGCACGTACAGAGGAAATCGGCGCGCAAGCAAAGAGATTCGCATGCTCGTATTACATGAATGCTATCTCGACTTGCAATAATGCGTGTAATATTTGTCTTTGAAATAGTTGGCAGATCTGTGTAAAAAAAAAAGTCCTGCCGCCACTGCTGGAAAAAAATCCTAGAGGAAACACTGTGTGTGTATATATATATAATTTTTTATTTTTTTTTCCCCTCGAGCAATTTACTCCCTTGGAGTCCATGCAAACCCCCCCTATCCAGCTGGAGTCCTCACCTCCCCCTCCCCTTTTTTCGACTCCAGCAGGATCCCCACCCCATGGCTCTGACTCCCGCAGGGGTCTCCCCGAGTCTCTACTCCCGCAGGAGTAATTATTAAGCACGCCAACCCTGCTCGGCCTTCCGCAGCAGTCTGTATCACCCTTTGCTCCCGCAGGAGCCCTCTTTACTTTCCCTTTAAAAAAAAAAAAAAAAAAACACTATATCCAGCAGCCGGATATAGCATTTCTAGCCTTTTGGGGAGTTTCTTCGAACACACGGCTGCTGTCCCGAGTCATTATGCATTTTGGGGAGCTCTCGAGAACTACCTGATCTCGTACTCCCCGTACATGCTCAATTGACCAGGCGGGAGCCCTGGGCTCAATTATCTCCGAGCTCAGGGTTCTCTCCCGGGACAGCATGCCAAACCTGCTAATAGCGTCAAGCAATATCTAAGTGTGAACTCTTGAATTAATATTATATTATTAATGTTTTATCTGTATAAATGGATAGATCCTATGGACTGTTGTTATGGATTTCTGAGAATACATGTCAGGTGTTAAATACGCTGCGTGTCAGTCTTGAAAATAAAAACAGGAGCTTGAAAAAGTGCTTGATTATCGTCGAGTTTTCCAGCAACAAATCCAAAAGCCAGGGTCTGTCACGGTATGGGGTTGTGTCAGTGCCCTTGCCAAAGCTAACTTGCACTTCTGTGATGCTCCATTAATGCTGAAAGCACAGAGAGATTTTAGAGCACAATATGCTGCCGCCTTCTCCAGGGACGCCCATGAATATTTCAACAAGACAATGCTAAACCACATTCTGCGGAGGAAGAGGACACAAACTTGGCTGGCCTGCCCGCAGTCCCGACCTGTCTCTAATAGAGAATGTGTGGCGCATTTTGAAGCACAAAATGCAACAATGAAGACCCCGTACTGTTGCCCACCTTAAAACTTGTGTGCAAGAAGAATTAGACAAAATGACACCTGAAACACTTCATCACTTGGTGTCTTCAGTCCATAAACGTCTTTAAGTGTTGTGTAAAGAAACAGTAAAGCATTTACCACTCTGTAATGTTGCTGATACGACTTTAGTTGAAATGTGTTGCAGGAACCAACATTGATATACGCGTTTATTTAAAATAAGACAATAAAATCACGAGGAACACATTAAATCATGTTTGCTGTATTGTCTGCAATGAAACACAAGTCAAAGTAAATGTAGAAATGGCTTCTTTCTCTCTTTATTTGTGTTCTCCATACTGTCCCACTTTATCTTCTCATGATAATAAATGTTTAATAAAGATGAAGATAAAAGACAACTGAGTGTCCATCTCTGTGTTACCCTGAGAATATAAAGTGAGTTTCTATTTCTCTCTTTATTTCAAGTCTTGAACTCTTTTGCCTATAGTGCAGACGATACATCAGATGAACTGTTCAAAGCTTTTGATCTGTGTTTTTCTTCAGGCTCATGAATCAGGAATAAACACAAACCTGTTTGTTCTTCAGTGTCTTCATCTGTAATTCTGCAGGCTTCTGGATCACTCATCTTCCCACTGTCCTTCAATAAACTCAGATTTGACTTCTGTCTGAAGGTCTGATGCTCGTCCTCACTTGTAGACTGATGGGAATATTCCAGTATTTAGAGCTGAAATGAAGGAGGAGGAGCTTCACTAACAGAGAAACAGATCTGCCAAGACTAATGTAGTGTAGCGTGTGCAAAACAAAGGCAGCGGCCTATTGATGTCTAATAAAGCCAATAGAAAACAGAAGAGATGAGCACATTCTACATCAACATTATAGAGATGATCATTCACACTTAAAGCGCTTTTGGAGACTAATGAATGTGTCCAGGATCCAAACATCAGTATACATTTATACAGAAACCACAGCTTTCATCTATTACACATCATCACACTCCATGAGTTTAGCTAGCAGTTAGCACCTGTGTGAGCTTGTGTTGGGGTAAAGTTGGCTTTATATTGGCACTTTCAGACGCTCTTCTTCATAATATCATTTCACTAAAGTATTATTTGTGTGTGTAAAGCTCTGAGCAGCCTGACGAATGGCGGAGCGCCTCTATTGCTGCTGCTGTAAACACCTCCTGACAATGAGCAATCTAGAAGACTTCTGACTCCTTTCTGTCCTCACTTCTTTGTTTTGATGAACTGTTATGAACTAGGCCAGTTTCCCACAACATATGTAGTATTATAAGTCACACTTACAGGCGATTTCAGAGAGAATATTAAAGTAAACAATATGAGCCCGTTAAAATGAAGTGTGTGAATATAAGAGCAGCTTTAGCTCAATGTGTGCTGTTTCTCTGCCCTCTAACACAGTATACAGAATAATAATGAGTGCATGTACAGCTTACACAGGAAATAAACAGCATTATTAAACATGTTAGAACTCTTGTAACCAGAGATCGGAAGTAACGAAGTACAAATACTTTGTTACTGTACTTAAGTAGTTTTTTTCTGGTATCAGTACTTTACTTCACTACTTATTTTTTTGACAACTTTTTACTTTTACATTTTTACACAAATATCTGTACTTTCTACCTCTTACATTTTTTAAGCCACGGTCGTTACTTTCGTTTTCATGTGTTTGGTGGTGCGCTCTATATTATTTCTTATCATTGTGCAATAATATGAGCGCCTTTTTGATGCTGTCAGTCTATTTTTCCTCATTGCGCGCCTGTGTGCTGCAGCGCGCGGCTTCTTCAAGGCTACCGCGCACTGTACATGGGCTAGTTTATGAACATTACTAAGGATGACTACGGAGATGAGACAGAGGGAGTCGGCGAAATTAACATGACTGATTTACAGAGTAATAAGACGCCTTTTGCTCGATCGGATCACAGGTAAACAAGAGAGACGCATTCCAGTTCAAAAACATGCCCTGTAAATGCTTAAGCCTTTTTTTACCTTCCGATCATACTGCACAGGCTTTCATTCTAATACCGCGAAAAATAGTGCTTTTTTGTAAAGATTTGTACATTTAGTACTAAAACAATCAAACACTTTATAAAAACTGTAAGCATTGCGGTTTATTTCCTTTATTTCTGATGAGTTCATATTTCCTAATACAGAATTTATGATGTTTTTCAGTTTTTCATTGACTATATGATTTTACATAGGCCTATACTGTTGTCTTCAATTGATAATTTTTAATAAAAGCATGCATACTGGGCAATTTATGAATAAAAATATAATGCAAAATATGCTGAATTTATCACTTGAATAAAAGATCATGCACATGTTCTGTAGGTTGTAGTCAAGCCTGTATATGTTGCTTTTAGCATAGCATAAATGTATTACAGTTTTTCCCCGTCACTTTGGCACATTTCTCAGATCAGAACTGAAATTTGCAAAACAGCCTAAGTGCCAGGGCTCGACAGTGCGACCATTTCGCTCGCATTTGCGACTAAAAATAGACGTGTGCGAACTGGAAAATGTATTAAGTCGCACATGTGCGAATTTCTTTTTTTTTTTTTTTTTTTAATAAGCTTGAATGAGGACTTAATTCACTCAGCCACGGTGAAACAACATGTTCTTCACACTAAGTTATGGTGTATTATGTTAGAAATCTATCGTGACTGTAGCACACACAGGCGCGATCAACAACAGCACATCTCTAACGTTACTGGTTTATTTACGGTCTTTATATTGTTTTGAATACGTTGCTGAGCAACGCCAGGCACCGCATGGTCGTATCGTGCGAGCCTCATAGAAAACGTTTACAATTCGGTCAAGGCATATCGTGGTGTATTTAGTGTAAGACCCAATTCAACACGAGCGCTTCCACACATAGGACTTTACCTGGGCGGCCCGGTTCTGTGTTCGCGAGAAACTGAAAATACTCCGCCACAGACTCGCATGCTTTGCTGCTGCAGACTCACAGAGACGCGCTGGACACAAAACTACCTCTTCTGAGTTGGTACCTTTAAGAATAGCGCGAGGACTTGAAAAGAAAAGCCTTTTACTAAATAGACGTACCCAGCTATACATCCTCTTTTTCCCGAACATGTCCACTTTTTGGGACTTAAAAATGCATTCGGCCGGGATTTCTAAATCGCCATAAATGTCCCGGAATCTGCTTTCTCTTTCTATAGCTGCGTTTTTGCAATACTTTAAATGCACACTTTGGCCCGTTGCGTATCAATCTCTCAGTAGCAGAGAGAGAGTGCAGATTTGACCTGTCAGTGGTGCACATGGATAGTAAGAGTGAAATAGATTTCCTATTTTCATTCATTCATTTTCTTGTCGGCTTTGTCCCTTGCGGGGTCACCACAGCGGAATGAACCGCCAACTTATCCAGCACGATTTTACGCAGCGGATGCCCTTCCAGCCGCAACCCATCTCTGGGAACTTCCACACACACATTCACACTCATACACTATGGACAATTTAGCTTACCCAATTCACCTGTACCGCATGTCTTTGGACTGTGGGGGAAACCGGAGCACCCGGAGGAAACCCACGCGAACCCAGGGAGAACATGCAAACTCCACACAGAAACGCCAACTGACCCAGCCCAGCCGAGGTTCGAACCTGCGACCCAGCGACGTTCTTGCTGTGAGGCAACAGCACTACCTACTGCGCCACTGGGTTGCCCCTAGATTTCCTATTTTTCATAAAAATTTTTTTTTACTTGAACACACTGAAAAGAAAAACAATATTACGTTCTTCTTTAAAAAGCCCAGAAAGATAAAGTGCTCAGATAAACAGTGTCAGCTTTGCACATGAGGTTGTATTTGTGTCTTTCTTTACATTGTCTTATTTTTCCCATGTGGGAAGTATAGGGTGGAATCGGTGGAATATATTATGCAAATAATATAAATTTTGATAAAATTATTCTTAAAAGTCACAATATTTTATGTGCTGCGGAGAAAATGTGTTTCAATATAGCTACTGCAAGTATATTTATATTTGAGATAATATGTACAATATATATATATTATTATAAAATTAATAATGTTTTGTTTGGGAGCATTGATACAGCCATAATTGTCTTATGATACAAACACAGATTAAATAGCTCTGGTCATGTGAATGTTTGCACTAACCATACTGCACATTTTTATTAACTTAATAACTTATTAATAATTCTCTATTCCTGCTGCCCAGTGTGAAAGAGATTTTTCAGCTCGAAACTGGATCAAAAATTGAACAAAAAGCTGCCTAGGCATGTCTACCACTGAAGACTATCCAGCATATGCTTTGCGCAGCGGATGCCCTTCTAACTGCAACCCATCACTGGAAAGCAACCATACACACTCATTCACACACATACACTATGGACAATTTAGCTTACCCAACATGCAAACTCCACATAGAAATGCCAACTCACCCAGCCGAGGCTCGAACCAGCGACCTTCTTGCTGTGAGGCGACAGCACTACCTTCTGCGCCACCGCATCACCTAAAGAGGCCTTCATTAGATCAATTTGATCCCAGTCCTGCTGTGGACCGCTAGCTAAACTCCATACAGCTTAATTTATAAATAATTATTAAACACTATTTAAGCTGTTGTTACAGTAAAATAAAACCTATTGGACTTATTGTATTCAAATGAATGACACGGCTTTGCTTTTAAAGATCTCCTCGCATACATTAATTAGGCAAAAACACTATTTATTTTATACATTTTCATTGTGCTCCTAAAATTCTTTAATGTGCTCCTAAATTTTTCAACTTAGGAGCGCATGTCCTCCTCCTGAAAAAAGTTAGCATCAAGCCCTGCTAAGTGCATTTCTCAAAACAACACATATAATTAGCAAAATTATATAAAAAAAACAGATTACCTGCAAAAGTCAGTCTCCTGCTCAAAATCCTTAGTTCATCTCTCAAAACTACATTTCTGTGTTGATGAACATGTCAGTGGCGTCAGAATGACATGTCCTTGGTCATTTTTGTATGGATAAGACAGACAAACTACTTAGTAGTCATGTTATCAATAACAGTGTACTTTGGAGGGCTGTTCTGGTGTGAACTAGGGCTGGGCGATTTTTTCGATTAATTCGAATTTAAGTTAAGACGATTTAATTTCTTATAAAATCGAGGTATCGCAATTTTTTTAAATAAAAATATTAAAGCAGCTTTTCCACTATCGTGCCAAACCGTTCTAAACTGTTAGACAACCGTGCTGACAGATTCTGTGTGTTGACGTTGCGGCTCTGTTGATGAGCTACAACAGCTGGCTGAGCGCAAGCACGCTAGCCCATTGTCGCGAGGTGCGCGCGCAGTCAGCAGAGGCACGCGATGCGGCGCCAGGCGAAAGTATAAATCCAGCTTTACACTCAGGGCCGGAGCGTCCATAGAGGCGACCTAGGCAGAATAGTGAGCGAGAACCCCCCGGTCCTTACTTTTATCCGCGACACCTACCCCCCCCCCCCCGGTCCTCTTTCATCCGCAAACCGGTAAGTTTCTATTTCACTTTCGGGTTGAGGGCGTTAGCCTAGAGCGCCAGTTCAGCTTGCTCCGGCCCTGATTACACTATATACATTACACAATACACAAAATAATCAAATAGGCTAAAAGTTTTATTCATGGCTAGAGCTTAATTAATTTGATTGGCATATAGGCAATGAGACCTTTACTTCGCCTGACTGAGCGTGAGTTTATTGCATGCTGCTCTGTATTCGGTAGCACAGATCCCTCTGATCTGGGTGAGAACCAGGCACGTGCACACATAAGGCTCAACCTGTGCAGTGTACATGCCCTTTTGAGTCTGGGATATAAAGTGCACTTCCAAAATGAACATAAGTGCCCCTCCTACCACCGCTCTTCAGTTCGCGATCTCCATAACCCATATATGCACCAATAAACAAGTCAAATGAATGAATAAATAAAATAAATATGGATTCTTAAATGTCGGTATTGTTTTTACTCCAAAAAAATATCAATACGTTTTGACATGTTTTATAAAAATAAACTGAGCAATTTCCAACATTTCAGCTATAGGCTGTTATAGGATTCAGTTAAATATAAGATAGACATTTAAATATAAGTTTCTGTGGGGTTTTTTGTTGTTCACGGTGATCTTTAATATATACTGGGTGGTGTAGCTACGCACAAATATTTTCTAAAACGTCAAGCAGGAATTTGTCTATAGGAATGTAATAGGCTACACCTTGTTGACCAATTTATGTATGTATGGCCATTAAAAATACATGTTCCTTAACCAGATGGTTTTTCAAGTTACTTATAAAGAGATTGTTACTTCAGTCATGTTGCTCTAATGTTTTAAGTTGACTATAGTTACACAGTAAAAAAAAAAAAAAAAAAAAAAAAACGAAATCGTGAATCGGTCAAACTTTATGAAAAAATCTAGGTTTTTTTTCTTTTTTTGCCATATCGCCCAGCCCTAGTGTAAACTATGGCAATATTTATTTTTTTGGCTGTTTGTACTGTAATTAGTTGCCAGATCACGTCAGAAAGGAAAAGACAGCACCACATAGCACAAACAAAAAGACCTTTTAGACCTTCATTAGAAAAAGTCAAGATTCACCTGGGAGAAATTGACCAATTGTAAACAGATTTAGAACAAAAAGTCTAATGGAAATGTATAAAAAACGCATTATGACTAAATATTCTGACAACTTGTTCAGCCATTTTACACGTAAAGACTTAAGTCATGAACAAGATATTAAATGTTGTGGCGGTGAGACTATTCAGACAGAGACCAAAATAATACATGTTGATCAACATGACATGAGCAACTGATAATGTCGGAAACATCAGAGAATTGCACATCATCATTTGCATGGATGAACAAAAGCATTGGCAACTTGATCATAAAGAGAAACTGCTTTTCTGATGTGCACAACTGACACAATGATGATCTGAAGATTGAACAGGGAGTTTTGAGAATTTCAATTCTGATCTGAGAAATGGACCAAAGTGACTGAGAAAAACTGGAACAGAATTAAATAAAAACACACTTAAATAGCGGGTTATGTATGAGCGCTGCTCTTTGAAGAGAATAAAGCAGCTTTAGCCTAATGCAAAAACAATTGTTTGCAGTCAAATTTGATAAGAATTTATTTTAGCAAAAGAAAAAAAAATCTATATATTTTGGACAGAATTCAGTGTAAAATGTAAGACATTACTCGAGACGCAGTGACGCAGTATAGTGCTGTCGCCTCACAGTAAGAAGGTCGCTGGTTCGAGCCTTGGCTGGGTCAGTTGGTGTTTCTGTGTGGAGTTTGCATGTTCTCCCTGTGTTGGTGTGAGTTTCCTCCGGTTTCCCCCACAGTCCAAAGACATGCGGCACAGGTGAATTGGGTAGGCTAAATTGTCCGTAGTGTATGAGTGTAAATGAGTGTGTGTGGATGTTTCCCAGAGATGGGTTGCAGCTGGAAGGGCATCCGCTGCGTAAAACGTGTGCTGGATAAGTTGGATAAGTGAGTTTGCGTCAGGATGATGATACATGGGCCGCCTTTTTAAGCAGTGTTGTTAAGCTGTATTGCAGGGTTTGATGCTGCTTGTTCACTTTCATAAGTTTGGCAACAAACATTTTACATAAAATTTGTAAATGTAAGTTAGTTTATATTAATGTATCAACAGGATGTGAGGTCTAGCTACTTACCTATACTCACTCGCTATCCTTCAGCTTAGTCCCTGACTTATGAGGGGTTGCCACAGCAGAATGAACCGCCAATTATTCCAGCATTTGTTTTACACAGCGGATACCCTTCCAGCTTCAACCCAGTACTAGCAAACAACCATACACACATTCACACACACACTTATACACCACGGCCAGTTTAGTTACCTATCATTCGCCTACCCCTTATGTCTTTGGACTGTGGTTGAAACGGGTACTTTTTACTTGAGTACATTTTTCAGGCGGTACTTCTTTACTTTTACTTAAGTACAACAGTGTAGTCAGAACTTCTACTTTTACCAGAGTCGCTTTAAACATGAGTATCTGTACTTCTACTTAAGTAAAGGATGTGTGTACTTTTGCCATCTCTGCTTGTAACATTAGTCAGCTTAACTCACGCTCAGTCTCCAGTAGTTTGCTCTCAATTCTCCACGGAGATTTCTCACATGCAGGAACAACGATCGTGTGAGCAGCAAATGAAGCCGTTCAATAAGCGAAACCACACGACTGCAGCCACTACACACTCACAAACTGATAGACAACGGGAATCTTCCTCTCCTTCACAGTTGTGTCCACTACATCTCTCTGTAACTCCTGCTTCACACACTGCGCTCTCTTCTTCTTATGAGTTTTATTGGCGGTTGGTATATAACTTATTGGAGCATTACCGCCCCCTGCTGGTTAGGAGTGTGGGCCATGATCGATCTAATTTCTTTTATCTAATTCAGACAGTTTTAAAAATAAAATAAAAAACACATACAGTCCTCATCTGACTTGTTTTTAGCACTTCAACCAAATTAAAATTCATATGAACTCTTCAAATTTAAAATAAACACTTTCCTTTCTCTATTGTACTTTGGGCATTTCATAACGTCATGCTCCACGGTTTCTTCTCGCCCACAATAATCACATTCTCCAGTCTGATGTTGCTTCATTTTGTACAATGTACTGTTGAGTCCTGTATGTCCAAATCTAATTCTTGAAATTAATCTCTCTTCCCTCCTACTTCTACTTGTTATTCTTCCTTTATCCACATTTCTTTGGATATTGAACAGCCATCTCACACCAGCGGGAGTGTTGGCAGGTATGGTGTACTACTGGGGCATTTAACTAAATATCAGCTGGATCTTGACCCGGTTACATGTATTATAGTGTTTAAAATATATTTTTGATTACTTCAACACTGAATTTATTACTGTAAAGCGACCGTTCCACTAAAACTATTAATTTACTGTTATATAAACTGAAGTAAAGGTGTGATTTAACTTCTACTCCTGGCTCTTTCACCTCGTTGATCTATAATAGTGTCTGGAGTTCCAGATTCTGTTCTTATATTCGTGTCATTTTTCTTGTCAACACGTTTTATTAACCGTTTTACAATGTTCATGTCCATTTATTCTGCTTTAATTTTAATTAACTACTTTAGTAATGTTTTTGTGTAACTTTGCATTTATTGTTTCTATTTTTCTTCTGCAATAATCTCTGTTATGTTGTAATAATAAAACTAAACACACACAGATCATGCAGTTCCTGTGTAAATGTGTGAATGGGCTGTGAGGAAAGGAGCTCCAGGTAAAATGCAGCAAATTGGTCAGGACCGGCCCTGAATCTACCCATCATGGTATTAATTCATTATTGTTTTAAACCGATAAGAGATCAAATAATTCTATAATGATTATCTGAATAATAATTTAATTTCAGTTCCTGTTCTCATTATTAATCAGGATCTGCATGTTTGTTAATAAATATTATCCATTTAGACTATTTATAAACACAAAAGTTGGACAGAGACTTCAAAAGATTCTAGATAAAGTGTAAGGTGTTCCCGCCAACACCGGACACACAATAGGTGATTATGTTGTTTACCTGAGTCTTTTGACACCAACAAAATCAGCTTAATGGGGGAGTTTACCCCTGATTTACACATGATCAGCATCACGAACGAAGTGAAAACATAAACTGAACAGCTTTGTTGATGTTACTGACACCTTACTGCCATAGAGCGATTAAAAAGAGAAGAATTATGTAATAATTAAACTGTACGATAGCGAGATAAAATGGTGAAATATACAGAAAACCCCGGCAAAGCAGGAGGGTCGGCAGATGAAGGAGGCCACTAGGTTCCCACCATGTTGCTTTTATAAGCTGATACTGAAACGGTACAGCTGGCTGTCAGTGGCCCAATTAAGGCATAAATTAGCGGTGAATGTCCATTAATGTATCATGAAATGTAAGGTGTTCTGGTACAGTGTGCTACAGTCATAACTTTATCTGTGTGTATAATGTTCAAGCTTTATATTAATTGGTCTACATTAACTTTATTAATCTTGAATACATCCACTGACTTCTTTTAATTCAGACTGAGGGTTAGTTATTTACAGTCATGTAGAAAGCAGACCATGAAGAAAGACACTGACAAGACAAAGAGTTACAGCGCATACAGCAATAATTTAATGAAAGCACTTGGAGACGGAGAAAGCTCCAGTTCCCTCACACCGTTGTTCAAATATCGTTCAGATTTCTGTTAAGATCTTCAAATGTCTCAGGATGTAAATATGCAATTCTCTGCACTTCTTCAAGTTGGCGCTCGATCACTATTTACCTGACTTTGAGCTTTTCTTGCTATTTTGTGGAGCAGCAGCCATGGTTCACTAAATATATAATGCGCAAATATAGATGCGCACATGAGCGCAAGCAAGAAAACAAAACCGCTCGCACTTTATACAGGCTGTAAAAAACTACGGGGCACAGGGTAAATCTGCTCTTCTTCTTGGCTTAGTCGCTGTTCATCAAGACGACCACAAGGTTTGTTTGAGCTTGGGTTGACCATGGCTCGTTATTATATGTCTATATTATTACGGTGTAAAGTCTCGGCTGTGTATTTAAATCATGGCGTTCCTTTGTTTACATTCTGGCTTGTTGAAGGAGCGAGTGACGTATCTCTGTAAACCAATAGCGTTCAGCGGCACGTCTGGCTCCGCCTTTTGCCGTGCTAGGAACCCTTTGCGGATTGGGGGTGCGGCGCGGCTCTTCAGACTTACACCGACATAAACATAAGGAGACATGGTGTTCATTTGTTTCTTTTAATGACAGCAGCAAATAACTTATTTAAACAGTACAATCGCACAAGCTAAAAGTTAACGTTATTTTATTATTCATAATTTGACTTGACCTGCAACTGAAATTTGAATTTTGAAATGTCAGAAATTTGTAAACCAATTTGCCACCATGTAGAGACAGAAATGTCATGCTGTTGTGTAAACAAGATATTACATAAGGCCACAAAAGCCCCAATCAGAGAGCCGAATGTCTGCAGGCCCGCCTTTGTTTTCAGATGTCTCCGTTTTTCCCCGTCCTCACTGACACGGAGCAGCAGCGTTTTAAAACGAAAACAGCCCCTTCAGCATTTCCACAAATCTCAGTTTTCGGTGCTCGAAGACTCCGGCGTAGTGTGGACGGAAGGCGTAACCCAGGGGTTCTCGACCTTTTGCAAGCTGTGTTTCTACTTTTTGTTCTTAAAATTCTCACTCCTGCACACTTTACCTGCCTCTACTCTGATCGCTGGCAGACTGGTGTGGTGTCACTAAAATCAATGTGATCGTGGACAGCAGGAAAATAATGAACGGTTCATTTAAAATATTACATTTAAAACAGAGGAGAAGCAGACCGGTTTGACTAGCAGTAAATACCTGACGCTCGCAGTGCTAAAACATTTACCTTCGGTATGCTCTTAACGCTGCAGGTGTGAGAGACAGCTGTGTTGCGCTGTGCCGCCTTTGAGCGCTCTGGGGCGGGGGGAGAGACCAGGGCCGGCACGTCCATAGAGGCGACCTAGGCGGCTGCCTCCCCACCCCCTTCGCTTTCATCCGCAACAAACCCTGCATCATCTCAGCGCCCCTCAGTCTTCGCTTTCGTCCGTGACAAACCCCGCATCATCTCAACACCCAGCTCCACCACCCCCTCCCCACTCTCTTATAAATATCCCGCTCACTTTCTAAGCCTTGTCTAGCAAGTTCTTTCTTGAACACCCTTTTTTCTTTCTTCTACACCCCTTAGATTGGTCACGCGGTCAACAGAAAGGGCTGCGATTGGCTCTTACGCGCTGGCGCTCTTTACAGATGAGTGACACCAGGTTCGTTCGACTTCATGCACCACTACGCAGATCAATTGAAATCTGTCTTAAAGCGGTGCATGCTGGTTAGAAATGTTGACGCTGCACGGACGCCATGTGACTGTCACATGTGGCATCAATGTACCGCGACAGCGCTCCGAGATCAGACGACTGATTCAGTTGGTGCAGCATCTGAAGAGTGACTGCAGGAGCTGCGATGACGACACTGATGTTACACGATTGGCCGAGTTCACCGCATGACAACAACCACGTGTGTTTCAGGTTTATTACTGGACAACTTCCGATTCACAAATTTCAAAACAAACAATGACCTGTTTGTAAAGTGTAGCTCACTTATTTTGGTCATTTTGTTCAATCTTTTTGGATTAAAGTGCTTTTTTAAAAATGCTTTCATTATTCAGAATAATCCTATTAGTGGATATTTATTTCCTTTTAATGTGCCCTCTGGTTTCCCCTTATTTCTCATGCGTTTGTTAAATAGGCTACTTTTAATTCATAATTCCCTCGATTAAAAATGAACTATAGTTTGTAGAGACTCCGGCAACATAGCGCATATGAGATAAATGACGTCAGTACATGATAACCGGTTATCAGGGGCGGACTGGGAACGCATTTTCTACCGGGCCAAAGTGACTGTCAGTCAGGCCACTTCCGAAGCGATGTAGAATTTGATGAGCGGGGGGGGGGCGGGGGGGGGGGGGGGGGGGGGGGGGGGGGGGGGGGGGGGGGGGGGTTGGATGGGGGCGTGGGCCAAAGTGCCTGTCATTCAGGCCCTTTCTGAAGCGATCTAGAAAGTTAAGTTGGTTGCACACACCTCCGCCTGTCGAGCCTCCTCTCCTCGCACGCGCGCTCGCTCTATCTTTCTCTCACATTTTCACATTTCACATTTTAGGTGCTTTACAAAAAATAGATTTACAAAAAATAAAAAATAGATTAATAAAAAAAAAAAATAGATTTATGGTAATATATTAAACAGCATAAATGTAGTGACGGTATTATCAAACGTAAGTCCACAAGTAAAGAGTTCCAGTTGTTGTGTGTAGGAGACAGTGGAGCAGGTCATTGTTGGTTCCTCAGGCGGTGGCAGGAGTGCACAAACTGAGCTGCTAACACACAGCAGCACACACACTCCCCCAGTAAGATGGGCAGTTTCTCACTGTTCGACAGGGACTCAAAGTTGTTATGCATGTGTGTGAGTTTCTGGTAGAACTTCTCCCGGATCTCGGAGTATTTCGTGCACTCAGTGAGGAAGTGCAGCTCCGTCTCAATCAGCTGCTGAGGGCAGTGTGGGCACAGCCGCTCCTCCACCGGCAGCCATGTTTGTCTGTGCCGTCCCGTCTCTATGGCCAGCTGGTGTCCGCTGAGTCTGTATCTGGTCAGGGTGTTCCTCAGACCTTTATCTGTCACTGTGTGAAGATAGTCTGCCAGAGTATATTGCCTCTTCAGGGCCAGATAACACTGCATTTTGCTTTGCAGTTGTGTTTGAGTGTCCCAGTGGTGTGTGTAGCTGTTCTTGATCTGGTGTGTGATCTGAGTCAGTGGCAGGAGTCTGTTCGGTTCCTCAGGAGACGTCTCAGAGACCCTGAAGCTCTGGGGCAGCTGGGAGAGTGGGTCTGCTCTTCTGCTCAGCTCTCTGTCCTGCAGGGCTTTATAGTGGTATGAGTCCGGGTCGCTGAGCTTTAAGTGCTTCCAGAATTTGACAGCTCTCTTCTGTATCTTTATTATCAATGGATATTGGCCTAATTCTGCCCTGCATGCGTTGTTTGTTGTGTGCCGGTGGACGTGTAGAATGTTCTTACACAGCTCTTTCTCTCTCTCTCTCGCTCGCTCGCTGTCACGCGCCCGTCTCGCAGCTCGCGCCGCGCGGGAGGGAGAGACGGACGGCTGCGAGGACGCGAACAACAGCACGACACGCGCGTGAAAACATGAGCGAAGCTGGCTGGCTGACTGCGGTTGCCTTGGCAGCGGGGCTGTTGTTGCTATAGCGGGGAGGGTGTTGGTTGCGGCAGGCCAGATTGACCGTCAGGCCACCGGGAAATGTCCCGGTGCTCCCAATGGCCAGTCCGCCCCTGCCGGTTATGATTATTACTGAACCGATACCGAATTGTCCGCGTCTGCATCGTGGTGCACCGAAGAAACAATTCATTTTGACACCCCTAAAACACTGACAGTTTTGGTCTATTTTAGCAGCGTATTAGTGTAAACGGGGTCTGAATCTTTAATCAGTGTGAACACTTGTACGGTTCTCTCCAGTGTGAATCCCCTGATTTCAGTTCTGCAGCTGTAATAAAAGTCTCCTCACACTCAAAGCACACACACTCTTTTACACCAGTGTGGATCTTCTGATGTCGTCTTAATAGTGACTGCCTTGTAAAACTCTTTCCACACTCAGAACATGATTAAGGCTTCTCCTTTGTATGAGTTCTGAGATGGAGTTTCAGCTCTGAAACACTCAAAAATGCTTTCCCACATTGATCACATCTGTGGGTTTCTCTCTTTTGTGGATCCTCATGTGTTTATTAAGATGTGATGATTGTCTGAAACTCTCCCCACACTGAGTGCATATGTACGGTTTCTCTCCAGTGTGGATCCTCATGTGTTTATTAAAGGATGACGATTGTCTGAAAGTCTTCCCACACAGAGTGCATATGTACGGTTTCTTAACAATTTAAAACGGCATCTTTGGATATATTTTCTGCTGGAAATACTGTTGTGCTAAAAATAAAATTAAAAAATAAAAATTGCACATATACCTTAGGAACGAAAATTTTGGAGGTATGAAAACCTTGACTTTTCCAAACCACAGTATACCTTGAAAACGGTTATCATCCCATGCCTATCCGTAGCAAATATTTTGAGGGGTGTTTTAGACAATTGCGAGCCACCAAATGACGAATATGAAAAAACGAATACGACAGTTTCGGACTCAGTCAGGGTGCAAGGACCTTTTGAGGCTTGCGCAGCTTCTCGAGGAGAAATCAAACAAATGAGCGGCATTTTCTAAAGTCTATGAGCGCCGCACACACAAATAAACTAAGCTGACATACTGCAGACACATTTCAGAATGTGGTGTTTTTATATTTATAACATTTGAATACTGTTCAGCAACATACATCACATGACCTGACGATCAAGAGAGCTGACGATTGACCATCACTTAATTTACCATCACCTCACCATTGAACATGTGACACTGACTTCATATGACACTTCAACAAAGTTAATAATATTAAGTCACTTATATTTTTGATGAAATAATGTAGAGGTGTGAATCTACACTGGTCTCACGGTTCGGTTACGATTATTATGCCATCGATTCGGTTCAATAAGATATCTCGGTGCATCACTGTGCATTGACGCTGCTTTCCATGCACAGTTTTATATTTTCACAGCAATTCTTGTATTATAGTGTATAAATATATTTATAAACTATTTGTAATACAACTTTATCCTTTAATACAAACAGTCAGATATATAAACTGTACCTTTAAACAACATGAGCATATATAGCAAATAAATATAAATATCCCGCTCGCTTTCTAAGCCTTGTCTAGCAAGTTCTTTCTTGAACACCCTTTTTTCTTTCTTCTACACCCCTTTGATTGGTCACGCGGTCAACAGAAAGGGCTGCGATTGGCTCTTACGCGCTCTTCACAGATGAGTGACACCAGGTGTGTTTGACTTCATGCAGCGCTGCGCAGATCGATCGATAAAGCACTACATGCTGGTTAGATATGTTGTCCGGATTGATGCTGCGCTGACGCCACGTGACTGTCACATGTGGCATCAAAGTACCGCGACAGCGCTCCGAGATCAGACGACTAAAGCCGCGGTCACACTGGACTTTTCTCCCAATAGACTTTCATTCATACGCGCGCGAATGCGTCAGACCGGAAACGCAGGGTCATGTGTCGAGTTTCGCAGGTTGCTGCTGTGCAAAGTTTAAGCTTGGTGAACTCTGACCTGCGAAATCGCATCACTTGACTGCGTGAGACCAATCCAGGATCAAAACATGACCTCTCTGAACAGAAATTTAAAACATGGAGCAATCGCTCGCTATTTTAAAGCCTATTCATCTTGTTTAATCCCGCCCCTTTTCACAGCGCCGTACGACAGAATTTCGCAAGCTCAAACTCTAGTGTGACCGCAGCTTGATTGAGTCAGTGCAGCACCTGAAGAGCGACTGCTGGAGCTAAGATGACGACACTGATGTTACACGATTGGCCGAGTTCACCGCATGACAACAACCACGTGTGTTTCAGGTTTATTATTGGACAAATTCCGATTCACAAATTTCAAAACAAACAATTCACTGCTCATACCCTCTCTATCTTATACACATCATGCTTATTAAAAGACTACTGCAGCATCATCTTCTGTTAAATAATCAGTGGTGGAAAGAGTACTAAAAATGTGTACTCAATTACAAGTACTGTTACATTGCTGAAATTATACTCAATTACAAGTAAAAGTACTGGTGTTAAAAAGTACTTAAGTAAAAGTACAAATGACTTGTTTAGCTGTTGGTATTGGTGGAATTATCCATAATTGCTGAATCAGACAAGATCCAGGCAATAAAACACATTTTACATAACACATTTATCGATACTATAAACACTTTTGAAACCGTGTAAACAGCATTAACTGAACTGTCAGGTGTGGTTTATATATGAATCAAAACCAGAGCACCCAGAGGAAACCCACGCCAACATGGGGAGAACATGCAAACTCCACACAGAAATGCCAACTGACTCAGCCGGGGCTTGAACCAACAACCTCACAAAAATTAAGTTGCAAGTCTTCTTACCATTGTGTTTTACAAAAACACTTTTGTAACTTTATAAACAGTATTAACTTATGCCTAATGAATTAATACAGTCTGTATAGAGTGGAGGAACTATGATGTCATCTTGTAGGCTAATCGGCTGCTAGCATAAAACTGGTTCCCTCGATAAAATCCCCATAGTATTTTCCCATAGGCTTTTCGAAGATTGCAAATAATAAGCTCTGTGTTCAAACACTGTTCATTACTCTTACACGTTTTGTCCAGCCGGATAATCCTCACACCAAAATACCACTTTGAGCACTTTTGGATCTTAAATGCAAACGCAAGAACTAATAAGCTAACATTAGGCTATGAACGGACTACAGCGCCTGGGGCGCTCGCCTGTGACGTCAGCACCACCCTGCTACACACAACTCTTCAAGCTTATTTTTTAGAAATTTGGTCCATGACAAAGATTTAATCTCTTGGTTTATCATACTAATCCACACTAAATATTATAAACACATGAACACACAAAATATATACCTACGTGCCTTTTGGAGAGTTTATTATGTGGGAAATGCATTTTGTTTTGCTTTACGGTTATAAAAAGTTTTAAAACTGTATGTATAAATGTGCCGACATAGTATTATCATAATACATTTAAATAAGTGTATCGCTCGCGTACACACAGCCCACTTAGTAACAGACGACATAAATGAGGCGTGAGGGACAAGTCTATCAAATGCCTGCCATCATGGACACTGAACAACATTCAATATTCTTTTTTTTTGTCACGAAGTACAGCGAAAAGCAGCCCATACTGTCACATATGCTGTACATTTTAAGGAGTGTAAATACTGCCGTTATGACAGAGTTAAGAGTGTTCAGATGAAGAAAAAAGCCGACGGAAAATCCTTTGATCAAATGACAGTTAATATGTGTTTTTTTACACATTTATTCACACGTTTGCATTACTGAGAGCAGGAAAGAGACAGACTGCACTGATAAGCAGCATCCCCATAATATTGTTTAATTAAAATAAATAATCAACAAATGAATCTGTCTTGACAGTCTTTACAAGTGAAGGCATTATCTACACAATATCAATTCCTACTTAGAAAAATACTACAAACAATAAAATACTATGAAAATACTTAAATAACAGACAAATCCAGATGCCCAACACAAGCGAGCTGCGCTCCAGACCAGTTCAGCTGGATGACGTATAATATCTCAGACACCTGCTGTAGTCCCGATTAGCACATTGATACCAACAGTCTTTTTAAAGAAGCGTAACTGATTTAAAATATCATGAGTGTGCTGTAACTGATGTGTTTTATGTCGTAGAATAAAACGTGAAAGTATTTTGAGTTTGTGTTTGCCACGAACCTTATTTAAGCGATTTAACTGATATTCCATTCAAAAAACCCATTGACTTTGGGACAAAGGAACTGGAACTGCTAAAATGCTAACTCGCTTACGGGTTTTTGCATACAAATTGACGTCATAGTTCCTCCACTCTATTACAATGATGATGGATTTACATGTTCTTGTGATGATTATCTGATCAATAACGCACCTCGATTATTTTACAAACGTAATGTTTTGCTATTGTGAGTATAAAGACAACAGAAATATACACAAATAAAAATAGACTCTTTATAATTTCAGATGATGCCTCTCTTATCTGTACAATAGACCATTTAATTAGAAAAAACACTTGCAAATTATGGAGAAACTTTGCTAATTACCTAATCGCGCGAACAAACAGTCAGAAACCACAGAACAACACTGCCTAGTGCCTAAACATATGAATAAATTAAATATCACACAAATGAAGTCTGGTCTTCTTACCATAATGTGTTTTTTCAGATTAGAGACTGAAGTTTTGTAATGGTTTCTCCAGATAACATAATGTCAAATTTAAGACTTAAGACCTTTTAAAGACCAATAAGTATTAAATTTAATATCACAATATCAAAAACACGTGAGAGAAAATGCAAAATCACAAAATTTGTGGTAAAATAAATGTATTTAAATTGAACAGTACTAAAGACAGGTTAGATGCACAACTGAACTACAGGAAGAAACAAACAAACATCTTAAAGCTGATTTATAGTTTTACCTGGTGCCGCATCGCACACCTCCTGACTGCGCGCACATCATGAACGGACGAGGCTTTTATACTTGACGCATTCGCTGTTGTGATATTCTTTAAAACGACAGGGGCCGGTCAAAAGAAACCCACCGCAAAGTCAGAAGGAAAAACAAAGAAGTAGGAAGTTTCCGGAACTACGTCATATCATTAATGTTGTTCAAGATTTTAAAACTTAAACAGTGGGTAGCGCTCTCGCCTCACAGCAAGAAGATCACTGGTTCGAGCCTCGGCTGGGTCAGTTGGCGTTACTGTGTGGTTTGCATGTTCTCACTGCGTTTGCGTGGGTTTCCTCCGGGTGCTCCGGTTTTCCCACACAAGTCCAAAAACATGCACTATAGGGGAACTGGGTAAGCTAAATTGTCCGTAGTGTATGTGTGTGAATGCGAATGTATGGGTGTTTCCCAGTGATGGGTTACAGCTGGAAGCGTTAAACATATGCTGGAATAGTTGGTGGTTCATTCCGCTGTGGCAAGCCCAGATTAATAAAGGGACTAAACCTAAAAGAAAATGAATAAATGATTATAAAGTTTTATAACCATTCAAGATTTTTTAAATCAAACTTTGATGCTTCACTTTCTTTTGTTCATATCTTGGACAGTTTTAAAGTTAAAGTTAAATATCAATGACAAGAGAAAATGGGTTGCTCTACAAATATATTTTTTATTATGGCAAGAAAATTTTTAATTTTTATTTTGCCCACTTAACAATTCACACATTACTGTCTGGCTAGTTTCTGTCCTCTACTTATAAGCTGAAACCAAGCTAAGCCAACAATTCTGTCCATTAATCACCAATAAAGCCTAGAAACGGGGCATCAGTATACTGTAAACTGATAGGTTAAAATATTCTTTTCCAGTTATCAAAGACATAATTTGTTCCTTAATTTTAGTTTGAAGCTATTAAATTGTTTTAACTTCAAAATTATACATCAGTGGAAAAACTATAAATAGTGGAAAAACATATTCTGTAATATTAATACCACATGGGTCTCCACTTTTGCCATGGCCTCTTGTTTTGTTTTGATAAACTTGTCCCTCAGGTTTTTCCAAACTTTTTAACAAAACATTTTCCTCCTTTCCATGCTGTTGCAATTTCTAGCCAAGAATTATTGGTCATCTGGTTATCTCTATGATGATCACGCATGGTCGGATCGTTAAGATGTCTGTACAGTCCTACTGTTTCAGACAAATTCTCTACAAAGTGATTCATATTCAACTCAATCAAAGGCGGTGCCGCGCGAACTGTTCACCCGAAATCATGTCGCGCACACCCAAAGCGAACCTCCGCAAACACAGCGATGACGTCACATTCGCTGCGCGCACTGGCCTCAGTAACAAAAAGCCGATTCACTATTGCATGTTGGTCTCTCTCATTTGTAGTTGTAATACCACAAATTACATTAAGACTAGTGAAATAAAGAACTAGCAACACCACGAAAACCAAGCAACAACAACAAAAAAGAATTTAAATGAGCATTGGATGTAGCGGTACATGGACATCGGAAAAATAAGACTTGTGCAAAAATATTTAAGACCAAAACTGCGAATTTAAGACTTTTTAAGGCCTAAAAGTTAGAATTTTTTAAATTTTATACTTTTTAAGACCCCGCAGAAACCCTGTGTAAGAAGGATGGCACAGCAGAGGGCAGGTTTCATCCACTTATTTTATGTGCTTTTTGGATATGCACATAAGAAACGCCATGATGCGCATACATTTTGAAAATGTGTGTGAATGGACAATCCAGCAGGCTGAGCACATTGTGAAACATCTAGAGTGTTGTTTTGGTCATTCTAAAACGCCTTAAACATTTCAGTATTAGTGTTATTATATTATTAATGACCTCCAGAATTGTCAAAAGCGTCTGCACTCCGTGTCTCGCGCGTTCACTGCGTGTCAGGATTGCCTTCTGAGGTGCAAGTCATTTATTAAATGAAGATAATATATTCCCGCAGCTTCTACCACAGTAAATTCCGTTTTTACTGTTGATATTTGTCACCAGTTAATCAGGAAGTGGCGATTTTGTTCTCTTTGACTTGTTGGACGGAAACGCTGCTTTATTCGCACGTCTTTTATGCGATATTTCAGCTTTAGGCATAAATTTAATTAGCATTTTTAGATGATAACACAGCCATTCACACTGCATCAGCACAGCTGTCCCCTTTCTTCCCTATGTACCTGTAGGTGAACAGCTCCTCCGGGTGTGGCCATGGGCATTCATCCTCTGCTATTTCTTCCTCATTTCTGCGTTCTTCAGATTCATTATTGCTGTCTTGATTCTTCATGTCAATCGATAACTTTGTGACTGTATGAAGACGGTCAGCTCACGTAAATCTGCAGTAGCCTGAACTTGTTTTTCGGTAAGGGAACATAGGTGGTTCGTGGGATTTTGTTAGTTCATATAAGTTGCCAGAAGACACATAGTTGGGGCGAGGGATCGTACTCCGTATTTGGACGACACGTACCACTTATTCTAATGACTACTTGTCACTTTTGCGATGACTCTGGTAATTCGTTGAAATCGGCCCTAGGCTGCGAACGGACGCCTTCGGGGGTGCCCAAGGGCTTCGTAGGCCACTTCCGGGTCCTCCTTGGTGCCCCCAAGTGCCTATTGGTCCCCCTGACTACCCCCTGACTTTCCATTCATTTGGTAGGTGTTTCTTGGACAGCACCCGATCGGCCCCAAACTGACATATATGTTGCGTCACGGGCCCCCAATGCAAGCCCCCGAGTTCCGCGGTCGCACCGGCTAATTAGCTCAAAAAAGCCCCCCATGACCGCGAACCACCTATGGAGTTTCCATTGAATAAGTTGCACGTGGGATGTTGGCTCCCGAGAGGTCAAAAGGTCAGAGGGCCCCAGAATTCAGCGTGGTGGTCGTGCAGGGGCCCTCGACGTGACACCTCAAATTTCAGGGCCCCAGACGGTTCCATGTATGGTTTATAGCATGCCAAAAAAATTCACCTTAAACACACAAAGTGCTTCAAGACAGTCTTGGAGTCTATGTGCGCAAGAGGCCTGCATGAGAAACTTGGGCTGCGGAGCCAATTAAGAGTTGCGTTCGAGTGAGGCGCTTGTGCTCTCAGTATGGTGTTCGGGGGCCCCTAGGCTCTCAGCAGGCCAAGTTTGGAGCCTCTCGGACCCCCAGGGGCCGATCCAGGACCCATGTCACATGTAACTTATTCCATTCATTTGGTAGGTGTTTCGTGGACAGTGCCCGATCAGCCCCGAACTGACATATATGTTGCGTCACGGGCCCCTGAAGCAAGCCCCCGAGTTCCGCGGTCGCACCGGCTAATTTGCTCAAAAAAGCCCCCCATGACCGCGAACCACCTATGAAGTTTCCATTGAATAAGTTGTACGTGGGATAAGGCCGTCCAGGGGGGTCAAAAGGTCACAGGACCCCCAACTTAGGCACAGAGCACCGCCACAGCCCCCCCAGTCGGGTCCCCAAGTTCTGTGGCCCTAGCTGCTTCCTCAGCCTTTTAGGCCTGGCCGACGCAACCCCCCTCCTAGGCCTCATCCCATAGAGCTCTATGTGAGACAGAGGCCCATACGAAGAGTTCCGAAAAATTTTGGGGGCGTCCCTCGGGTTAGCCCACTGGGTAGGCCACCGAGGGCTTTGTGACGCAACTCTGTGCCAAATCTGGGGTCCCTGGTGGCCGAATGGGGCCACTGACACGTGTAACTTATCCCATTCATTTTATAGGTGGTTTGTGGACGCCCCGCGGAATGGCCCCCCTGGTCCCAAACAGCTCCAAATTGAAGTAGACTGACCGGCAGGGGCCCCTCAAACAATCTGCAAAGTTTGGGGCCCGCAGGTCCTTTGCAAGTGCTTAATTGACTGAGCGGGGGAGGGGTGGATCGAGTAATTTTAACTGATTATTTCTTTCTGATTTTTTTTCAAGTACTTGCCCTGTGCCGAGAGGTACGGAATTGGAATAGGGGGTGCATGGGGCCGTGACAAGACAGCAGTCGAAGCCCCCACGGTTTTACGCCAAAATAAAGGTCCCTTTGACCGCTCAAACAAGAAGGTCCCACGTGCAGCTTATTTGATGGGGCCCGCATAGGCTGTCCATGGACAGTACTTTTTTAGGCCACAGAAGCAATTTGATGAGTTCTGACGTGGAAGACACTGCTGAACGGGGACTCCTGACCCTTCTGCTCCCCCGAATGAACCCCAAAATTGTTCCTGCTGTAAATGGTGACCCTTTACCAGGGTGTCCACGGACAGCCTACCTAGGCCTAATAAGCCACAGGTGGGATCTTTTTTCTTGATCCGTCCACTCGAGCCGCACAACCTTAAAAAGTGCCAAAAAAAACCCATGGAGGTGGATATGCAAGTCCCCCGGAGCCACCTTAAGGCGTCGAAACGTTGAAATTCCACTGTCCTGGAACAGCCTATTTCATAGAATGGGATAGATTGTACGTGGGATGTCCAGATCTCGGCTTCTGGACACAGCAGCGAGCCCAAACCATCGTTTCTGCGCTAATCTGGACACGCACTGTCCAGGGGGTGAGTTTGAATAAGATTGGAGAAAGTTGAAAATTTAGCTCAAAAAATTTCTAAGGGGTACGTACCCCTTTGAGGTTTTTTGGGTCAGATTTTCAAGTTTCTCTAAACTTCTCCAAATTCACCCCCTGGACAGGGCATGCCCAGATTAGAGCAGGAAGGCAGGTTTCAGCTGGAGAGGCCTTGTAGAAGCTGAGATCTTGACATCCCACCTGCAATCTATTCCATTCATAAAAATAGGTTGTTGCTGGACATTGTAATTTCGAGGTTTTAACACCAGGGGGCAACTCAGGAGAAGCTGAGGATCCCCCTCCATGGGTTTGTTTGGGGATTCGTTGAGGTTTGACCACTTGGGTGGTTGGAGCAAGTAAAACATCCCACTTGTAACTTATTTGATGGAGTCCCATGTAGGCTGTTCATGGTGGACAGTGCCTTTTTAGGCCACGGAAGCCCTTTGCAGAGCTCTAACGAGGACAAAACTGCTGGACACACATGCCCTAGGTGGGATGGTACTAGATCCTGTTCAGAAATATGAATGCCAATTGGTGCATTTTAACCAATATTCAACACGATATCTACACTGGCATTAGACAAAATCCAACCTCATCAGAAGTGGAAATATTGGCTAAATAGCAAAGTGGTGGCCTCTAGGGACCTCACTGAGGAATATAGCACCTTCAGAGTCTGAAAATGAAGACGCATATGTGATGGCAGCAGTGATCACGTAAAACATCCCGTCTGTAGCTTATTCAGTGGTCCCTAAGTAGGCCGTCTGTGGACATGCCACCTGTAGCTTATTCAGTGGAATTAAGTAAGCTGTCTGTGGACTTCCCACTTATAGCTTATTCAGTGGACCTAGATAAGCTGTCTGAGGACATCCCACTTGTTGAAAAATGGATTTCCGAAAGATTTCTTTCAGAAATACGGGTTCCCACAATGGCCACAAACAGCCTAATCAGCCCCCTGACCACTTTTCTGACCACAAGCATCCTATTTGTGCCCCCGATCACCTATCAGTCATCCCACCTGCAGCTTATTCAGTGGACCCTGAGTAGGCTGTCTGCGGACATCCCACTCGTAGCTTATTCAGTGGACCTTAAAAAGCTGTCTGAGGACATCTCACCTCTAGGAAAAAGGGTTTCAGATGTGTTTTCAGAAATACGGGTCCCCTCGAAGGCCACAAACAGCCTAATAAGCTAAAGGCGGGATGTCCGCAGACAGCTTACCAAGGGTCCATTGAATAAGCTACAGGTGGGATGTCCGCAGAAAGCTTAATAAGCTAAAGGTGGGATGTCCGCAGACAGCTTACCAGGGGTCCATTAAATAAGCTAGAGGTGGGATGTCCACAGACAGCTTACAAAGGGTCCATTAATTAAGCTACAGGTGGGATGTCCGCAGTAAGCCTAATAAGCTAAAGGTGGGATTGTACGGATATCCCACCTGTAGCATATTCAATGGACCCTTGGTAAGCTGTCTGCGGACATCCCACTTGTAGCTTATTTAATGGAACCCAAATAGGCTGTCTGTGGACATTCCACCTTTAGGTTATTAGGCTTTGTATGGACATCCCATCTGTAGCTTATTCAACGGACCCTTGGTAAGCTGTCTGTGGACATCCCACCTTTAGCTTATTAGGCTTTGTACGGACATCCCATCTGTAACTTATTCAATGGACCCTTGGTAAGCTGTCTGCGGACATCCCACTTGTAGCTTATTTAATGGAACCCAAATAGGCTGTCTGTGGACGTCCCACCTTTTAGTTATTAGGCTTTCTAAGGACATCCCACCTGTAGCTTAATCAGTGGACCTTTGGTAAGCTGTCTGTGTACATCCCACCTTTAGCTTATTAGGCTTTCTAAGGACTTCCCACCTGTAGCTTATTCAATGGACCCTTGGTAAGCTGTCTGCGGACATCCCACCTGTAGCTTATTAGGCTTTTTACGGACATACCATCTGTAACCTATTCAATGGACCCTTGGTAAGCTGTCTGCGGACATCCCACTTGTAGCTTATTTAATGGAACACAAATAGGCTGTCTGTGGACATCCCACCTGTAGCTTAATCAGTGGACCCTTGGTAAGCGGTCTGTGTACATCCCACCTTTAGCTTATTAGGCTTTCTAAAGACATCCCACCTGTAGCTTAATTAATGGACCCTTGGTAAGCTGTCTGCGGACATCTCACCTTTAGCTTATTAGGCTTTGTACGGACATCCCATCTGTAACTTATTCAATGGACCCTTGGTAAGCTGTCTGCGGACATCCCACCTTTAGCTTATTCAAAGTCTAATAAGCTAAAGCTGGGATGTCCGGAGACAGCTTACCAAGGTCCATTGAATTAGTTACAGATAGGATGTCCTTAGAAAGCATAATAAGCTAAAGGTGGGATGTCCACAGACAGCCTATTTGGGTTCCATTGAATAAGCTACAGGTGGGATGTCCGCAGACAGCTTAATAAGCTAAAGGTGGGATGTCCACAGACAGCTTACCAAGGGTTCATTAAATAAGCTAAAGGTGGGATGTCCGCAGAAAGCCTAATAAGCTAAAGGTGGGATGTCCACAGACAGCTTACCAAGGGTTCATTAAATAAGCTAAAGGTGGGATGTGCGCAGACTGCTTACCAAGGTCCATTGAATAAGCTAAAGGTGGGATGTCCACTGAAAGCCTAATAATCTAAAGGCTGGATGTCCGCAGACTGCTTACCAAGGGTCCATTGAATAAGCTACAGGTGGGATCACTGCAGACAGCTGATTCAGCTACGTAGGTGTTCAGGGGGACAGATAGGCTTTTCATGGCCACGTAAGTGTTCAGGGGGACAGATAGGCTTTTTGTGGCCACGTAGGTGTTCAGGGGGACATATAGGCTTTTCGTGGTCACATTGGCGTTCAGGGGGACAGATAGGCTTTTGGTGGCCACGTAGGCGTTCAGGGGGACAGACAGGCTTTTCGTGGCCACGTAGGTGTTCAGGGGGACAGATAGGCTTTTCGTGGACACGTAGGCGTTCAGGGGGACAGATAGGCTTTTTGTGGCCACGTAGGTGTTCAGGGGGACATATAGGCTTTTCGTGGTCACATTGGCGTTCAGGGGGACAGATAGGCTTTTGGTGGCCACGTAGGCGTTCAGGGGGACAGACAGGCTTTTCGTGGCCACGTAGGTGTTCAGGGGGACAGATAGGCTTTTCGTGGACACGTAGGCGTTCAGGGGGACAGACCGGCTTTTCGTGGCCACGTAGGCGTTCAGGGGGACAGATAGGCTTCTCGCGAGACAGATAGGCCGTAAGGGGGATGTTTAGGATGTCCTTGGACGCCCAACCCTCCCCTACGCGAGTGGCCCCGCGTAGGTGATCCCCGTCGGTCCGCTCCCACCCCGTGGCCGTCGCCAGATTGCAAGGAAGCGGGTCAAAAAACAGTTAGGGACGGGGTCCACTTCAACGGCGTTCCGCGGGGCCCGCGGGGGAGCGCCGTCGCCTCCGAACGCGCCGGCGGGCCCTCCCCTCCGGGGACAGCCTGCCGCTAGCAGCCTATTAGGTGCTGCTCGGGACCCAGCCCTAACGGGGCGTCCTAATGGGGGTTCAAATAATGTACCAGGCTTTTCATTGGTCCGTTAAAATGAGGTTTTTTTTTGTTGGCTACCGAAGTCAGTGGTTGAAATATAATTTAATTACAGTACTCTGTAACGAATTGTGATTTTAAAAGAAACGAAGTAGATTACAAGTAAAGTACAAGTAAAATTACAGACTTAAAATTATACTCATGAAAGTACAAATACACCAAAAATGTACTTAGATACAGGAACGTGAGTAAATGTAATTCGTTACCACCAACACTGTAAATAATTTTGTTTATAATGTCTAGATTGTTTGCACAGGTTTATTCGGCCTTTTTTACACACTACTGTATTCAGCTCTATAAACTATTTAAATGATATATTTTAGTAAATAACCTCAATATTAACTCGTATAACTCTTACAGACTTGTAATTATATAAATATCACCGTTGATCCTGACACCACTATTAAGATTTCTTAACAAATTAAGTAAAAAATATTTATTATTTCTCCTTTGTATGAACTCTGAGATGGACTTTTAGCACTGAAACCCTCAAAAATGCTTTCCCACATTGATCACATCTGTGGGGTTTCTCTCCAGTGTGGATCTTCATGTGTTTATTTAAAGATGATGAGAGTCTGAAACTCTTCCCACACTGAGTGCATGTGAATGGTTTCTCTCCAGTGTGGATCCTCATGTGTTCATTGAGGGAGTGTGAGAGTCTGAAACTCTTCCCACACTGAGTGCATATGTACGGTTTCTCTCCAGTGTGAATCATCTGGTGCTGTTTCAAATCTGCAGCTGTAGTAAAAGTCTTCTCACACTCAAAGCACATATACTCTTTTACACCAGTGTGGATCTTCTGATGTCGTCTTAATAGTGAATGCTGTGTAAAACTCTTTCCACACTCAGAGCATGAATAAGGCTTCTGCTTTGTATGAGTTCTGGAATGGACTTTTAGCACTGAAACACTCAAAAATGCTTTCCCACATTGATCACATCTGTGGGGTTTCTCTCCTTTGTGGATCCTCATGTGTTCATTAAGATGTGATGATTGTCTGAAACTCTTCCCACACTGAGTGCATATGTACGGTTTCTCTCCAGTGTGGATCATCTGGTGCTGTTTCAAATCTGCAGCTGTAAAAAAAGTCTTCCCACACTCAAAGCACACACACTCTTTTACACGAGTGTGGGTCTTCTGATGTCGTCTTAAATGTGCCACCTGTGTAAAACCCTTTCCACACTCAGGGCATGCGTATGGTTTCTGTCCGGTGTGGATCCTCACGTGTTCATTAAGGGAGTGTAAGAGTCTGAAACTCTTCCCACACTGAGTGCATGTGAATGGTTTCTCTCCAGTGTGGATCCTCATGTGCACATTAAGACGTGATGAGTGTCTAAAACTCTTCCCACACTGAGTGCATGTGTATGGTTTCTGTCCAGTGTGTATCATCATGTGATCATTAAGATGTGATGATTGTCTGAAACTCGCCCCACACTGAGTGCATGTGAATGGTTTCTCTCCAGTGTGGATCCTCATGTGATCATTAAAACGTGATGAGAGTCTGAAACTCTTCCCACACTGAGTGCATGTGAATGGTTTCTCTTCTGTGTGGATCATCATGTGATCATTAAGATGTGATGATTGTCTGAAACTCTCCCCACACTCAGAGCATGTAAATGGTTTCTCTCCAGTGTGGATCATCATGTGATCATTAAGATGTGATGATCGTCTGAAACTCTTTCCACACTCAGAGCATGGATAAGGCTTCTCCTTTGTATGAACTCTGAGATGAACTTTCATGTCTGAAGCCCTCAAAAATGTTTTCCCACATTGATCACATCTGTGGGTTTTCTCTCCAGTGTGGATCAACATGTGTTTATTAATGGATGATGAGTATCTAAAACTCCTCCCACACTGAGTGCATGTGAATGGTTTCTCTCCAGTGTGGATCCTCATGTGTTCATTAAGACTCCTTTTGGTTGCCAGACTCTTTCCACACTGATTGCAGGTCAGATGATTCTTGTCTCTTTGCTTTAAAGTATCTTCAGTCTGTAAATGAGCTGTTTTCCCAGCTTTTAGGACTTCATCATCTTCACTCTCCTCATTCTCTTCAATAAGCTCTAAAATTGAAGTAAAGATTCAGTTTTTAGTACATTCACAAATGTTAGGTCAATTCACAGAAACAGTTAGGTCAATATGGAAAACACAATTAAAAAAGAAAGTAGTTATTTCCACATTTACTTTCACTTGTATTTTATTGCAGACACAACACAAAATATGTCATGTTTTGTCTGGTCAACTTCACTTCATTTGTTAATATACATAATTTCTTGTCATTCAGACCTGCAACACAGTCCAAAAATAGTTGTAGTTTAGGGCTAGTAAGCAGGTAAATTGGTAAAATAATGATGAACAGGTGATGTCAACAGGTGATTGTAATCATGGTTTGGTACAAAAGCAGCATCCAAGAAAGGTCTAGTCCTTTAGGAGCAAAGATGGGCCGAGGTTTCCCAGTTTGCCAACAAATATGAGAAAATTATTGAATTGTTTAAAAACAATGTTATTCACAGAAAGACAGTAAGACATTTAGATATTTCACTTTCAACAGTGCAGAACATTAAAATTTAAATTTAAATTGTGAAAGAGAGTCTAAATTACGGAGATCAGGTGGAAGTGAATTCCAAAGCTGAGGAGCAGAGTGGCTGAAGGATCTGCTCCCCATGGTGACAAGGCGGACAGAGGGAACAGTGAGGTGAATGGAAGAAGAAGACCTGAGTGTTCGAGAAGGTGTGGTGATATGAACAAGACTTGTAAGGTATGGAGGAGCAAGATTGTGGATGGCTTTAAAAGTGAGAAGAAGTATTTTATAATTAATTCTGAAAAAGATGGGAAGCTGTTGTAGAATGGGTGTGATGTGACAGATGGAAGGGGTTTTTGTAATGATACGGGCTGCAGCATTTTGTACAGTTGTAATTTCTGAAGGGTTTTATTAGGGAGGCCAAACAGAAGGGAATTACAGTAATCTAAACGGGATGTGACTAAACTATGAACAAGAATGGCAGTTGAATGAGGTGTGAGGGAAGGACGCAAGCGATTTATATTTCGAAGGTGGAAATAAGCGGACCGGGTGACATTATTAACATGTGCAGTAAATGATAGGGTGCTGTCGAAGATGACCCCCAGACTCTTAACCTGAGGTGAGGGGGTGATGACAGAATCATCTGTGGGAATGGAAAAGCTATGTGATTTGTTTAAAGTGGATCGTGTACCTATAAGCAGAAGCTCAGTTTTATTGTCATTTAATTTCAGGAAGTTTGAGGGAACCAGGATTTGATGTCTGCAAAGCAGTAAGTAAGGGATGAAGGTGGAAGTTTGAGGTTGGGTTTGGTTGATAGGTCATACCTGCCTGCTGGGGGGGGGACGTCATACGCTGATTTGCATATTACTGACGTCATCACGTTCTACCTTTTCTATGGTAAATAAATGGGGTATTTATATTTGCACTACGCTTTATGTAAGCTTGTCAATTTAACTAAATGTATTGCTGTTTGAATACAGTATATCATTATAGATGAGTAGTGAATTTGCAGTAATCTCTCAGACGTAATATACTCAGACAAGTTCTGAAACTCTCACTTAAAACATCTCTGATTGTGAACAATAAACGGTCAAATTAAATTGTTAAAATAAAGGAGAAGCAGATCGGTTTGACTGTACAAGGGAAATACCTTCACACTCCCGGTGCTAAATCATTTGCCGTCGGTACGCAGAGGGGTGATCTGCTGTCAGGCTGCAGGTGGGAGAGGCTGCTGTACGAGGACTAGCCCGCCTGTCAGTGCTCTAAGACGGGGAAGGGGCCGCGGCATCACCCGCAGCTCGTTGAGAAGAGTAGGGACGGTACAGTAATGGACAAACGACAGTCTATAAAAATCTCCAGTAACACACAAAAAAGTCGCTAGATTTGTCGCTTTTTTGAAAAATTGTCGCTAGGGGGGTCTGAAAAGTCGCTAAGTTGGCAACTGAAGAGCAGGGAGCGGGAGGGGTGAAAGATTTGGGGAGATGGAGGCGCACGACCGGAAGAGCACGCACACAAGCACCAGGTTTCAGCCCGGACTGTACCGAAATGCTGAGGAGCGGGGGACGGATGGGTGGGATTCCGGGAGTTTACCGGGAGACAGAACAATACGGGAGACGGGTCTGAAATACGGGAGACTCCCGGGAAAAACGGGAGTGTTGGCAGGTATGATAGGTAGAGCTGGGTGTCATCTGCGCAGCAATGAAAATGGATTTGGTGTTTGCGGAAAATATAACCAAGTGGAAGAAGATAAATGATAAATAGCAGAGGACCCAAAACTGAACCCTGGGGCACACCGGTAGTGACGGGGACTGATGATGAGATGAAAGACTTTAATTGAATGAACCGAGTGCGACCTGAGAGGTATGAATGAAACCAGCTGAGAGCGGTGTTATCAATGCCAATAGAAGCAAGCCTTTCCAGAAGAATGTTATGTGAGATTGTGTCGAAAGCCGCACTTAGATCAAGCAGAAGAAGAATGGATAGTGAACCAGAGTCAGCTGCTAGGAGGAGGTCATTAGTGATTTTGAGGAGAGCTGTTTCAGTGCTATGGAGTGGGAGAAAACCAGACTGGAATTGTTCGTATAAGTTATTACAGGAAAGATGGGTGTGAAGTTGAGCAGTGACGGTTTAAGAATTTTGGAGATGAAGATTGGAAATGGGACAAAAGTTATTGAGGTTATTGGGATCTAAACCAGGTTTCTTCAAAGTTGCTGCTGTTACTCCAATTTTAAAGGAGAGGAAGGAACAATCCCAGTGGTGAGAGAGGAGTGAATGATGTCAGTGATGAGAGGAGACAGGGAAGGGAGTATAGCCTTTACGGGAGAAGTAGGTAGGGGGTCTAACCTGCAGGTAGAGGGTTTGGATTTAAGAATAAGACTGCATATTTAACTTACTGAGGGTAGAACAAATTCTGAGAATGAATGAGAAGGGGTGAATACGACATGGTCAGGTGGATTCAAAACAGAAGTGGACAGAATTTGCTGATAAATGTGTTCAATTTTTGAAGAGAAAAATGAAGCCAAGTTATTACAGAAATCGACAGTATATAGGTTTGGAGGAAGTGAGATGGAAGGTTTTGTTATGTTAGTAAAGACAGAGAAGAGGGCTTTAGAATTGCCTTCATTGGAACGGATTAAACTGGAATAGTAATTGAATTTAGCTGCCGAAATACAGTCTTTATAGTGATGAATGTGAATTGCATACATGTGCCTGTGTACAGTATGATTGGTTTTTCTGTAGAGTCTTTCAAGCTGACGTCCTTTTGATTTTAATTGTCTAAGAGCAGGAGTGAACCAAGGTGCAGACAGAGTAAATGAAACAGTCCTGGTTTTTAGTGGAGCATGATTATCTAAAAGGTTATGAAGGTTATTGTTGTAGTGAGAGAGCAGTTCATCTGGCCTAAAGAGACAGTCAGTACTGGGAAGGCTGTTGATATCAGAAGATAAAGTGTCCAAGTTGATGTCCTTAATTTTCCGGAATGTTATTGGACGTGAAGGATTACATTTATAAAGTGGAAGATTTACACTAAATGAAAGTAGCATGTGATCAGAGAAAGGGAAGGAGTCAGCTTTACAGTTAACAGGTGTAACACCAGAACAGCAGATCAAGTCCAGAATATGACCGTTATCATGTGTGGGAAAGTCTATGTATTGCTGAAGTCCAAAACTATCTAAACAGGATGTGAAATCTTTGGTGAGAGTGTTGTTGTTATTGTCCATATGAATGTTAAAATCTCCCAGAAGTATTATGTTGGTTGAGAGTGTAGAAAGATGAGTCATAAATGCCGCGAAGTCAGCAATAAATTGGCTATTTGGCTTTGGTGGGCGGTACAAAACGGCAATGATTGTGGGAGTTGGTTCAGAGAGCTGACATACAGTTACCTCAAATGATTGACAGGTAGGAATGCTTACTGACGCGATTCTCCATTTCTCGCGGTGAACTATCGTGAGACCGCCTCCTCGTCCACAGTCACGCGGTTGAGAAATATAAACAAACCCCGGAGGAGTAGCATCATTTAGCGAACTAAAGTCATTTGCCTGCTGCCAAGTTTCAGTTAGGCATAAAAAGTCAAACTTACGGTCAGAGAGGAGGTCCTGCACAAGATACCCCTTACTCGAAAGCAAGCGGATGTTGAAAAGACCAAAGTTGACATTAGTGCTGGGTTTGACAGCTGTGTTAGCCGACCTGGTCAGGCGGGTCAACACACTGTGATCAGTGCGGCAGCGGATATTCCTCGGTGGACGTCGAGAAGTAGACCAAAATGACTTCATGGAGTTGGTTTCGTCGTATTGAAAGTTCCGACGAGCGCCACGGTGGATATATTTCCTTCGAGGCAAGTGCAGGATGTCCGGGTGCTGAAGCAGATAAGGTGAAGGTGGATCATGTGGATATAAGCGGAATTTCAGAAGATCGGCTGCAGTATACTGGAGCAGCGCTGTCAATGGATGATAGACACATAGGACAGTCCAGGCAAGCACAAGCCACACACTGTTAATCCACATAGCGGTCATTGAAGATTAACATCAAAGGTCCACCCCACAGCCAATATTGCAGAGTTTGGTGAAATCTTAAAAGAATATACTTTAAGAAATTGACTTAAGACAGTTAAAATAAAACAACAAAAAATACCCGGAGAGCAGCGGCAGCATAGACGCGCCAGCGTTCACTCTACTGGAAGTTTGATAATATTAATATAAATAATATTATATTATTAATGTTTTCTCTGTATAAATGGATAGATCCTATAGACTGCTGTTATGGATTTCTAAGAATACATTTCAGGTGTTCAATACGCTGTGTGTCAGTCTTGAAAATAAAAACAGGAGTTTGAAAAAGTGCTTGATTATCATTGAGTTGTTTCCAGCAAAAAGTCCAAAAGCCAGGGTGTGTCATGATATGGGGTTGTGTCAGTACACTTGGCAAAGGTAACTTGCACTTCTGTGATGCTCCATTAATGCTGAAAGCACAGAGAGATTTTTGCTGCCTTTTTTTCCAGGGACGCCCATGAATATTTCAACAAGACAATGCTAAACCACAGTCTGCGGAGGAAGAGGACACAAACTTGGCTGGCCTGCCCGCAGTCCCGACCTGTCTCCAATAGAGAATATGTGGCGCATTTTGAAGTGCAAAATGTGACAACGAAGACCCCGTACTGTGGCCCACCTTAAGACTTGTGTGCAGGAAGAATTAGACAAAATGACACCTGAATCACTTCATCACTTGGTGTCTTCAGTCCCTAAACATCTTTAAGTGTTGTGTAAAGAAACAGCAACATTACAGAGTGGTAAATGCTTTACTGATACGACTTTTGTTGAAATGTGTTGCAGGAACCAACATTGATATACGCGTTTATTTAAAATAAACAATAAAATCACGAGGAACACATTAAATCATGTTTGCTGTATTGTCTGCAATGAAACACAAGTCAAAGTAAATGTAGAAATGGCTTCTTTCTCTCTGTTTTTGTGTTTTCCATACTGTCCCAAAGAGCAGCACGATTCTGGCTAAAATGAGAATCGCGATATTTGTTGCTTAAAATAAAGATCAGGATTTTCTCAGGATTCTGTAGATGTAAAATAAAGGTTAATACGAGTCGGCTATTATTGTTATTTCAGAATACAACTATTCATAATTCTGATGTTGAATTATTATGTTTAAGACATACGCTTGCAATCTGTCATTGACAACATTGTTAGACTGTTTTTTTCTACTGGTAAAATCAGACATTTGTCATTATCAGATTCCCTCTTGCATTATATTCAACATTATATAGGCTAGAGTAGTTATACTGACACTGTAAACATTTATTCTCATGCACAACACTCTGTGTTCACTATGAAAGTAAAACATATTAAATGCTTGTCGTAATCATAACTCTAAAATGCGATATGATCATTTAAATGATGTGTGCGCGCTTTCGGTTTCATTTTCACTGTTAAGTGCGGTTCATACATCCCGCGCGGCTCCCAAACGATCGCTCTGTGCCACAAACTGAGTGCTATTTACAACTTTATTAGATGTTATTCACAGCCTATGCAGGTTCTGTTCACTAAAGTAGACTTCATTCACAGGTGCGCGCCCGCCCTCTCTGTGGTAACAGCTCACAGTCAGCTTACGTCATGTGTGTTTTTGCGGCCGTGAATACATCATTAAATGAAAACAGAAATGACATTTTTGGGTGGATTATACCTTATGAATACAGTATGAGACTCTTTCAACACCATTTATAGGTGTCCACGTTGCTGAACATTGCATGTAAAACAACGTGAAGACTTGTGCAGCCGCCTTTGCTTCTCTCCTGACCTTGAAAATATGATTGGCAGAATCGAATAAATGCTGGATTAAGATCGTCTAGGGCACAGGTGTCAAACTCAGTTCCTGGAGGGCCGGAGCTCTGCACAGTTTAGTTCCAACCCTAATTAAACACACCTGATCAAACTAATTGAGTCCTTCAGGCTTGTTTGAAACCTGCAGGTAAGTGTGTTGAAGCAGGCCGCTGAGGTAAAGTCTTTTGTGTGGGAAGCGCAGGTGTTGAATTGGGTATCGATCACACTGGATGCACCATGATATGCCATGACCGAATTGTAAACGCTTTCTATGAGACTCGCACGATGTGCGATACGCCGCCATTCAGTGCCTTGCGTTTCTTAGCAGCGTATACAAAACAATGTAAAGATCGCTTGACGTGAAGTAAATAAACCAGTAGAGATGTGCCATTGTTGATAGTGTCAGCGTGTGCTACCGTCACAATAGATTTCTATCGTAATACACCATAACTTAGCGTGAAGAGCATGCTAAATCTGTAAGGGACTTTGTCAGCAAGCAGTGTCCTTCAGGCTTGTTTGAAACCTGCAGGTAAGTGTGTTGAAGCAGGGTTGGAACTAAACTGTGCAGGGCTGCGGCCCTCCAGGATCTGAGTTTGACACCCCTGGTCTAGGGGGTCGAATCGAGATCGTGATCTTTTTGCGATTAATTGTGCAGCTCTACTGTCCCACTTTATTTTATCATGATAATAAATGATAATAAATGTTTAATAAAGATGAAAATAAAAGACAACTGAGTGTCCATCTCTGTGTTACCCTGAGAATATAAAGTGAGTTTCTATTTCTCTCTTTATTTCAAGTCTTTAACTCTTTTGCCTATAGTGCAGACGATACATCAGATGAACTGTTCAAAGCTTTTGATCTGTGTTTTTCTTCAGGCTCATGAATCAGGAATAAACACAAACCTGTTTGTTCTTCAGTGTCTTCATCTGTAATTCTGCAGGCTTCTGGATCACTCATCTTCCCACTGTCCTTCAATAAACTCAGATTTGACTTCTGTCTGAAGGTCTGATGCTCGTCCTCACTTGTAGACTGATGGGAATATTCCAGTATTTAGAGCTGAAATGAAGGAGGAGGAGCTTCACTAACAGAGAAACAGATCTGCCAAGACTAATGTAGTGTAGCGTGTGCAAAACAAAGGCAGCGGCCTATTGATGTCTAATAAAGCCAATAGAAAACAGAAGAGATGAGCACATTCTACATCAACATTATAGAGATGATCATTCACACTTAAAGCGCTTTTGGAGACTAATGAATGTGTCCAGGATCCAAACATCACTATACATTTATACAGAAACCACAGCTTTCATCTATTACACATCATCACGCTCCATGAGTTTAGCTAGCAGTTAGCACCTGTGTGAGCTTGTGTTGGGGTAAAGTTGGGTTATATTGGCACTTTCAGACGCTCTTCTTCATAATATCATTTCACTAAAGTATTATTAGTGTGTGTAAAGCTCTGAGCAGCCTGACGAATGGCGGAGCGCCTCTATTGCTGCTGCTGTAAACACCTCCTGACAATGAGCAATCTAGAAGACTTCTGACTCCTTTCTGTCCTCACTTCTTTGTTTTGATGAACTGTTATGAACTAGGCCAGTTTCCCACAACATATGTAGTATTATAAGTCACACTTACAGGCGATTTCAGAGCGAATATTAAAGTAAACAATATGAGCCCGTTAAAATGAAGTGTGTGAATATAAGAGCAGCTTTAGCTCAATGTGTGCTGTTTCTCTGCCCTCTAACACAGTATACAGAATAATAATGAGTGCATGTACAGCTCACACAGGAAATAAACAGCATTATTAAACATGTTAGAACTCTTGTAACATTAGTCAGCTTAACTCACGCTCAGTCTCCAGTAGTTTGCTCTGAATTCTCCACGGAGATTTCTCACATGCAGGAACAACGATCGTGTGAGCAGCAAATGAAGCCGTTCAAGAAGCGAAATCACACGACTGCAGCCACTACACACTCACAAACTGATAGACAACGGGAATCTTCCTCTCCTTCACAGTTGTGTACACTACATCTCTCTCTCTGTAACTCCTGCTTCACACACTGCGCTCTCTTCTTCTCATGAGTTTTATTGGCGGTAGGTATATAACTTCGTGGTGCATTACCGCCCCCTGCTGGTTAGGAGTGTGGGCTATGATCGATCTAATTTCTTTTATCTAATTTAGACAGTTTCATTCATTCATTCATTCATTCATTTTCTTTTCGGCTTAGTCCCTTTATTAATCTGGGGTCGCCACAGCGGAATGAACCGCCAACCTATCCAGCATTTGTTTTACGCAGCGGATGCCCTTCCAGCTGCAACCCATCTCTGGGAAACATCCATACACACTCATTCACACTACAGACAATTTAGCCTACCCAATTCACCTGTACCGCATGTCTTTGGACTGTGGGGGAAACCGGAGTACCCGGAGGAAACCCACGCGAACGCAGGAAAACATGCAAACTCCACACAGAAACGCCAACTGACCCAGCCGAGGCTCGAACCAGCGACCTTCTTGCTGTGAGGCGACAGCACTTAGACAGTTTTAAAAATAGAATAAAAAACATATACAGTCCTCATCTGACTTGTTTTTAGCACTTCAACCAAATTAAAATTCATATGAACTCTTCAAATTTAAAATAAATACTTTCCTTTCTCTATTGTACTTTGGGCATTTCATAACTTCATGCTCCACGGTTTCTTCTCGCCCACAATAATCACATTCTCCAGTCTGATGTTGTTTCATTCCTGTTCTCATTATTAATCAGGATCTGCATGTTTGTTAATAAATATTATCCATTTAGACTATTTATGAACAGAAAAGTTGGACAGAGACTTCAAAAGATTCTAGATAAATTGTAAGGTGTTCCCGCCAACACTGGACACACAATAGGTGATTATGTTGTTTACCTGAGTCTGTTGACACCAACAAAATCAGCTTAAAGGGGGAATTTACACCTGATTTACACATGATCAGCATCACGAACGAAGTGAAAACATAAACTGAACAGCTTTGTTGATGTTACTGACACTTTACTGCCATAGAGCGATTAAAAAGAGAAGAATTATGGGAAATAATTAAACTGTACGATAGCGAGATAAAATGGTGAAATACGGAAAACCCCGACAAAACAGGAGGGTCGGCAGATGAAGGAGGCCACTAGGTTCCCACCATGTTGCTTTTATAAACTGATACTGAAACGGTACAGCTGGCTGTCAGTGGCCCAATTAAGGCATACATTAGCGGTGAATGTCCATTAATGTACCATGAAATGTAAGGTGTTCTGGTACAGTGTGTTACAGTCATAACTTTATCTGTGTGTATAATGTTCAAGCTTTATATTAATTGGTCTACATTAACTTTATTAATCTTGAATACATCCACTGACTTCTTTTAATTCAGACTGAGGGTTAGTTATTTACCGTCATGTAGAAAGCAGACCATGAAGAAAGACACTGACAAGACAAAGAGTTACAGCGCATACAGCAATAATTTAATGAAAGCACTTGGAGATGGAGAAAGCTCCAGTTCCCTCACACCGTTGTTCAAATATCGTTCAGATTTCTGTTAAGATCTTCAAATGTCTCAGGATGTAAATATGCAATTCTCTGCATTTCTTCAAGTTGGCGCTCGATCTCTATTTACCTTGACTTTGCGATGAGCTTTTCTTGCTATTTTCTGTGCTAGGAACCCTTTGCGGATTGGGGGTGCGGCGCGGCTCTTAAGCCTGACACCGACATAAACATAAGGAGTCATGGTGTTCATTTGTTTCTTTTAATGACAGCAGCAAATAACTTATTTAAACAGTACAATCGCACAAGCTAAAAGTTAACGTTATTTTATTATTCATAATTTGACTTGACCTGCAAATACATTGTCAAAATTTAGCTTAAAGCAGGAAATGCTGTTGTTAAAAGTATTTATTACCCTGTTCATGGTTGAGAAGTCCCTCTCACAGTTTATACTGCAGACTGGGGCCGTCAGGGCAATAGAAGCTATTTTAAACTTATAGAAAACTATGACTTAATAACTATAAAGGGGGCCAGTTTGTCTCAAGCAACATTAGTACACAAGTACACTACTAGTGCACTGAAATCAGTATACTTAAAGTATACTCATTCATTCATTCATTCATTTTCTTGTCGGCTTTGTCCCTTGCGGGGTCGCCACAGTGGAATGAACCACCAACTTATCCAGCACGATTTTACGCAGCGGATGCCCTTCCAGCCGCAACCCATCTCTGGGAATTTCCACACACACATTCACACTCATACACTACGGACAATTTAGCTTACCCAATTCACCTGTACCGCATATCTTTGGACTGTGGGGGAAACCGGAGCACCCAGAGGAAACCCACGCAAATGCAGGGAGAACATGCAAACTCCACACAGAAACGCCAACTGACCCAGCCCAGCCGAGGTTCGAACCTGCGACCCAGCGACGTTCTTGCTGTGAGGCAACAGCACTACCTACTGCGCCACTGCGTTGCCCTAAAGTATACTCATAAAAGTTTAAGTACACTTCTTTTTCCTAAGAGTGTATTTACTGGCTTACTTACCAAATAAAATTAACTTTACTTTAAGGGGGGCGAGGAAAGCCGTTGGGAGGGCGGGGCGCCCCCTAATTTAATGGTAGGGGCCATTATAGGCTCTGTTTGGTTATTAATATGCATACAGTGATGATGACGCTCATATAAATATGCCGCTACACGACGCCTCAACATTTCTGGTGTCTGTCAAGTTGCTAATACCAAAATTAAAAGAGGCAGTTCCTTATGTCATGTCTTCATTTTATTGTTAAGATAGTGAAACAGCGTAGTGTGCAGGGTGATGTGAATGAGGTTATACAGTACACTGTTCCCTTTGAAGATTTACCCGACGTGTCCTCAGCAGTTTGTTTTCTATATCAAACTTGTGAAGTCTGAACTTACAAATAAAGGATGCAAGACTGAGCATTTTTCAAAAGAAAACAGCCCCTTCAGTGTTTCCAAAAATCTCCGTTTTCAATGCTCGAAAACTGCGGCGTAGTGTGGACGGAAGGCGTAACCCAGGGGTTCTCAACCTTTTGCAAGCTGGGCCCCCCCAAAGCTGGTTCATTGCAGTTGAGGCTCCAGTGCACCCCCCATCCTAAGCACCATAGATAGATAGATAGCCCTAGGCTATTATTTTTAGGCCCTCATTATTATTATTATTACTTTTGACAAAAAAAAAGTGGCCAGGAGGATGATTTGTTTGTGTTATAATCAGTGCATGAAGTGGTTGGAAAAGGTGGCGGTACTCTCTGCATTGGCAAATCATTACATTTTTACAGTGAAAGCAATATCTCCAAGTTTAGTTTGTTACAACAATTTATTGTTATCTATTTATTCACAACATAAATGTATTTAAACATGTTTGTGTGTGCGTGGCTGTGTGTGTGTGTGTATTTCACCAAAACTAAAGGAAAGCTTTAACTCTAGCCTATATTCTGACTAGTTTATTCCTTTTATATATATAAATGAAACACAACCTCACGTTTTATACGCTTGCAGCCTCTGCAACTTCCGTCCGTCATAAAAATCAATCCGGATGGTTCAATTTTCTGCATTTTTCGCATCCGTAGCTAGACATGGGCCGGTATAAGATTCTGACAGTATGATAACCCTGGATAAAAATACCACGGTATCACGGTATTGTGATTACTGCTCTAAAATATATTCTTTTTAAATGTCTGGGTAAAAAACTACAACTTTTTCCCTTTAGAAAACAATATATATATATATATATACAGGGAGTGCAGAATTATTAGGCAAGTTGTATTTTTGAGGATTAATTTTATTATTGAACAACAACCATGTTCTCAATGAACCCAAAAAACTCATTAATATCAAAGCTGAATATTTGTGGAAGTAGTTTTTAGTTTGTTTTTAGTTTGAGCTATTTTAGGAGGATATCTGTGTGTGCAGGTGACTATTACTGTGCAGAATTATTAGGCAACTTAACAAAAAACAAATATATCCCCATTTCAATGATTTATTTTCACCAGTGAAACCAATATAACATCTCAACATTCACAAATATACATTTCTGACATTCAAAAACAAAACAAAAACAAATCAGTGACCAATATAGCCACCTTTCTTTGCAAGGACACTCAAAAGCCTGCCATCCATGGATTCTGTCAGTGTTTTGATCTGTTCACCATCAACATTGCGTGCAGCAGCAACCACAGCCTCCCAGACACTGTTCAGAGAGGTGTACTGTTTTCCCTCCTTGTAAATCTCACATTTGATGATGGACCACAGGTTCTCTATGGGGTTCAGCTCAGGTGAACAAGGAGGCCATGTCATTAGTTTTTCTTCTTTTAGACCCTTTCTTGCCAGCCACGCTGTGGAGTACTTGGACGCGTGTGATGGAGCATTGTCCTGCATGAAAATCATGTTTTTCTTGAAGGATGCAGACTTCTTCCTGTACCACTGCTTGAAGGTGTCTTCCAGAAACTGGCAGTAGGACTGGGAGTTGAGCTTGACTCCATCCTCAACCCGAAAAGGCCCCACAAGCTCATCTTTGATGATACCAGCCCAAACCAGTACTCCACCTCCACCTTGCTGGCGTCTGAGTCGGACTGGAGCTCTCTGCCCTTTACCGATCCAGCCACGGGCCCATCAAGACTCGCTCTCATTTCATCAGTCCATAAAACCTTAGAGAAATCAGTCTTGAGATATTTCTTGGCCCAGTCTTGACGTTTCAGCTTGTGTGTCTTGTTCAGTGGTGGTGGTTTTTTAGCCTTTCTTACCTTGGCCATGTCTCTGAGTATTGCACACCTTGTGCTTTTGGGCACTCCAGTGATGTTGCAGCTCTGAAATATGGCAAAACTGGTGGCAAGTGGCATCTTGGCAGCTGCACGCTTGACTTTTCTCAGTTCATGGGCAGTTTATTTTGCGCCTTGGTTTTTCCACACGCTTCTTGCGACCCTGTTGACTATTTTGAATGAAACGCTTGATTGTTGGATGATCACGCTTCAGAAGCCTGGCAATTTTAAGAGTGCTGCATCCCTCTGCAAGATATCTCACTATTTTTGACTTTTCGGAGCCTGTCAAGTCCTTCTTTTGACCCATTTTGAGATCAGACGACTAAAGCTGCGGTCACACTGGACTTTTCTCTCCATAGACTTTCATTCATACGCGCGCGAATGCGTCAGACCGGAAACGCAGGGTCATGCGTCGAGTTTCGCAGGTTGCTGCGGTGCAAAGTTTAAGCTTGGTGAACTCTGACCTGCGAAATCGCATCACTTGACTGCGTGAGACCAATCCAGGATCAAAACATGACCTCTTTGATCAGAAATGTAAAACATGGAGCAATCTCTCACTTTTTTAATGCCTAATCATCTTGTTTAATTTCGCCCCTTTTCACAGCTCCGTACGACAGAATTTCGCAAGCTCAAACACTAGTGTGACCGCGGCTTGATTCAGTCAGTGCAACATCTGAAGAGCGACTGCTGGAGCTAAGATGACGACACTGATGTTACACGATTGGCCGAGCTCACCGCATGACAACAACCACGTGTGTTATAGGTTTATTACTGGACAAATTCCGATTCACAAATTTCAAAACAAATAATTCACTGTTCATACCCTCTCTATCTTCTGTTAAATAATTTTGTTTAAAATGTCTAGATTGTTTGCACAGGTTTATTCTGCCTTTTTTACACACTACTGTATTCAGCTCTTCTGTATTGCCCTCTGGGCATATGTAGGCTACTTAAAGTTAATTCATAATTCCCTTATTGTTTAAAAATGAACTATAGTTTGTAGAGACTGTATTCTGATTTATCTGTACTGTAAATCTTTTGTTGTTCTTTCAATAAATAAATAAATAAATGATCCCGCTATGTGATTGGTCATCATGACCGCAGCAACTTTGAGCCCCCGAAGTGTCCGGCTTGACGGCTCCGTTTTCAACTCCACCCCCGCCTGCGCTCGACTAATCGCGTTGATCATCGGCCTGCAGTAGTGCTTCATGTGGAACACACCTAATGATAAACGGCAGCGGCGATCACACAGCTGATCCATGATAAACACGGTGGAGAAAACTCTGAAGACATGCGCTCGTGTCTCTATCCAGAAGTATCTCTGTAACAGCCGAGAGGAGAGGAAAAGTCACGCCAGCAGGTCAAACGGGCCACAGTGAGAGAGAAATGGAGTTTACTTTCAGTTTCTAAACTGCAGTGAACTAGGGGCTTCTGCTGTTAGTGTCAGTGAAAGACTGTCCAGCAAACACACATGCAGTGTAAACACTCGCGATCACCTCCCTCGCCATAATAAGCTCCAGCAACATAGCGCATATGAGATAAATGACGTCAGTACATGATAACCGGTTATGATTATTACTGAACCGATACCGAATTGTCCGCGTCTGCATCGCGGTGCACAGAAGAAACAATTAATTCTGACACCCCTAAAATACTGACAGTTTTGGTCTATTTTAGCAGCGTATTAGTGTAAACGGGGTCTGAATCTCTAATCAGTGTGAACACTTGTACGGTTCTCTCCAGTGTGAATCCCCTGGTTTCAGTTCTGCAGCTGTAATAAAAGTCTTCTCACACTCAAAGCACACACACTCTTTTACACCAGTGTGGATCTTCTGATGTCGTCTTAATAGTGACTGCCTTGTAAAACTCTTTCCACACTCAGAACATGAATAGGCTTCTGCTTTGTATGAGTTCTGAGATGGACTTTCAGCACTGAAACCCTCAAAAATGCTTTCCCACATTGATCACATCTGTGGGTTTTCTCTCCTTTGTGGATCCTCATGTGTTCATTAAGATGTGATGATTGCCTAAAACTCTTCCCACACTCAGAGCATGTGTATGGTTTCTGTCCGGTGTGGATCCTCATGTGTTCATTAAGGGAGTGTGAGAGTCTGAAACTCTTCCCACACTGAGTGCACACGAATGGTTTCTCTCCAGTGTGGATCATCATGTGATCATTAAGATGTGATGATTGTCTGAAACTCGCCCCACACTGAGTGCATGTGAATGGTTTCTCTCCAGTGTGGATCCTCATGTGTTTTTTAAAGGATGACGATTGTCTGAAACTCTTCCCACACTGAGTGCATATGTACGGTTTCTCTCCAGTGTGGATCCTCTGGTGCTGTTTCAAATCTGCAGCTGTAAAAAAAATCTTCCCGCACTCAAAGCACATATACTCTTTTACACCAGTGTGGGTCTTCTGATGCCGTCTTAAATGTGCCAGCTGTGTGAAACACTTCCCACACTCAGAGCATGAATAAGGCTTCTCCTTTGTATGAACTCTGAGATGGACTTTCATGTCTAAAGCCCTCAAAAATGTTTTCCCACATTGATCACATCTGTGGGGTTTCTCTCCAGTGTGGATCAACATGTGTTTTTTAATGGATGATGAGAGTCTGAAACTCGTCCCACACTGAGTACATGTGAATGGTTTCTCTCCAGTGTGGATCCTCATGTGTTGATTAAGACTCCTTTTGCTTGCCAGACTCTTTCCACACTGACTGCAGCGCAAAGGATTCTTGTCTCTTATCATTAAAGTATCTTCAGTCTGTAAATCTCTTTTCCCAGCTTTTAGGAGTTCATCATCTTCACTCTCCTCATTCTCTTCAATAAGCTCTAAAATTGAAGTAAAGATTCAGTTTTTAGTACATTCATAAATCAGAAACAGTTAGTTCAGTATGGAAAACTCAAAATAAAAAAGAAAGTAGTGATTTCCACATTTACTTTCACTTGTATTTGATTGCAGACAATATGAACACAAAATATGTCATGTTTTGTCTGGTCAACTTCACTTCATTTGTTAATATACATCCTTTCTTGTCATTCAGACCTGCAAGACAGTCCAAAAAAAGTTGTGACAGGAGCAGTTTAGGGCTAGTAATTAGGCAAATTGGTAAAATAATGATGAACAGGTGATGTCAACAGGTGATTGTAATCATGGTTTGGTACAAAAGCAGCATCCAAGAAAGGTCTAGTCCTTTAGGAGCAAAGATGGGCCGAGGATCACCAGTTTGCCAACAAATATGAGAGAAAATTATTGAATTGTTTAAAAACAATGTTATTCACAGAAAGACAGTAAGACATTTAGATATTTCACTTTCAACAGTGCAGAACATAATAAAAAATATCAATTTCAGTGCATAAAGGACAAGGGCGCAAGCCTAAGAATCCTCATTCATCTATCAGCGATATCACCACGTGGGCTCAGGACTACTTTGGCAAACCTTTGTCAAGAACCACAATACAGTTACAACAACAAATGCCAGTTAAAACTGTACTGTGCCAAAAGGAAGCCCTATGATAACAGTGTCCAGAAGTGCCGTTAACTTCACTGGGCTCAGAGGTGTCTGTGATGGACCATCACACAGTGGAAACGTGTACTGTGCTCAGATGAATCAGCATTTCAGGCATTTGTTGGGAGAAATGGATGCCATGTGCTCCAGACCAAAGAATAAAAGGATCACCAGGGTTCGCACAAGGTGCTTAAAGGGCTTGAAATTGACTTAAAGAAATTCAAATGCTGGAAAACCTGGAAAATAGAGTGAAGGAACTATGACGTCACCTTGTAGGCTAATCGGCTGCTAGCATAAAACTGGCTCCCTCGATAAAATCCCCATAGTATTTTCCCATAGGCTTTTCGAAGATTGCAAATAATAAGCTCTGTGTTCAAACACTGTTCATTACACTTACACGTTTTGTCCAGCCGGATAATCCTCACACAAAATCATAACTTTTAGCACTTTTGGATCTTAAATGCAAACTTAAGAACTGAAAAGCTAACATTAGGCTATAAATGGACTACAGCGCCTGGGGCGCTCGCCTGTGACGTCAGCACCACCCTGCTACACACAACTCTTCAAGCTTATTTTTTTTAGAAATTTGGTCCATGACAAAGATTTAATCTCTCGGTTTATCATATTATAATTATAGGTGGGCATAGATTAATTTTTTAAATCTAGATTAATCTAGATTAAAATGGCTCAATTGAATTCTGCCGAAGGCATTCAGAATATGTGTGCTGCCCAAATAATGACTAAAAAGTCATAACTGAACTAAACAGAAATGGAATTAAGACGTGGAGTATGCAGATATTAGTGGCATTACTGAAGTAAACACCACAATCAAACTATTACCGTCATGTAGGACTTTTCGCCATAATTTCCATAATTAGTCGGAAAATAAGTCACCCAAAATTACAGGGAACTCTTACATGAAAGCACTTCACGTAAACACCTTCATTATATTGTAACCCTCTTTTGACACCTCTAGAGGTTTAATAGCGCACAGGAACCTGGTTCTCAGTTCTTTGATGGGGAAATATACTAAATTTTCAAGTATGGTTGTTATTAATGCAGTAAAACCAAGATTCTCAAATAAAATAAAGCGGTGCCTCCAAAATGTAACCTTATACTGGAAGTATAAACAAATACCAGCAAATCTGTGTTAGATCAATATAAAGTATTTATTAAAAGCTATAGGATTTAAATAAATAATATTAGAAGAAACAAACAATTGTTTTAGGGTAAACAAACAAAATAATTGAAATAGAAAAGAAACAGTATTGTGAAAATAATTAAAACAGTTACCCAAATTAAATAGTCTCTCCTCCTTTATGTCTAAGAGAGCTATGGTTTTAAACCTTACAATAAAAATAACAGCACTTTACAGGTTTTACTCACAATTAACACACTTTTCCCTAGACAACTTGTGTGCAAAATAGGGATTTACTACAAATACAGAGAAAATAAAACCAAAAGTCTTCCAACAATCAAACAAAACACATTTCCCTGAATCAAACAGTCATTCGGTTCTGTTGAACGAGTCAGAGCGATTCAAAGTGATTCAAATGAACCGATTCAATGGCAGTTCAAACAAATAAATCTTAAACAATCGCAGTTTTACAACTCAAAAAGTATCTATGTCACTCTTATCGGTGTGTGTGTGTGTTATTCGTTGGGGCCCAGTATCGTTGGTGCACATATAAAGCAACTGTTTCCCGAGAAATGGCAGCCACGTTACTCACGAATCCATACGGCAGCGATCATCAATAGGTCCCCGCGACAGAAAACATCCATGCCTTGATGACACTTTCAATTGAGATCAGCAGTTGAAGATGGTCGAAATATCCAACCACAGCAAAGTCACCTGGAAATGCGGGGCAGAAGAACGGCGCGCAATCGCCAGCCGTCACTCCAAAGTTTCCTAGTCTACCTCGAATGTAGCCTGATGTAGACGTCCGTCTTCTGTATAACATGAAGGGTTGGTCCACAACACAAACAGAAAACACAGTAACAATCCCGCTAGCCTCGCTAAACGATGGTCAACTGGTTATCTTCTGTTTTTTTAGTTTCTTTTCCTGTGAGAGAACAGGCCAGAGCACACTGAGTTGTCTTCTCCGTCCCTGCTTGTTTTCTGTTCTGCTCTCATTGGCCAACGTAACCCATCAATCAACTTTGGAGAACACGGTCATTGGCTCAAGCTATTAGTACAGATTAGTACAAAAATACACTTTCACCAAAATAGAGAAAAACAAACAATATCAACTTTACATTATTAATGTTTCAGAAGAAATGTTTGAAAATAAATACAAATAAATTCTTTCTCACTATACAGATTATAATACTGACTTATTTACACATATTATAGAGCTGGTTACAATATTATTGTCTATTAAGGCAAATAACTAGATTACAGATGTCCATGCAAGCATAAACAGTAGTGTCCAGGGGCGGATCTAAAAAAGTTATTCATGGGGTGGCATTAAAATTATGAGGAGTGGCAACACTAAAGCAAGCATCCTTGCATGGTTTTTGTGGATTCAAGGAACGCTATTCTTATTCAGTGTATACACACATTTTTACATTGTCCTAAAAAAAGAGATAAAGGCTGATGTGTGATTGACTTGAACCTGGTATCTGGATTGGAAAGTCAGATAAATTAAAGGAGATGGTATGGTATGTTTAACTTCTCTTTGCTGAGTTCTATGCAAATCTGTAGCCAGTTTAAGTCTATGCCAAATTTGATTAACAAAGCATGACAAACAATGCAGACTGCATATGGATACAACTTCTCAGTGAATCAAGTTTCCTTAAGTCAAAAACAAATAATACACAACATACACTACACTGAACAATTTCGATTAGCTAACAAGGTAAGGCTAACAATAAATATAACTGATTCAAAAAACTTGCTATTTGGTCATCATATAACGAGCAAGCAACTATCTCAGACAACACAGATTTTTTTTACCTTAATTTGGCATTCATTGTTTAAGTATTAAAGTAATTCAGTACCTGGATTTGTTTCTCAACTTCAGCATATCGATGGACTGGACACGGCCAAATGCGTTGTTGTCACGTGATGCCAGTTATCAAAGGTTCAGACAATCTTGAATGTTCAAGCTACTGAACAACATACTTTTTAAAATAGTTTACAGTTAAGCTGTTAGTCATTAATATACACACAGATATCAAAATAACTGCTTCGGTTTGTTAAAAGAGCCGGATTGAGTCATCTGTGTGTGATGATCTCGCTAGTTGCACTAATTGATTCACTAAAACAAAGCAGTTCATAAGAGTCGTTTGTTCGGACTATGCTTTAATAGAAAGACGAGATTTTGTTCTATTATTTATGGGTTTTAGCGTGGAATAAAGAGCAACAACGGAAATGCAGGTGAACAAACCCCGGAGGTTTAATTGAACAAAGGTAAGATGTAAACAATCTGATAATTAAAGGTTCACGAAGTTTCAGTGGTGCGTTGTGCTCACTCTCAGTGTGGATGTGCTCAAGTGCAGAGTTCACGAACTGTAATCTGTAGGAGACAGTGGTCAGTGGCCTGCTGAAGGCGCTTGATTTTTATGTCATCAAAATAGAGAGTCGCTGCTGTAAATCGGTTGAGGAAACGCTTTTATTTTTAGAACACTAGGACACTAGTGCTGGGGTGGCAAATGGGGTATAGATCCGCCCCTGGTAGTGTCTTCGAAGAAAATGAAAGATCCAGTAGGGCATCCTGCTGATTTGATTCAAAGGGCAATATTTTGTCAGATGGCTGACCGGTCAGGTATACATCCGCGCTAGTATATCAAGGTGAAAGTCATCATAGCTTGCGTAGAATAGACCCAGCTCCCAACTCAATTTTGAGAATAGATTAACGGCGATATTTTTTTTATCGCGCGATAAGAGACTCGCGTTAACGCAGCACGTTAACGCCGATAACGGCCCAGCACTAATTATAATCCACACGAATTATAATTGCATGAATACACAAAAACACTGATACCTACGTGCCTTTTGGATAGTTTTTTATGTGGGGAATGCATTTTGTTTTGCTTTAAGGTTGTAAAAAGTTTTACAACTGTATGTATAAATGTGCTTACATAGTATTATCATCAGACATGTTCAAATAAGTGTATCGCTCGCGTACACACAGCCCACTTAGTAACAGACGACATAAATGAGGCGTGAGGGACAAGTCTATCAAATGCCTGCCATCATGGACACAGAACAACATTCAATATTCTTTTTTTTTTGTCACGAAGTACAGCGAAAAGCAGCCCATACTGTCACATATGCTGTACATTTTAAGGAGTGTAAATACTGCCGTTATGACAGAGTTAAGAGTGTTCAGATGAAGAAAAAAGCAGACGGAAAATCCTTTGATCAAATGACAGTTAATAGGGGTGTCAAAATTAATCGTTTCTTCGGTGCACCGCGATGCAGACGCGGACAATTCGGTATCGGTTCAGTAATAATCATAACTGGTTATCATGTACTGACGTCATTTATCTCACAAGCGATATGTCGCCGTAGCTTACTATGGCGAGGGAGGCGAGCTGCGAGCGTGAGTATTTACAACGCTCTAACTACGAAAAACACACAATGTGCACAATTTTACTGCGTGTGTGTTTGCTGGACTGTGTTTCACTGAAACTTACAGCAAAAGCCCCTATTTCACAGCGATTAAGAGAATGAAAGTAATCTCCATTTCTCTCTCTCTGTCTCACTGTGGCCCATGAGTGCATCTGCAAAGAGCGCCAGCGTGTAAAAGCCAATCGCAGCCCTTTCTGTTGAGCGCGTGACCAATCAAAGGGGTGTAAGAAAGGACTTGGTAGACAAGGCTCAGAAAGCGAGCGGGATATTTATATTTGTTTATTTGCTATAGACCATTTCAATGTGGTCATGTCATTGGCCCATGAACATTTCCTGCTTGACGTTAAACTATTTCCTAACTGTAACAAGAGGCAATTTAATCATAACTTGACTTTAAATCAGCTGTCATATCACTATTTATCAATATGTGGACCTTTTTGGATTCTCAGAAGCAATGGAAATTAAAAATGTAAAACAGGAAATACGTTAGGGCCATTGTTTTTGTTTACATCCCTCAAAATGGTCTATAAATGCTCGTGTTGTTTAAAGGTACAGTTTATATATCTGACTGTTTGTATTAAAGGACAAAATTGTTTTACAAATAGTAAATATAAATATATTTATACATTTTAATACAAGAATTACTGTGCTGTGAGGAAAATATAAAACTGTGTATGGAAATAACCGTCAATGCACCGTGATGCACAGAGATATCGTATTGAACCGAATCGATGGCATGATAATCGTAACCGAACCGAACCGTGAGACCAGTGTAGGTTCACACCTCTAACAGTTAATATGTATTTTTTTTACAGGTTTATTCACACGTTTGCATTACTGAGAGCAGGAAAGAGACAGACTGCACTGGTAAAGCAGCATCTTCAGAATACCGTTTAATTAAAATAAATGATCAACAAATGAATCTGTTTTGACAGTCTTTACAAGTGAAGGCATTATCTACACAATATCAATTCCTACTTAGAAAATTATTACAAACAATAAAATACTATGAAAATACTTAAATAACAGACAAATCCAGATGCCCAACACAAGCGAGCTGCGCTCCAGACCAGTTCAGCTCAATGACGTATAATATCTCCGACACCTGCTGTAGTCCCGTTTAACCACCCATGACGTGGAGTCCCACAAGGCTCGATTCTGGCACCTCTCCTGTTCAACCTTTATATGCTCCCTCTGAGCCAAATAATGAGAAAGAACCAAATCTCCTACCACAGCTATGCTGATGACACTCAGATCTACTTAGCCTTACTGCCTAATAACTACAGCCCTATTGACACCCTCTGCCAATGCATTGATGAAATGAACAGTTGGATGTGCCAAAACTTTCTTCAGTTAAACAAAGAGAAAACTGAAGTCATTGCGTTTGGGAACAGAGATGAGGGTCAAACAACAAAAAATAAGGTCAAGAATCTTGGTGTGACTCTGGAGTCAGATCTGAGTTTAATAGTCATGTCAAAGCAGTTAGTAAATCAGCATACTATCATCTCAAAAACACTGCAAGAATCAGATGCTTTGTTTCCAGTGAAGACTTAGAGAAACTTGTTGATGCTTTTATCAGCAGCAGGGTGGATTACTGTAACGGCCTCCTCACGGGCCTTCCCAAAAAGACAATCAGACAGTTGCAGCTCATCCAGAACGCTGCGGCCAGGATTCTGACCAGAACCAGGAGATCAGAGCACATCACACCTGTCCTCAGGTCTTTACACTGGCTCTGTTACATTCAGAATAGATTTTAAAGTAGTACTACTTGTCTATAAATCACTAAATGGCCTAGGACCTCAATACATTACAGATATGCTTACTGAATACAAACCTAACAGATCACTCAGATCTTTAGGATCATATAAACTAGAAATTCCAAGAGTTCAGTCAAAGCAGGGTGAATCGGCTTTCAGCTACTAACAGCGCCCCTCGCTGCTGGAATCAGCTTCCAGAAATGATCAGATGTGCTCCAACATTAGGCACATTCAAATCCAGACTGAAAACACATCTGTTTAGCTGTGCCTTTACTGAATGAGCACTGTGCTACGTCCGACAAATAGCACTATTATGCTTTTCTCTTCTTTTTCATTCTTTTACAACCTGTTTTAACACATTTTTATCTGTTTTTATCTGTTTTTTATTATCTGTTTTTATTTTTTCTTACACTTGTCTTTTTTATTCCTGTTTATGTAAAGCACTTTGAATTGCCACTGTGTATGAAATGTGCTATATAAATAAACTTGCCTTGCCTTAGCAACTTGATAGCAACCGTCTTATTAAAGAAGCGTAACTGATAGAAAAATCATCAAGAGTTTGATGTAACTGATGTGTTTTATGTCGTAGAATAAAACGTGAAAGTATTTTGAGTTTGTGTTAGCCACGAACCTTATTTAAGCGATTTAACTGAAATCCCATTAAAAAAACCCATTGACTTTGGGACGAGGGAACGGGAACTGCTAAAATGCTAACTCGCTTCCGGGTTTTTGCATACAAATTGACATCATAGTTCCCCCACTCTATTGGCTTGTTTGTTACTTTTCGGATGTTTTCACCATAGAGATGTCTGTGTTATTAACAAGAGTAAATAAACCTCAGACATTCTTCCCGTCATTTAGACAATCTACACACCGACATGTCTCGCTCTCTTCTCTCCGACAGCGAGTTTGACTGTCTGATCTGTCAGTGTCAGTCACTCTAATTACAGTCTGAATGTCAGCGCGGGAATGCAGGTACTGTACATTTACTCATTTTAGCAAATGTACCGAGTGCTTTACTTTAACACGAGAGCGCAGTCATATACGTTAATTGCAAAAAAAAAAAAAACAAACGGGATATGTGAGCCTTAAATAGGCGTTTTCAAGTGAACTGCAAGTCTCCTCATGGTGTTTCTGTGCTCAGACTGTATACAATTATGATTTCTTCACTATTAAAGTAGAAATTATTCATCTTTGCTCCTCGACTTAACTTTCTCAAAAATATAAGAGAAGAGTTCTGTGTATTTTTACTCAATATTAGTATTATTTACTAAAATGAGCATTATTTTAGCAATGCAATAGTATTTTTACTGGAGAACACATTTTCAGTTCTCTTTCCATTTGCGAGAAAATCAACAAATAAAAAACATTACACAAGCTCATTTACTACAGGTTTATTATTCATTCATTCATTTTCTTTTTGGGTAGTCCCTTTCGGTTTATTGTATTATTAATAGTGCTGGGCCGTTAATGGCGTTAATGTGCTGCATTAACTCGAGACTCTTATCGCGCGATAAAAAAAAATATCGCCGTTAATCTATTCTCAAAGTTGGGTTGGGAGCTGGGTCTATTTTACGCAAGCTATGATGACTTTCACCTTGATATATTACCGCGGATGTATACCTGACTGGTGAGCCGTCTGCTCTTTTGAATCAGCAGAGGCTCTAACTGCAGTTTGGCAGTTTCACTTTTCATTTATTCCTTCGTGACAAACTGGGGTATTAGACGCAAATACGGAGTAAGGACAGGTGAGAGAGTTATGGAATTTAATGACGCATGCCAAATGGCAAGAAAAAAAACTTCCGCATTTCACGATGTGTGTGTGTTTGTGTATGTGTGTGTGCAGTCCTTTCTGACAGCCGCGTGTGGACCTTGTCGGAAAATATGGCGAAAGGTCCTAAAGACCGCGGTGTTTACTTCAATAATGCCACTAATATCTGCATACTCCACGTCTTAATTCCATTTCTGTTTAGTTCAGTGATGACTTTAGTCGGATTAAGCTCATCAGAATTCGCTGTTTGGAGCTTATGTAGGCCTACAGTTCAACATTCATGTTTAACTGAATAAACAGTTAGTAAACACAAGTACATCTTATTGAACATCATTTATTTTCATCACCAATTATCATAGTAGAACAGTTTCTCAAGCAGTTTGTGATGCATTTTGGAAACATTTCGGAGATGAGACCCTGGTCTAATGCGACACCCGGCTTGAGAAACCTGTTGTCAAAGACTTATTATATGGGTAACACACATATTCTGAATGCCTTCGGCAGAATTCAAATGAGCCGTTTTAATCTAGATTAATTTTGAAATTAATCTAGATTTAAAAAATTACTCTATGCCCACCTATAATTATTAATATTATATAATTAATGTTTTATCTGTATAAATGGATAGATCCTATGGACTGTTGTTATGGATTTCTGAGATTACATGTCAGGTGTTTAATACTGTACTCTCACCAAATTCTGATCACACGTCACTGCTGTCCTGCTGGTTAGACTACAACACTTATTTTTCCAAACTGTTTTGGACATTTTTTATGAATTTGTATTATCAAACATATTCAATAACTGTATTGATCCGAAAAATACGAATCTGCGAATCTGTTGCTAACTTTACTGAACTGAGAGAGTCAGAAGATGAGGCAACATAAAAGTTTAAGCCAACCTGTGGCCTCACTTCGCTTATCAACACGTGCATATACACCTATAAATCACTCGCATATACACCTATACTATTGAATGTTCAAAACATGTATGAAACCTGCGCATATACATATAAACTTGATGCATGCACACACCCACATATGCATATAAACTCGCCGATCCTTGCATATACTCCCACATTAACACACGCACAAACAAACTCGATCCTTGCATAAAAACCAAAATGAACACTCACATACACAAACTCGCTGATGCTGGCATTTAGCACTCGTGCACTTACAAAATAAAACTCACAAACATATTGATCAGGAATCAGGTTATTGCAAAGCTGATGAAGTAGAAAGAATGTGATCAATAGAGCTATTAAATCTGTTAAATAATGAAAACGTGTTATATAAAATATTCGTCTATATAAATAGACTATATAAAATATATAAGAGATATTTATGCTAAACCTTTCAATTTAATGAGGTAATTACATACACAAATATAAATAGACAGATAAAACCCTTAAAGGACGTTCAAGATCAAAAGCAATTAGAATTATGAATATACTCAAACAACTCTTCTATTGCAGATATTAATGTAGCCTTTACTCTTTATGATTTTTTATTATTATAATTATTATTCTTTTTCTATGTTTTTTAGGATGTGGATGTCATAATTGTAAGATTTTAGTATTATTTTGATTGTTAAATATTCAGCATATACAAAAAAAAAACACTGATAAAAGTTTCTGTTCATCACGTTGGTCAAGCTAACCCCCACAAACTGTCTATATATTATAAGCTGAGTCTGAGAGTTTTATTTATTTGATAGTTTATTTCACATTTCTTGTTTGTAAAGGCTAAATAAAAATAAAAAGTAAACAAATTTTTTTGTACTGTTTTTATTTTAAAAAAAAAGTTATAAGAGTCTGGATGTTATTATCGACTTTGCAAATTCACTTTGCAGACATTTGTAGGTACAGACATCCATTGTGTGCGTTCTTGGCAGTTTTTCCTTTCTTTTTAATATTGTCCATATCGATATCGGAATTATATCGTATCGACCGAAATAAAAAAATATATCGTGATATAAATTTTTGCCATATCGTCCAGCCCTACGCGTTTATTTAAAATAAAACAATAAAATCATGAGGAACACATTAAATCATGTTTGCTGTATTGTCTGCAATGAAACACAAGTCAAAGTAAATGTAGAAATGACTTCTTTCTCTCTTTATTTGTGTTCTCCATACTGTCCCACTTTATCTTCTCATGATAATAAATGTTTAATAAAGATGAAAATAAAAGACAACTGAGTGTCCATCTCTGTGTTACCCTGAGAATATAAAGTGAGTTTCTATTTCTCTCTTTATTTCAAGTCTTTAACTCTTTTGCCTATAGTGCAGACGATACATCAGATGAACTGTTCAAAGCTTTTGATCTGTGTTTTTCTTCAGGCTCATGAATCAGGAATAAACACAAACCTGTTTGTTCTTCAGTGTCTTCATCTGTAATTCTGCAGGCTTCTGGATCACTCATCTTCCCACTGTCCTTCAATAAACTCAGATTTGACTTCTGTCTGAAGGTCTGATGCTCGTCCTCACTTGTAGACTGATGGGAATATTCCAGTATTTAGAGCTGAAATGAAGGAGGAGGAGCTTCACTAACAGAGAAACAGATCTGCCAAGACTAATGTAGTCACAGCAAAATTTCCAGTGTTGTTTGGAGTTTTTTTTATAGTGTTAATTTTTTTGAGTTAAAAAGTGTTATTTGTGGTGTTAATTTACGTGACATAAACACCTGCAGTGTACCCTTGTGGTCAGAGTAAGGGTTATTACTGTGAGTTAACATAATTACACTAGAAACGAGTTGGTTCCATTTCCGGTCGCTTCACCTTACTTCCTCTTTGATTAATGGCGGACGGCACACGGAGAGCAGTTTTCAAACAGGTAACTGTTATATTACTTATTTAACCACAAATATTCAATACATTTTTACATGCTTTGTTTCTCAATGTTAAATTAATATTCGTAAATATTCTAACCGAGTTTTCAAGTTCTAACCACTTATCAATTTATACATGACAGACAATCATCTAGAGCCACGAGACAAGCTGGTTCAGCGGGAAAATAAAGGTAAGTAACGTTAAACATTTTACAGTTAACAGTTTTAACGAGTTCTTATATTTGAATCAGTTAAGTATTTGAGCCTGTAACGATAAATTGGCAGTAATGATTCATTTAACCGTTTGAATTGTTTAAACTGTTTAATTGTTTAATATATCTGTAAAGCAGCAGCTGTCAATACTTAGTTGAACTTTAGCTTCGTGTGTAATCTAACGTTATCCATGTTCACTGTTCAGTGTGATTGATTTGTGGCGCGAGCAGCGGGAGTCGCAGGCTGCCTGCACTCGCTTTCATCGGTGCTTTTAAACGGTGAATAACGTTATACGATTGAAGTGGAAAGGTACAGACCTGCATTTCATAATACGTTCAAAACAGACGCAAAATAACCTCGCTGTAAATGTTAGCCGTGCTTGTTGACAAGAGGGGATAGCCAGTTCAGAAATGATTCTTCTTTAACCGGTTCTTTTAAGTGAATCAGTCGAACCAGTTCACTAAATTGAACTGAATCATTTGAAACGGTTCGCTTCTCCGGTAAGCATCAATCCACAAATTGCTTACTTTATAACCTGTCTGACACTCCGTTTCGCTTAAAAATACAGTATTTCGAGTTTCGACTTATTCAGTAAGTGTAACAGACGGAACTGCTGTGAAAAGAACCGATGATGAGCACGAATCGAGTACGTTAGTGATTTTTGTGTAACGTTAGTGTATAACCATAGACTGTTAAAGATAAAACCCAACAGTGGAGCTGAGCTCCACTAACAACGATCGAAAAATGGCAAGCTCAGAAGAGACGAACCAGAGCAGACCGTTATTGCCATCGTTTACCAAGGAAATTTCATTGTTAATTTTTAAGGTAGTAGTCGAATAATATTGATATAATATTGAAGTGCTGTTCAATTGCATTGCATGAGGAGCTGTCTTGTGTAACGTTAGATAGAACTGTAAGTACTCTTAACTTTTGAAGATCTTTCATTAATACATAGATGTGTAAACAAACGTGTTTTTTAATCTGTAATGTGCATTTATACAAGTGTAATTTTCCTATACGTCTTTTTTTGCTAACTATAGTCAGAAATTGGTATGTAGAAATCTCAATATTAAAAAACAAGCAAAAAAAGAACGTTAATATTTTGCTATTTTTAGAAAAAGAAAAATGTAATGTGCATTTTTATTTATATGTACTATTCATAATAACATCAGCTTCTGTATCACATTAACATGAAATTGAATACAAATTAACTTGATTTAATTTTACTATGTTTACAAATTTGTGATGGATTCTTGTTAATAATAAAGTGATATAATATGTATTTTTCAACCGCTTCCATGTTGGTGAAGGTTTAATATCAAGGAGTGAAAAAATATGTAAAATTGCTTACAGATTTTACATTCCAATATTTTCTCAGTGAAGGTAAGTTAAGATTGTGCTGGTCAGAGGTGTTCTTATTGAAGTCATAACCATTTCCTGTGTCTGTTTTTTTTCTTCAGTGTAAAGCAAATTTGGATTGCCAACAACTGCAGATCTTCAAATTTTTCAATGACACAGACACTAATGTAGAAGAGGACATCTTCCATAAGTTAATGGACGGCAGTCCACATTTATGCTTGACTGTAAGATGTTTGGGAGAAAATATTTCTGTTGGCCTGCCTGAAGGTAATTATTAATAAATCTCTGGACATTTTTTAAATGCCTCTGTTTTAGAGTAGTATAGGTCAGAACAGTTAGAATTAAGTAAAAAGAAGAGAACTGTAAAACTCATAGAAGAGCTTACTGAACAGTGAAGTATGTACAGAAATTAAGAGGTTTTATACGTTTCTTGACTATTGCCATGTGTTTGTTTGGTTTAATATTTAAACCTAACAGCTTAAGTTCATGTTATGCCTAGTGATGAAAGGTTGATCAAAATAATCTATCAAAACCACAATGTAGAAAAACATTTAGGATGATTGTGTATAATAAAAGCTATTAGTTTTTAGTTTAGTTCATTGTTTAAAATGAAGTTGAAATATAAGGTAAATTGATCGTCAACTAAAGAAAATATAATGTAAAGGGTAATAATAAGGTTTTCCATTTCTCCATCAGTGATTTCACCCACAAGATCATCAACAGCCAGCACATGTACTGATACAGTTTCACTCTCTTCAACAGATCATGAAGACCCAGAGCGAACAATGCAGAATCAATTGACAAGGGCCAGCAGGTGCTTGATGGTAGATGGTGAAAGGGCAAAACGGGTATATGCATATGTTGTTTGTTATGGTTAATTTAATCATATTCTAATTCACTTTTATTATTTTACAAGTATTACCTTTTTTTCTGGTCACTTTATCAGATTGTCCAAGATGCTTTGGAAAAGCAAACTGGTGGTGATGAAGTACTTGACGAATACGAGGTCACAAAAACTTTAAGGCACAGCACTAGATGGCAGCTGGTTAATATTGTCGTCAGTCATATGACAGAGATTCATGGGTAAGATTTCATTAAATATATGCAAGAAAAGTATTGATTTTTTTTTTTTACCAAAAACAATTAAAAAATTTAAGTACTGTTCTTAATCAAATATTTTACTGAATGTTAGGAGAATACCCACCCGCAAGCAACGGGAGACTTATGCCTTGGGCATTATTTCTCTTTTTCCAAGCCTGAGAGACCCGTTTTCCGCAAAAGGCTATGTAAGAAATTGTCTTATTGTACTTAACACAAACTTGTTCATCTGTTTTAATTATTTAAAGCAGGGGTGCCCAAACCTTGGTCCTGGAAGGCCAGTGTTCTGCAGAGTTTAGCTCCAACTGCAATTAAACACAAGCTCTTAACTAGTATACTAGAAACCTCCTGGCAGGTGTGTTGAAGCAAGTTGGAGCTAAACTCTGCAAGACATCGGCCCTCCAGGACCGAGTGTGGACACCCCTGGTTTAAAGGTTTGTGTTTTTAATTTTTATTTGCATCATACAGTTAGACTTTTTAATGTAACTGACATATCTTAAAAGTTTCTTATCTATATTACAGGAACATTTTTACGATCCAGAAAAGGGAACAGGTTTCATCGCCTGGCGCCTTAAAACTTTGTCTAGGAAGAACCCTAAACGTATTCACTTGGAGATTTCTGAAATTGGAGGGCCAAGTCGCAAACGAAGAATAGACACTGGGCAACAACTTGAAGGGGATGCATGCAGGGAGGCAATTTCCTTCCTTGTCCATACTGCTGATGAAAGTGAAGTTTTGCTAAAGATGAAGGAAACTTTTAAGCATAGACGAGAACTGGTGCATAATCCTAAAAAAATCAGCCAACATCCTTGACATCTTTCCAAGATTTTTGGATGTGAAGGGATTGGTAAATATGGAACTTTTTTTTTCAAATATTTAGTTTTTAAGTGTGTTTATGCAGCTATATGGTGGGTTTTGTCACTTCATTTTCATGCCGCACGTAATTGCTACTTGGCCTTATTCATATATTTGACATTTGCTCACACACACCTCTTAAACATCATTGTAGTAATTATCAGAACTAACTGTAAAACATTTAAATTTGTGCATGATTTTTAATTTTATCAAACAACCTGGAAAAACCTATAGTTTATAATAAATCTAATATGCTTCTTCCTTAGATTAATCTGGACTTTGGTCTGCTGTTCAATGCTGAAACATCCAACAAGTTGCTTGAGAGGTGGGAGACCGCATTTAAGAACAAGATCATCAATGAGGCAAAATCTCCAACTTCAACTGCTGACGTTCATTGTCTTATTAATTCAGCAAAAGGACAAGGATCTGAAAATGGTACGGTTTCTAAGGATTTTGTAGTTTGAAATTTGCTTTGGTTTCTTTTGTATTTGTGAGCCTTAAGTGTGAATGTGTGCTTGCTTTATTTTATTATTAATACATCTAACTTTTTTACCATCATTCATTCAGACTGGGATAGTGATATGTCAGCTGTCCTACTCCTTCTGCATCTCCTGACTCCTCCTTCTGGGAGAAGGAAGACTAAGATCAGTCCAACAGAGGCTGTTGAAAGACTTGTGCATTTCCATAAGGTAAAACTCACAATATTTTAGAAAGTCTTTTCTAAATTATTATTTTTAAGGTTGTTAAAACCATATGCGATGCTGTAAAATGTACCTTTTGAAACTTTTTTTTTTAAAAATCAATCCATTCGGTCCCACTTTATATTGTGTCGCTTATACCTGTGAACTTACATGGTAATTAGATGTGTAAGTAGTATGTAACTACAGTGCATGTACACACTGGTACAGAGTATTTACTTGTGTATACTGGTGTAACTACACTCATGTAACAACCCACTGAATAGTATGTGTAAGTACAAATGTGTAACAGGACATTGGTAACAACAGTAGGAAAGTACACATCTGTAACAAGAATTATGTAAGTGCATTGTGTAACAACAATATGTACTTGCAGATGTTTTCCCACTTCCACACCTGTTTGCAGATCATGCACTTGTGAACACTGTATGGCAGAACTAATGCTGCATTAGAAGGTTTCACCTTGTGATACAAGTGTACTTGCATGGTAAATCCACAGGATCCACTCAATATAAAGTGTAAAATGGTCACAAATTACTGTTCATATATTCATTCATTTTCTTTTCGGCTTAGATGGGTTGCAGCTGGAAGGGCATTCACTGTGTAAAACATATGCTGGATAAGTTGGCGGTTCATTCCGCTGTGGCGACCCCAGATTAATAAAGGGACTAGGCCGAAACGAAAATGAATTTTATTTTAAACTTTATATTGTGGACTGTTCCTGTGGAGTTACCATGTAACTACACTGTTATTAAAGTGTTGCATAGAAGATATTTCTACAAGTTACACAGTCATTTGTGACCATTTTACACTTTATATTAAGTGGAAAGTTCCTGTGGAGTTACCATGTAAGTACACTGGTATCACAAGGTGAAACCTACTAATGCAGCATTAGTTCTGCCATACAGTGTTCACAAGTGCATGATCTGCAAACAGGTGTGGAAGTGGGAAAACATCTGCAAGTACATATTGTTGTTACGCAATGCACTTACATAATTTTTGTTACAGATGTGTACTTTCCTACTGTTGTTACCAATGTCCTGTTACACATTTGTACTTACACATACTATTCAGTGGGTTGTTACATGAGTGTAGTTACACCAGTAATACAAAAGTAAATACTATGTAAACGTGTGTACATACACTGTAGTTACATACTACTTACACATCTAATTACCATGTAAGTTCACAGGTATAAGCGACACTTAATATAAAGTGGGACCAAACAGGGTCGTGGTAATTCTTTTCCCTGTCACACTACACAATGAATGACATGAACACGTTTTATTTTTGCGCTTTGGATAAAGGTGGTTTTGTTTAATTTTTAGTGTTGTTTTCATTAACAAAATTGTAAGTTTCCTAACAGGTTTCCTGCATTTAATGACATATTTTTGACTGTTTTTTGCAGTCTTGCACCAGCATTGAAGGCCATCTCAGTGAGAGGAAGGGCCATCAGTCATATCCACTAGGATCAGGAAGGATCAAGGGGAGGATCGACCATTTCTATGTGGTTATGGACAAACATCTCATCCCTTGTGCAGCAACCAGCTCCTTGAGTGCTGTTGATGAACTTTTTAAAGACCATGTGTTCAACTTGACTTACGAGGAAGCCCTTGTCAACATCTTTACCTTTCTGCAGACTACAATCTACAACATCGATGTTGGACTTACCAGTAAGTCACCCAGGGTAAAGGAACTGTGTGCAAAGCATTTACACAAAATGTTTATTTTACAGTAATGTGTTTCTGTTGTCAAAGCTTGCAAGCAAGCAGCACCTCTTTAAGACGCTCACAGTTTTTGACACTGAAAATGCTGTACATTTTATGTTGGTGTAACTTGTTAAAAATAAAAGTTTAAACTGGTAAACTGTTCTGACTTTTTTTGATCAATGCAAACTGTCCTGTAATGCAGTCAACAACATATATAACTAAATATACATTTAAATATCAACCTAGGTATGTATGAACACTATATTACTAGTGTTAAGAAGAACACTCTAAGTGTTAAGCTATTAACACTGCGAGTGTAGTTTTAAAATATTTACTTTATGCAAATAGGGAAAGGGAGTGGAAAACACAGAGTTAAAGTTAACACTAGCAGTGCTTTTTTTAACACTATGCAAGTGTAAAAATAAATACACTTTTTCAAGTGTAAATTTAACTCAATTTAGTGTGGACCTATATAAACACTAAAGAAGTGTTAATTTTCACACTTTGAGAGTGAAATTAACACTTCAAATTTTGCTGTGGTGTAGCGTGTGCAAAACAAAGGCAGCGGCCTATTGATGTCTAATAAAGCCAATAGAAAACAGAAGAGATGAGCACATTCTACATCAACATTATAGAGATGATCATTCACACTTAAAGCGCTTTTGGAGACTAATGAATGTGTCCAGGATCCAAACATCAGTATACATTTATACAGAAACCACAGCTTTCATCTATTACACATCATCACACTCCATGAGTTTAGCTAGCAGTTAGCACCTGTGTGAGCTTGTGTTGGGGTAAAGTTGGTTTATATTGGCACTTTCAGACGCTCTTCTTAATAATATCATTTCACTAAAGTATTATTTGCACATTCAGATTAGCCAAATCATGTTAGCAGCCAACCACTGTCAGAGTACAACATTGATCACGATCAGAGAAATAAAGCTAATGATGTTTATGTGTTGAGAAATGTTGGTGTCTTTATCTGTGAACTTTATTGATATCTGTGTTTTGTTGCTTTATATGTAACTGCTTCATATGTACTGTATATGGTGTCTTTAATAATGAGCAATTCCAGCGTTATGGACGTGACGTTTGTCACATACGTTTGCAGTGTATGTGACCTAAAGAGTTTACAGAATACAACATACTTTGTAGAAATTCTGTGAATTAAACTGCACAACCCAACAGAAATAATGCTAATCAAATGGATCAGAGTCAGTCGGCTCTCTATTGAACAAACATTATTGACTTTATTTGACATTTTCTGCGTTTATGAGGGAAAAGCTTGGTTATGGATGTGACAGATGGGAAATTTACACTTGTGTGTCTTTGATAAATCAAATATAATTGCTTGAAAACACTGACAGAGACATTTTTGAGTATGTTTACAGCACTGTACAACACAAGCCTACACAAAAACACTCGCTATTTTGGTAAAAACTTATTTTTTTCATGGCAAGGTTGACATTAGCATGTGATTTCAGACCAAATATCCAAAGTACCACGGTAAACAATATAGGGAGCATGTCAGAAGTGTTCACTGAAGCCATGTGTGTATATAAAACCAACTTTAGCTCAGCGGTTAATGGATAAATGAAGTGTCCAACTATAAGAGAGGAGAAAAGTGTGTGTAAAGCTCTGAGCAGCCTGACGAATGGCGGAGCGCCTCTATTGCTGCTGCTGTAAACACCTCCTGACAATGAGCAATCTAGAAGACTTCTGACTCCTTTCTGTCCTCACTTCTTTGTTTTGATGAACTGTTATGAACTAGGCCAGTTTCCCACAACATATGTAGTATTATAAGTCACACTTACAGGCGATTTCAGAGCGAATATTAAAGTAAACAATATGAGCCCGTTAAAATGAAGTGTGTGAATATAAGAGCAGCTTTAGCTCAATGTGTGCTGTTTCTCTGCCCTCTAACACAGTATACAGAATAATAATGAGTGCATGTACAGCTCACACAGGAAATAAACAGCATTATTAAACATGTTAGAACTCTTGTAACATTAGTCAGCTTAACTCACGCTCAGTCTCCAGTAGTTTGCTCTGAATTCTCCACGGAGATTTCTCACATGCAGGAACAACGATCGTGTGAGCAGCAAATGAAGCCGTTCAAGAAGCGAAATCACACGACTGCAGCCACTACACACTCACAAACTGATAGACAACGGGACTCTTCCTCTCCTTCACAGTTGTGTCCACTACATCTCTCTGTAACTCCTGCTTCACACACTGCGCTCTCTTCTTCCTATGAGTTTTATTGGCGGTTGGTATATCACTTCTTGGTGCATTACCGCCCCCTGCTGGTTAGGAGTGTGGGCCATGATCGATCTAATTTCTTTTATCTAATTTAGACAGTTTTAAAAATAAAATATTTTTTTATACAGTCCTCATCTGACTTGCTTTTTTAATATTTTAACCAAATTAAATTCATATTAACTCTTTTCAAATATAACATAAATACTTTCCTACCCCTATACTTTGGGCTTTTCATAATGACATGCTCTGATGTTGTTTCATTTTGTACAATGTACTGTTGAGTCATGTTTGTCCAAATCTAATTCCTGAAATTAAACTCTCTTCCCTCCTACTTCTACTTGTTATTCTTCCTTTATCCACATTTCTTTGGATATTGAACAGCCATCTCACAGCAGCGGGAGTGTTGGCGGGTATGGTGTACTACTGGGGCATTTAACTAAATATCAACTGGATCTTGACCCGGTTACATGTATTATAGTGTTTAAAATATATTTTGATTACTTCAACACTGAATTTATTACTATAAAGCGACCGTTCCACAAAAACTATTCATTTACTGTTATATAAACTGAAGTAAAATGTGTGATTTAACTTTTACTCCTGGCTCTTTCACCTCGTTGATCTGTAATAATGTCTGGAGTTCCAGATTCTGTTCTTATAGTCGTGTCATTTTTCTTGTCAACACGTTTTATTAACCGTTTTACAATGTTCATGTCCACTCATTCTGCTTTAACTTTAATTAACTACTTTCGTAATGTTTATATGTAACTTTGCATTTATTGTTTCTATTTTTCTTCTGCAATAATCTGTATTATGCTGTAATTATAGTTATACAATTATACAGTAATGCTGCTAAATTCTATGAACTGACAATCCTGGCTTCACTGAAGGAGGAGGGGCATACTAAAGGAGGAGGGGCATCACTTAAGGAGGAGGGGCTTCATTTATAAAGTAGAAACTCTCTCAAGACTAAAAATGTGTTTTATAATATAGACTTGTGCGTAAATGTATAATAAAGAACGACTGTAATAGCCAAAAACTGCAGGTTTATTCAGAATAGACTTATTAATCTATTATTGCTTTAAAACGATGAGAGATCAAATGCGTTTTAATTTCAGTTCTCATTTTCATTATCATGAATTTACAGGACAAGTTCGCTGCTGAATTATGCATTAAATGGATGGATTGATTTTTTTATTCTCATGGCTTGAATGGACAAACATGAACGAAACAATAGCTTATTACAAAACTCAAACACAGATATCATGACGACTTCTTTTTCAGAGGATTTCAGTTTACTCTCACTAAAAACTCCGAATATCAGGATACAAAACAACCACTGGATAAGATTCCCACCTAGTGGTCAATTATAGGAATGGAACTCAATCTACCACAGATAAATTCATCAGTTTATTTTCCTGATGGATGTACCGATCGAGTTTGTTTAAAAATTCCTAAATACATATCAATTATCAAAATGTTTGCCACAAACTTACAAGCTAATTTCAAAACAGCTAACAACAGTTTTAAAGCATGCGTTAGGCTAAAATTGAGTTGTGATTGTGATACCTTCACTTTGTTATGGCACATCATCTTCACAGTTTGGTGTTGTATATTACGCTACAAAAACTGTTTAATAAACTACCAGTACATTATTTGTGATTTTACAGACTCTATATTAATCTTTCTTACATTATATTATTATTTCAAGCTAAAATGTCAACAAAAGTCACTGTTATAATGTTGAATTTTCAACATCAAAAGTGGACAGAGCTGAGATCCACATTGCATAATGCAATTCACAACCAAGCGGAAAAGACGAAATAGGATATTTTTTACAGTGTAGAAAAATATAAACATTGCATTATGAAATATGTGCATTAATAAATACAGAATAAGTGCATAAAGTATTGCGATGATACAGAGGCAGTAATTATAATAAATCAATACATCTGGCTAGGGACGCACAGTCGTTTGTAGTCTTCTGGTTAAATGAGTGTTTGTCTCTTTAAGTCTCAGTCGTCTGTGAAAACATGGCGGAGAAAAGCCAAACTGCAGATGCTGGTGAGTAAAACTAAACCCAGAATGACTGAATGACCGCGTTTATCAGTTCCCGACGGGTCTTTAGCACAAACCCAATGCCAGAATTACTGCAGGACTGATGAAGACGAGATTATTTCAATTATATCTCACTGTATGTCATCCTAATAACAGCAATCATGATGTATATATATATATATATATATATATATATATATATATATATATATATATATATATATATATATATATATATATATATATATATATTTAAGTCGTCTTGTTATTCTTGTATCCTGGAGTACAGTAAGAAAAATAAGTCAAATTCATTCATATTTATCCTTATGCTGTTTTGCATATAGTACATTTTTATTCTCTATTATCATTCATTCATTCATTCATTTTCATCTTACAGTCCCATTATTAATCTGGGGTTGCCACAGCGCAATGAACCACCAACCTATCCAGCACATTTTTATTTTTATGCAGCGGATGCCCTTCCAGCTCAAGCCAGTACTGGGAAATATTCACTATTAATTAAATAGATGTTTAATTAGTTCTTCTCGTATCATTATCAACCGATTAGGTTCTATCAAATATAATATCTATATAATATATCAAGGGGTCACACTGTGGTTAGCACTGTGGCCTCGCAGCAAGAGGGTCGCCGGTTCGAGTCCCGGCTGGGTCAGTTGGTGTTTCTGTGTTTCCTCCACAGTCCAAACACATGCACTATTGAGGAATTGATGAACGAGATTGACCATAGTGTATGAGTGTGAATGAGAGTGTGTGGGTGTTTCCCAGTGATGGGTTGCAGCTGGAAGGGCATCCGCTGCATAAAATGGATTAGTTGGCGCTGATTAATAAGGGGACTAAGCTGAAGGGAAATGAATGAATGAATAGTAATATAGTGGTAACACTTTACTTAAAGGTGCAGTATGTAAGTTTGACACCCAGTGGTTGAACTAGGTATTGCACTCCTGGATCATAATAAAAGTACGCTGGGATGCCAGATTGTGTACAGGAGCGAGTGATTTAAACTGTGTTCTAAATAAAAGCAACGACACGCGACAGAGGGAATATTTTCCATATTAAAAGGAGTTTTTGTCCTAACCAACACCTCGAATTGATATATTAGAAATGGCTTCTATTTCTCACAGCTGAACAACAGAAACCTATGACAGCTAGATCACCTCAGGTAAGCCTTGTGTGCTTTATTCTGTGCTAAATGCTAACAATGCGAGTTTGAATGCATTTTACATGGCATTTGTTGCCATATACTGAAAGCAGAAAGTTCACCTCAGATCTGGAAAATACAATAAACCGTCTGAAATTGAACTTTAGAACTAAACACATATGAGTGATTCAGCATCTACATTGATGTTAAAGTGGGTTAACATGTATTAAATAGATTCTAAACCTTACCGTTTCGTGAGCGAGTGCATATTCTGTGCTTCTGAAAGGCTGTATTTACATTTCTGCCGTGTGTCGTCTGGTGCAAACAGCCAAATAGCTGATCACTGCCTCTCTCGTCACAGCGTGTTGTTAGGACACGCGGTTACAATGTAACCTGCTCACCTAATGTTTACGTTCGTAATATTTATGTAATTTGCTAATTAATAACCTCATGTGGAACTGCATCTGTCTCCCATACTGTTCTTTTTGGTCACGGACGCATGCTTTCAGAGTCTTTCTGAATGAATGAATGAATGAAATACGCTGTTTTCCAACAAGGGAACCCAGGGTGCTGACATATAATTGGCTAAACTGGCATCGTGCATATGAAATTTATCTAAACAAAGACAGCGTTCCGGCACGGAAAACCCATTTTCAAAGCAGAATATCTGACTTCAGCATTGTTTTTCAGTTAAACAAGTATGTTCACTTGGGATGTTTCTTAAATATCTGCACACATATTATGGTATTTTTATGCTTTAGAAGAGTCAAAAACTTACATACAGCACCTTTAAAGGGGTGAACATAAGACTGTCCAAGGGCGCCCCCAAGGGGTAATCTCAGTAATCTCTGACCACCCCAATGTGATTTTGCTGTTGATATTATTAATTTAAATGTACTTGCGTAAATTGACAATATTTCAATAAATAATTAATTAACTAAATAAATAAATAGCAGCCACTAAATAATTGTGAATTGATTGGTGCCACTGACAAAGCTGATTCACTGCCCCTCCCCCTCCCCGATTCTCGTTGTCAGCACGCACACACCTTCAATAGACAGCAATGGCAATTCAATATTTACATTAAGGCAAGGGTTCTCAACCTTTTTCTCTCCGGGGCCCACTTCTTACACTGATCCATTTATGAAGGCCCACCTGACATTTTCTCTAAAATGTTTGTATGAAATGCCCATTTAATCCCTTATTTATTAACACACACACACATATATATATATATATATATATATATTAGTTTTATTCATTCATTTTCTTTTCGGCTTAGTCCCTTTATTATGGGGTCGCCACAGCGGAATGAACCGCCAACTTATCCAGGATATGTTTTACGCAGCGGATGCCCTTCCAGCTGCAACCCATCACTGAGAAACATCCATACACACTCATACACTATTGACAATTTAGCCTACCCAATTCCCCTGTACCGCATGTCTTTGGACTGTGGGGGAAACCAGCCTGATCTCACGAGGAAACGTAAGTATTTTACGTTTTGTCAGTTTAGTGGCTAATTCGTACGAATTCGTACGAGTTCATTCATTCATTCATTCATTTTCTTGTCGGCTTTGTCCCTTGCGGGGTCGCCACAGCGGAATGAACCGCCAACTTATCCAGCACGATTTTACGCAGCGGATGCCCTTCCAGCCGCAACCCATCTCTGGGAACTTCCACACACACATTCACACTCATACACTATGGACAATTTTATCTTACCCAATTCACCTGTACTGCATGTCTTTGGACTGTGGGGGAAACCGGAGCACCCGGAGGAAACCCACGCAAACCCAGGGAGAACATGCAAACTCCACACAGAAACGCCAACTGACCCAGCCCAGCCGAGGTTCGAACCTGCGACCCAGCGACGTTCTTGCTGTGAGGCAACAGCACTACCTACTGCGCCACTGGGTTGCCCTCGTACGAGTTCAGTCGTACGAAAATGTACGATTTTAAAAAGGAGGCGTGGCACCTAACTCCACCCCTAACCCCAACCGTCATTGGGTGATGAGCAAATCGTACTAATTTGTACGAATTAGATCGTACGAATTCATACGAATTAGCCACTAAATCAAAAAGTTACGAATTGGCCGTGAGATAGCGTTGGGGAAACTGGAGCACCCAGAGGAAACCCACGCCAACACGAGAACATGCAAACTCCAAACAGAAACGCCAACTGACCCAGCCGAGGCTTGAACCAGACACCTTCTTGCTGTGAGGCGACAGCACTACCTACTGCGCCACCGCGTCACCCTAGTTTTAGTTTTATATATAATTACATTAAATAATATTAGATATTTGTTTATATTTTTTAAATATTTTTTTTTCTGTTACTTTCTATTTTGAGCATTTTATAAAAAAAAATATACACCGATTCAGAGAGAATCACAGGTCCACAGGGAGAAGCTTCTGATTTAAACTGGACTGACTGAATATCTATTATTAAATATCTACAATTCATAAATATACAGACACATGTAAAATACAGTGAAACACCCTAAATCTGTTGATATGCGTCGATCTGATGGCGTGATGGCGGTCGAGTTCACAGCTGGATATTAGGAGATCGCTGACAGGAAAAGTGAACAGCTTCGCCAGCGCGTCTGAAGCTCGTACGCAAGTTTATTTTACATTATGGCAGAAACACCATTGAGCCTCGCTAGATCCTCCTGTATGGGCGCGCGTCCGTCAAAAAACACTCACACACAGGACATTAATTTGCACAACTATGCGGATTAAATAGTTTACACAAAGAGACACTTTCACTTCACGCACAGTTTGTGAATGAACAGACTTAAGCCTGATTTATACTTCTGCGTCAAGTGATCGCCGTAACCCACGGTGCAAGCCTCACGCGTAGCCGTGCATTTATACTTCTGCGCGCTGTTTCTGTTTCTCTGCAATACACTTCTGAAACGCTAGCTGGCAGTAGGTGTTTATGTTTCTCTGTGTCGAGTTTCTTCACTGGTTTGTCGTTTTTCTGAACACTTCCTTAATGTACAAGTGGCTCAAATTCGCTCATTTTGAGGCGGGAACCGGCGGACGTGCAACAACTTTAATCATGAGGTAAACACAAAACAACAGTCTCCATCCGGAGCTCCTTCACGGGACTCCACACTTGTAAACACTCGCTGCATCGGGCGCGCGGCTCTCACCTCCGCCCACACGCGTACGCGTTACATTTTTTAAGAGGTGCGCGTCAACGACGCCGACGGCCACGGCGAGGGGCTATGCGTCCACGCGTAGGCTGCGCCGTTGCATACGCGTGCGTTTGACGCAGAAGTATAAATCAGCCTTTAGGTGTACTAGCTGTAGACGACAATCATGAGGCTTTTTTTGCGCCGAGTTTGAAGTAATCAATCACAGAACAGAAGCAAGTGCATTACTTTGATCAATTTAAAATAGCAAATTAATAATGAAATCTAAAAAATTATAGTATTATGTTGAGAATTAATTTTAAGCTATCTCACGGCTCACCTGCAATATCGCCGATGCCCACTAGTGGGCCGCGGCCCATCGGTTGAGAATCCCTGCATTAAGGCATACCTGTCAACCTTCCCGTTTTTCCCGAGATTCTCCCGTTTTTTACAGTTCTATCCCGCTATCATCCCGTAAAGGTATTTCTCTCATATTTTCAATCTTTCTCTGAAGTGTAGCAAGAGCCAATCCTACCTATACGCAACCCATACCGCTAGGGGCCGCCCCTTGCTCTTAAATGTCTGTTCTGTTCTGAGTCTCTTCTGTGTTTTTTTTTAGGCATGAAACCCTCTGAAATAAACATAAAAACAGCGGGATTCCCTTTCCTTTTCATTACAGATGCCGTCTCCTCTTCATATGCAGTCTTCAAAACAGTCATATAGCGGTGCGTGACTGTCAGCTGACACGCTCCATAGTGATAAATAGAGGCTGTTTCCCAAACGGATTCTGTACACGCGATTTGAAACAGAGCAAATGTCTGGGTTTAGATCATACCTGTCAACATTGTGATGTGAAAAAAAGGGATATGCCCACCATAATAATAAGGGATTCCCCCCACCCCCCCCCCCCCCCCCCCAACCCCCCCTTTAAAAAATCCCTAAATTACTAAATATGTTGATTTGGAGCTGTTTCATTGTAAATAAACATTTAAATGGTCAGTAATATGTTTTATTATTATTATTTACAAAAGAGTAAATGAATAGTATACATTAGCAGCAAATACATTAGCAAACAGTTCAGCTTATTAAAACGAAAAGCTATTATAATAAAATAAATCAAGCTATTAAATCTCATTAGCCGTTTCTTCACTGTATAACTCACACATTCTAATTAAAGAGCAACGAATGAATCTCTTATTTATTTGGATTTTGTTTTCATTTGATAACATTAAATAACAGGCGTCACTTTAAAAATGCACACATCTAACGTTATAAAGAAAGCATGCGATTGCTTTCCTCACTTTTATTCTCATTTAGGACAAAATTAGTTGTGTTTGAAAAAAACCCCACCAAGATCGACATCTTTAGATATTATCATTGTTAATTATGTGTATATCTGTTTAAACACGCACCCAAAACCCAGACTTTCACTCCGTTTCAAATCGCGTGTAAAGAATCCATTTGGGAAACAGCCTCTATTTATCACTATGGAGCGCGTCAGCTGACAGTCACGCACCGCTATATGACTGTTTTGAGGATTGCACATGAAGGAGAGACGGCACCTGTAATGAAAGGAAAGGGAATCCCGCCATTTTTATATTTATTTCAAAGTGTTTTCATGCCTAAACAAAGCGAAAACACAGCACAGACTCACATTTAAGAGCAAAGGGCGGCCCCTGGTGGTTTGGCGGTATGGGTTGCGTAATAGGGAGGCTCTGCTGTTTATTGCCACCTTTCAGAGAAAGACTGAAAATACGGGAAAAATACCTTTACGGGATGATAGCGGGATAGAACTTTAAAATACGGGAGAATCCCGGGAAAAACGGGAGGGTTGACAGGTATGGTTTTGAGTGCATGTTAAAACAGACATATACACATGTTTAATAATAATAACAACATCTAAAGATGTCGATCTTGGTGGGGGGCAGGGATTCAAACACAACTAATTTTGTTCTAAATGAGCATAAACAGTTAGGAAAGCAATCGAATCCCTTATTATGGTGGGCGTATCCCTTATTTTCACACCCCAATAATGACAGGTATGCCTTAAGGTACATTAATAAAAGAAGCTGTATTAATAATATTGTTGTTTAAAAAGGAATATGGATAAGTGAAGTTTCACAAACTAATTTCGAGAGGAGCACGTGATATGATTAAGCACGTCTGGCTTCTCATCCCTAATCAGTAATAATCCAATCAGAATGATCCAAGCTTACTATAAACGGATCCTTTTCTCCCTACTGCTCCATCTTTGTTTTGGAAGAATCCCCCCTTCCACCCCATCTCCTCCTTTTCCTCCCTTTACTAGGGGGAGCTCTCGAGACCTACCTGATCTCGGATCCCCTGATATGCTTATTGACCGGGCGGGAGCCTTGGGCTCAAGTATCTCCGAGCTCAGGGTTCTCTCCCGGCATATCTAAGTGGGAACTCTTGAAATGATATTATTAGAGTCTGTATAGCGAGTGTGTGTGTAGTAATGTCTTTTGTTCAGTTGTTTGTTTAATTAATTCATTAATCTTCATTAATTTTAGACATGGCATATGCCTGAAAATATATTTATATATGAAAATTGTTTTTAAATAAATATAGATTTTTTTTTTTAATTGAATTTGAATTTATTGATTTGTTTAGGAATAGATTGCAATATTTCAAGAGTAATTGATTAAATGAATTAAAACCACATTATTTACCTTAAAACAAAAATATAACGTTATTTTTTTTTTTGTGCGTGTGTGTGTGTGTGGCCTCTTCTGGCCACCCCTAAGAAAAGTTTCTGGGGGCAACACTGAGACTGTCATGAAACCCCTATAATCATGACGTGATACACATCATATATGTGAATGCAATTTTATGCATGCTTATGACAACTGTTATTAAAGGCCGATTTATACTTCTGCGTCAAGCGCACGCGTATGCTACGGCGCAGCCTACGCGTGGACGCATAGCCCCTCACCGTGGCCGTCGGCGTCGTTGACGTGCACCTCTCAAAAAATGTAACGCGTACGCGTAGCGCAAGCTCTGTGATTGGTCGGCTTGGTAGCGCTGACGAGTGTGGGCGGAGGTGAGAGCCGCGCGCCCGATGCAGCGAGTGTTTACAAGTGTGGAGTCCCGTGAAGGAGCTCCGGATGGAGACTGTTGTTTTGTGTTTACCTCATGACTAAAGTTGTTGCACGTCCGACGGTTCCCGCCTCAAAATGAGCGAGTTTGAGCCACTTGTACATTAAGGAAGTGTTCAGGAAAAACAAAACACCAGCGAAGAAACTCGACACAGAAAAACATAAACACCTACTGCCAGCTAGCGTTTCGGAAGTGTATTGCAGAGAAACAGAAACAGCGCGCACAAGTATAAATGCACGGCTACGCGCGAGGCTTGTGCCGTGGGTTACGGCGATCACTTGACGCAGAAGTATAAACCAGGCTTAAGTGTCATTTGGTCAGTTGTGACCTTTTAAATGCAAAGACAGCTTGACATAAACAAATACATCACAACCCTGTGTCTCTGTGTGTGTGTCAGACGGCTCTGATCTCCGTATGGTCCTGCTGGGTGTGACGGGCTCCGGAAGGAGTTCTGCCGGAAACACACTCCTGGGTCGCTCTGCGTTCTGGACGGACACGTCCTCAATGTCGGTCACCAGCAGGTGTCAAAGGGCAGGGGGTGTGGCCGAGGGGCGGAGCCTGCAGGTGATTGACACCCCGGGCTTCTTCCACACCTGCCTGAGCCCGGAGGAAGTGCGTGGGGAGCTGAGTCGCAGTGTGGGTCTGCTGGCCCCGGGGCCGCAAGTGTTTGTGCTGGTCCTGAGGCCCTGCAGGCTGACCCCTGAGCAGTGCGCGTCTCTGCACTGCACCCGCGCCACGTTCGGCCCGCACGCGCTCACACACACCATCGTCCTACTCACATGCGGAGACACACTCGGCTCCAAACCGGCGGAGGACTTCCTGAAGGAGAGCTCGGAGTTATGGGAGTTTGTGAGCGAGTGCGCCGGCGGATTCCACGTCTTTGACAACACTAAAGCTCCCGAGGACAGGTCACAGGTAAGGCTATGATCAAGCTAACGGCAGATTTGCTTCATTTTCGATTCATTGCTGAAGCTTTTATCGCGATATGAGGTATTATCGTGACGTTTAGGCAAGCTGCGGAAAAGGGTACTTTACAGTGACCGATTCTGCCCTTCTTACAAAATGTGAGATGCGTCTCTGATGTCTCTAGAGCAGGGGTGTCCAAACTCGGTCCTGGAGGGCTGGTGTCCTGCTGAGTTTAGCTCCAACTTGCTTCAACACACTTGCAGGAAGTTTCTAGTATATCTAGTAAAAGCTTGATTACCTGCTTCAGGTGTGTTTGATTAGGGTTGAGCTAAACTCTCCAGAACACCGGCCCTCCAGCACCGAGTTTGGACACCCCTGCTCTAGAGTGTGTGTGAAGTTTGAGCTGAAAACAGCGCACAAATATTAGGCTTTGATCCTAATTGTGTCGTTTTGGTGACTGTCGCTTTAAATTCAAATGAGATGGTGCTCTTTTCAGAAGAGGGCGGAGCTACCTGTGTGTCAGCATAGCGGCAGATTCAAAAACAAGACTAACGTCCTATGCTAACATGTCACAGGTGTCGGAGCTGCTGCAGAAGGTGGATCGGCTGGTTGAGCGTAATGAAGGATCTCATTACACCGCTGACATGCTCCTGCAAGCCCAGGCGGACATTCTGCAGCTCCAGCAGAGGATTCTGGGAGAGGGGGCGGGGTCTGTGAGTGGAGGGCGGAGTCAGGATGCTGAGGAGGAGGAGTCTAGGAGGAGGGCGGAGCGTGTGTTCTGGTACGAGCTGCTGACGGCGGTGGGCCGCGGGGCGGTGGAGGCATCAGGGGTGATGGAGAAGGGGAAGGGCAAAGGGATGAAGGTGAAGGCGGTGCAGAGGGCGGCGGCCATCGCTGCCACACCGCTGTCAATCAACACCGCTGCTAAAGTCGTGGGCGGAGCCATGAGGGAGGGAGCCAAAATACTGGACAAACACAAGAAGACATTCCTGCGCTGACACACACACAGTACACACACACACACACATACAGTTGAAGACTAAATCATTCGCCCTCAAGTGAAAATTGTATTAATTGTGTGTTTAATAAATTGGGGAAAAGAATTAAAACTTCACATGAGGCTGAATAATTTGACCTTCAGTGTATATGTGGTTTAAGAGGACTCTCCATCGGCGTAAAGTACTTTATAGAGAATAAACCGCTTATTTTATGGCCCTAACTAACCCCTGCAAACCTGTGGCAAAAATTTAATTTGAAAACACCCCTTTAAGTATGACTTTAAGCATTTAGAATTACAGGCATGTCCTCATAAACCACCTTAAAGTAACACTTTCAGGACACACATATCATTACACAAGTCCTCATAAACCACATAAACAAGAACACACACACACTTTCTGCATCAGACGACGTGCGCTGTAATAAAATGTCAATACCAAATGTCTGCTACAGCATAATGAAGTGTCCATTTCATAAATAAGCTGAATTGAACTCACAGCCAACTTATATTTTTCACATAGAAGATTATTACGCCTATTTATTTATTTATTCTTTAATTCATTTTCCTTCGGCTTAGTCTCTTTATTTATCAGGGGTCGCCACAGCGGAATGAACCGCCAACTTATCCAGCATATGTTGTTACACAGCGGATGCCCTTCCAGCTGGAACCCAGTACTGGGAAACACCAATACACACTCATTCACACACAAAAACACACACTCGGCCAAGTTAGTTCATCAGTTCCCCTCTAGCGCATGTGTTTGCACTGTGGGGGAAAATGGAGCCATAGCGTGTGCTATATATTAGCACTGGTGGGAGGCGTCTTAGTGTCACACCAGTGCTGATATACTCAGCCATATAGCAATGCTACACGTGTGATATTGCATTTATACAACAGTTTGACGGCATAATTGTGTGTATAAAAAAGAAAATCAAACACGCGGAGTCTAAAAACTCTTTTGCACGAGGAACTACTTTCTTCCGCCGTTCATTCACATCTGCAGCTGACGTCAGAACAGTAGAAGTTACTCATTCCCCAACGTCACTTTAGAGCTAGTGTTTGAATGATTCTCTAGCGTAATGTCTAAAGTGATGACAAAACTGCTGATTTTGCTCACATTTTAAGATTATGAGGCTGAACAGCATGAAATGCCATCAGTCTACAGAGATTTCCCAGTATTTCTCTGTTGCAATCGGCAGATCACATTAATGAAGCCAGAAAAAGCCAAAGCAAAGCAAACACTAGCAGATTACTATGGTATAAATACAGCACTACAACATACACAAGAGAGAGATAGATTGTCACTTACCTGTTTAATAATGATTTGATCAGCTGTAGTTTGAAATTATGCTGGGTTTTTCTCCTCTAAGAGCTTAATATGCGGTCTCTGTCGCCATCTTGTGGCGGAGCATCAACCCTCTTTGCTCTACTCAGTATGACAGGCTGATGGATGCCCATGTGCTGTTTCTCCGAAATTATAAACAGGCTTGTAGCCAGCCTGGTGATGGATTTTTTTGTGGTTATAGACCTCATTTAGGCTACTATTTAATTATGAGATTTAAATACTGCATTTTAGTGATATTTTAAGCACTATTTGAGCTGAAATAGATTGTCGGATGGTCATCATAACTAAAAAAGTACATTTGAAAACTCATGGATAACAACAATAGCCAAAAGAGTATTCAAATTCATTTTGATATCAGTCTGCTTTTAATGCTTTACACCTTTTCATTGCTCATTTTTGTTTCAAGAATAAGAATAAGGTCAAGAATAAGGTCCAAGATTTAGAAAAAAAGTCACTTGTACAATGTTTTCTCTAATTAAAAAAAATACAGTCGTGAAAGAGGACTTCACTTACATCAGATTGTATGTTTTCTTGCACAGCTGGATGTTGAACTCATGAAAAGTAATTGTGTGCACTGGCCAAAACTGATTAGCTGAAGTCACACTGACGCAACACCCAACAGAGGATTCCGCTTGGTCTTAAAACCTTTTTCGATGGATTATTTTCACTATTTATGATGGCATAGCAGTCAAAATAGGACAAATGAGCTCATGTATGGGACAAATTCCGGACTTTTGTCAGTGAGGGGTGGGTATTTCGAACCACCCGAACCCCCCTTGCCTATGGACCTGATAAAGATTTAAAATAGGCACTCTCCTTATAAATAAACTGCATCGTCGCAATATAAACAACTACATTCTCACCTAAAAAAGCCTCAAAAGTGCATGATGTTGTCCAACAGCTGCAATATTTGTCAATCTGTAGTGAGTTTATTGATCTGCTGTCACTCTATGTGGGCGGAGTAATACACAAGGGTGAAGAGGCTGTACGAGTGCTGTTATTGCAGAATATCACACGGCTATCAGCCAATCAGATTCGAGAACCAGACAGAACTGTTGTATAAATAAAACTGCACTGGTAAACCCGACAGTCAACTCTATCACATGAAATGAGTGTAGTTAACTCAAAGTTGACTGAAAGTTAATTCTACTCATTTGAAAAGAGTTTTGAACTCAGTGTTGAAGGTGATGAGTTCATTTAAGTTCACGTAATGAGGTATTTAATGGAGTAAGTTCACAGTACTCATATAGATTAGTTTTTTTTTTAACTCAAATGGTTTGTTGCAATCGGTTTCCTCATACGGTTTGAGTTGCCTAAACTTATTGGGTTTACAGTACTCAGCTGGTTTGAGTTCTCTTCATTTATCAGGTTTTACTGTGCTCAAATTGCTTCGTTTACTCAACTGGATTAAGTTCACAGTACTCATTAGGATTAGTTTTTGAAGTTAAACGATTTGAGGAAACCGATTGCAACAAACCAACTAAGTTCACAGTACTCTTTAGGATTAGTTTTTGAACTTAAATGGTTTGAGTTCTCTTCATTTATTGGGTTTTACTGTGCTCAAATTGCTTCGTTTACTCAAATGGATTAAGTTCACAGTACTCATTAGGATTAGTTTTTGAACTTAAACAAAAACTCAAACTTAACCATTTGAACTTAAACCATTTGAGGAAACTCAAACTTAACCATTTGAACTTAAACCATTTGAGGAAACTCAAACTTAACCATTTGAACTTAAACCATTTGAGTTCAAAAACTAATCCTAATGAGTACTGTTGCATCCCGTGATGCTGTTTATTTTGGTTTCTATATTGCAGTGTATTTTCTGTTTCCTGATTTCTTTTGTTTGCAGATTGCTGCCACCTGATTCTCATCTGGCAGCTCATTTTTGAACTATATATACTGGCTGCAGCCGACCAGAAGCCAAGAGAGAGGGGAGACGACACGTCTCACTTGAGCTGCTCCAGTCCCAGACCATGGGCTTGTGCCTCGTGTGCTTTCTTTTTTTGTGTTATAATGTGAATTCATTTATGATGGTATTAGTAAGGTATGGGCTGTCCTTTTTTATTTTAAAACCTTTTTCTCCTGTTTTGGTGGGTAGGCAGGGAGAAAGGGAAGCAAGTTGTATTTTTCTTTTGGGAATGTTTATTTTGTTCGTTAAGTTAGTTTGTCTTTAAATTAGTTATTGGATTGTTTTGTTTGTTGTTGTTTTTTTGACCCCCATATCCTGAGGTATTGTTTTTGTTTTGTATTATGTTCTTTAATATTTAAGATACATATTATATTCTTTTGCTACGCAAAATAACCCCATGATTGCCTGATGGTAATCAGACAGTTGATTTAAAGGGTCACGAAACACCAAAACACATTTTTTGAGCTATTGACAGTCATATATGTGTCCCACGCTGCTATAAACACTATTAGGACACATATATTGCACTAAAAGTGAAAATTGGTTGTTTTTGCGTTATTTTGAGCAAATTCGTTCATCCGGTTTGAAACGAATTTTTGAAGCTGCATCATGGCCATGAGATACATAGGTGTAAATCCAGCCAGGATAGTGGCTGTCTGTCTTTTCGCAGACATTCTGACGTATCTGAGTGTGCGGCATTAATTCATGAGAAAGACGTGCTTCAAACCAATCAGCGCGCTCTATTGTGTATGACGTGAAACTTCATTAATATGCATGATAGCTCCGGAGACTGTTTACACTGTTCAGACGACAGAGAGACGCCACGTTGTGTTGCCAAAACAAGTGAAAGAACAAGAATTTGGAGACACGAGTCGCGTTTATTAGTGTGCTGCAACGAAGGTTTTGTTTTTATTTTCCCTCTATGAGAGAGCAGCTGGACTCACGTGTGGATTACAGTGCACGCGACAGAAACGCGTTTGTAAGGAACATTTTTACCCGAGAGCTTTTCTCATCTGGAAATGGTGAAATCCGGATTTGCAGCTCGTCTCCTTCTAATAAAAAGACACAGCTCCAGTTTGATTGTCTGTCTACAGATTTGGTAAGTGTGTCCGAGTGCAGTGCTCTTTGTTTAACCCAGATTGCAAAGATAGTTCGTGGTCAGCAGGGCTCTTTCAGTTTCAAAGACATACCATAGTCAAAATGATTTAGTTACCAAGTTTACAGTATTAATATCACTGCAATATTACAGTACAATATTATAGACTGAAAGATCCGCTGTAAATGCTGATTTTCGCCGCATTTTGTGACAGGATATAGTCTATATACACACGGCTTTCTGACGCTACCTACCGAGTCATCTAAGTCAGTGGTTCTCAACTGGTTTGGCCATGGGACCCACATTTTTACATGGTCATCAAGCCGCGACCCAAACTTTTAGGAACTATAATATAATTTTAGGAATTATAATTAATTTGTATTTATTTGTTAACATACACAAATAGTGACAGATAAATCACAAGTCACCAATATTTACAAATAAACAATATTTTATTGCTGTCATTTAACAAAATGTATCAAATTATAGAAATATTACAAAGTAAGGGTAAGAAAAGGTTCAGTTACCATCAACTGAACTGTTAATAAAACATTAAGACTGATCCTGTTGAACAGAACAAATCAGCAAATTACAGTAAAATGATTAAAATAATCTAATATGACAGCAATTATAAACATCTGTTTCACTTAACAGTAATTTGGGAAGCTAATGAGATAACTGAGGATGTGCTTTACTCCTGATAAGAGTTTTAAAGTCTGGGGTGATGGCAGACCCGAAGATCGTGCTCTATGTCCAACCTGTTCCTTTGCTTTGACTTAAGCTGCACCAAGGAAGAGAAGCCACTTTCACACAAATACGTTGTGCTGAATGGTAGGATGGATTTGATCGCACGAATGGCAAGGGACGAATACTCAGAAAGCACTTCGTGGCACCAAAACTGGGAGAGGCTTACTTCACTGAATTTCTTTTTCAGCTTCTTATCACATGACAGCTCCACCAGCTGATTCTCTTTGTTGCTCGGCAACGTGACGCTTTCCACGTCGATTCCAAAGGGATTGCTTATCCACAGATCATCATCATGTTTATCGAGAAAGTAGTCGGTACGGTTGTTGCGCGCGCATTTCAAAATAAAAGTCCGGTATAAGCAAAATAAGCTAAAAATTAAACTTTTGTTGTTTTTTTGACCACACACTCCGCGACCCACTGAAAATGTTCCCGCGACCCACTCTTGGGTCGCGACCCACCAGTTGAGAAACACTGATCTAAGTTACCGAGAAATGCGGAGGATTTTTTTTTCTCCCATTCGCCGTGCGGTATCAAACATTGGATTAAAGCTCCACTCTTCCAGCAGTTCCTCGCCTTCAATATCTCGTTTGTCACAGGCAACATGCAGGAAATGTTCCTGAATAAAAAGTGAAAATGCCAAACTGCAGTTAAAGTCGACAAATTAATAATTTGGCAAGTAATTACATTACTGATGTCCATGTAAACACAGTTACTGTCTTTCTCCCCTGCGTCTGCGTGCCCAAACAGAAACTCCCATATTTGCATATACTTCCTTCTTTCCCTCCCCTGACACTCCCACCTAAACGGAGCTGGACACACCCACTTTTCCTGACTTTTTCCAAACTAGAGTTGTGAAAACACCCTGCCGGGGGGGTTTCATGGCCCTTTAAGAATGTGTTTTATGATTCTTGGTCTGGAGGCAGTACTCTCCCCTCTTTCTTCATTTGTTCGTTCCTATTTATTTTGATTTACCCCTAGGTTTTTTTGTAGGAACGTAACAGTACTGTGAACTTAATCCAGTTGAGTAAACGAAGCAAATTGAGCAGTAAAACCCAATAAACGAAGAGAACTCAAACCCAATGAGTACTGTAAAACCCAATAAGTTTAGGCAACTCGAACAGCTTGAGGAAACCGATTGCTACAAACTATTTGAGTTACAAAAACTTATTGGGTTTTACAGTGTGTAGAAAGACAGGCATATTTCATTGCTGATAGCACTTTTGTAACACGCATTTGATGATTTGATTTTATGTTTCAGTTTTGTATTTTTGCATTAGTTTTGTGGTTTTATTTAGATTTTTTTATTTTAAAACATCAATTTTTGCTTTTTCTGAACACAAAATCTGAACAGCTGTGTCCTGAAGTGGCCACCGTTCACGTCTTCACTCAGTTTGACTTTTTGCTGCTCTTGGTTTTATGGTGAAATGAAACATTCCTCAACCCCACACAATAATGTAAGCTTGATCATCACAGCGGTCTGATTGACTTCAATAAAAATAAACACAGACTGAGCCAAGTGTGTGTGTGTTTCTGTGCTCACACACACTCATGAACACCAGCGTCTGCTGCTCTACAGAGAGAGAAACTCTTTATTTTCATGCTTTATAAAAGACATTTTATAAAAACCAGGACAGATGAACTGCTCCTCTTCATACAAGCTCATCCAATAATAATAATAATAATAATAGTGATGATGATGATGATATTGCCAGACATTCATAATAAATGTCTTTCTCAGACTAACACACACGGTTTATACAAACATTCAGGATCCTGACGGGAATATTGGCACATCCAAATCAAACGTCCCTCATTAAAATCCAAAACATTTTATATTGTGACAACAAAACGATTTACTGCAGTAATGAAAACCCAACGAGACGACGAGGATGAAGGAGAAAAGCAAAGATAAAACTTAAGAATATGGAGTGTTCTGTAAACACACACACACGCACACACACACACTGTAAGGCACGTTTACACAGACGCACACTGCAGAAGTACAGCTGCTGCCTGTGATGATGATGTCACTGCTGGGCGTGGCCTGGAGAAAGTGGGGGGGAGTCTGATCTGGAAACTCACACCGGCATTGGCAGAGACATCTTTCCACTTCCTCTCAACACTGCAGACACACAAACACAACAATAAAGAGATATAATGATGGATGGATGGATGGATGGATGGATGGACGGATAAACAGATAGATAGATAGATAGATAGATAGATAGATAGATAGATAGATAGATAGATAGATAGATAGATAGATAGATAGATAGATAGATAGATAGATAGATAGATAGATAGACGGATAGATGGACAGATTAACAGACAGATAGACAGATAGATAGATGGATAGACGGATGGATAGATAGATAAACAGACAGACAGATAACCAGATAATAGATAGATAGATAGATAGATAGATAGATAGATAGATAGATAGATAGATAGATAGATAGATAGATAGATAGATAGATAGATAGATAGATAGACAGACGGACGGATAGATGGACAGATTAACAGACAGATAGATAGATGGATAGATAGATAGACGGATGGATAGATAGATAAACAGACAGACAGATAACCAGATAGATAGATAGATAGATAGATAGATAGATAGATAGATAGACAGATAGATGGACAGATTAACAGACAGATAGACAGATAGATGGATGGATAGACAGATAGACGGATGGATAGATAGATAAACAGACAGACAGATAACCAGATAGATAGACAGACAGATAGATAGATAGATAGATAGATAGATAGATAGATAGATAGATAGATAGATAGATAGATAGATAAACAGACAGATGGATGGATGGATGGACGGACGGACGGATGGACAGATAGATAGATAGATAAACAGACAGACAGATAACCAGATAGATAGATAGATAGATAGATAGATAGATAGATAGATAGATAGATAGATAGATAGATAGATAGATAGATAGATAGATAGATAGATAGATAGATAGATAAACAGACAGATGGATGGATGGATGGACGGACGGACGGATGGACAGATAGATAGATAGATAAACAGACAGACAGATAACCAGATAGATAGATAGATAGATAGATAGATAGATAGATAGATAGATAGATAGATAGATAGATAGATAGATAGATAGATAGATAGATAGATAGATAGATAGATAGATAGATAGATAGATAGATAGATAGATAGATAAACAGACAGATGGATGGATGGATGGACGGACGGACGGATGGACAGATAGATAGATAGATAAACAGACAGACAGATAACCAGATAGATAGATAGATAGATAGATAGATAGATAGATAGATAGATAGATAGATAGATAGATAGATAGATAGATAGACAGACAGACAGATAACCAGATAGATAGATAGACGGATAGATGGTGTTGGGGTATTTACAGTTTTAACCCAGAGAATGACCAGTCTGTCAGATGAAGGAGAGCCGGAGTCAGAGATTTAAATAAATAAATGAAGTTTACTGAAGATAGTTTGCAGTTTCATCAGCAGAAGCCAGCTTCAACACTCGCAATGAGCTCCTAGGCCGCTCTGCTTATAATCACAAATCAATAACAATTATACTCTTTACACAATGTCATTTTCTGCGTCATACATAGAGGTGTTCTAACCTGATTGGTTAAAACACAGATAGACTAGGAAAATGTCCACGAGGGTGCGTGCGTACAATTCTGAACAATATCTTAAGCATAAACGTCAGACATTCAACTGACTGTTTAGAACTGACTCCAGACCTGTTAAAAGTATCTACAATCAAATAGAGCACACACACTTAAAGTAGAGTCTGTTTCTTATCCAAGGCTGAGTGTACTTCTCAGCCGTCTTTATCAAAACTGGTTAAAAACCGGTATAATCTACATTCAGACAGTTAAATTCTCACTACACCAAGTCTATCTTGACTAAAAAGTAAAGTTACTTTAAAAGAATTAACCGTAAAAATAGCAAAATCACTGAAGACATTTTAGATAGTATTAACTATCTAACTATATTCTTTCACTATATTAGACTTGTCACGATGCTGAATTTTGGTAATGAAATATAAAAAACAATCATTTCCCGTTAACATTTAAGACACTGTTCATGGCGTTCTTAAACAGCGCTGATTGGCCATTGTGTTCACGTGCTCAACAGAAATCACTCTGATTGGCTGTGAAGGTCATCAGTTCACCAAACTCACCTGTTTACTGAGTGCAAACACAGACGAGTGATCTGCTGATGAATCCGCTGATCTTCACGGCTTTAAAACGCTCCAATGTCCATCCGTGTGTTTTCAATCTGTGAAGAGCGGTGAACTGATAACCTTTCCAGTCGTTCTGTTGAGCACTGGTGAATACTACGGCAAATCAGCGGTGTTTATGAGCGCGCTCAGCGGCACTTAAATGTTAGCGGGAAATTGATGTTTTTAAAACTTCAGTACCAGGACAACACTGTTACAGATAACACGAAGATGTGCTACAGAGGACTGCACTGTTTTATCACTCACTGGGTTACATAGGCTGAAGCAGGGAAGCGTCCCCACTGTGTTTACCTGCTGACCTGGACTGAAGTCTAGGAGGACACTTAAGCGTATCACTCTTAAAGAGATTATAAGGTTGTTTGATGCCTAATATGCTTTTAATTGTTTAAATTAAACAGAACTGAGTGATATTAAAGTGATGTTTACACCATATCTGCACTTTGAAGTCGCAGCAACAGCTGGAGGTTTGTAGTCCACAGCATGTTGCTGCAATGTTTACAGTGCTGATCCTATACTTCCGGGTTTCTTCCCACCACAGCCTCGCTTTCGTGTTCTAAAATGGCGGTCGCATGAAATAAGCGTATAAGCCTCGCGGCTGTTGCCAACTACAGGCCTAGGCCAGTCTTTAAATCTTGAGTCCTTCAGCTAGAGGTCCGAAAACCTGCATTTCCCCATGTTTTATATTAATTCAAGAGTTCACACTTAGATATTGCTTGACGCTATTAGCAGGTTTGGCATTCTGTCCCGGGAGAGAACCCTGAGCTCGGAGATAATTGAGCCCAGGGCTCCCGCCTGGTCGATTGAGCATGTAAGGAGAGTACGAGATCAGGTAGTTCTCGAGATCTCCCTGTGATAAAGAAAGGTGGAGAAGGGGTGGATGGGGGGTTTCTTCGGAAAACAAAGATAAGGGAGTAATATTTGCTAGGCTACTTATAGTGAGTTTGGATTAATCTGATTGGCTAACTAGTGATTGTAGATGAGAGACCAGCTGCGGTCAATTGTATCACGTGCTCCTCTTGAAATTAGTTTGTGAAACTTCACTTAATGAACGAAAGCAAGCTCGCCTATATGGTTGGCCAGCCGGGTACCCCCAGTTTGTTTCAACGCGCGCGCGAACACCACCTCACATGACAGCGCTCAGGTCCTACTCTCAACCACTGTTGCCATCTATTCTCAATGAAAAGGCGCTAAAAGTCGATTATGTCATACGTCAATTTGCATATTACTGACATCATCACGTTTAAGCATTTCTGTTTAACAGTCTATGATTAATAAAGGGGTGTTCATATTAGCACTACGCTTTATATAAGCATGTCAACTCAGCTAAATGTATTGCTGTTTGAATACAGTATATCAGTATAGATGTGTAGTGAATCTCTCAGACCTAATAAACTCCGACAAGTCACTAAAATATCTGTGATTATGAAGAAGAAAAGAATAAACGGTCAAATTAAATTGTTAAAATAAAGGAGAAGCAGATCAGTTTGACTGTACAATGGAAATACCTCACTGTCGGTACGCAGAGCAGTGATCTCAACATAAATAAATCCACACAAAATTTAGAATAAAGGCCTGCTCTTAACACTAACTGAACATTTATCTAGAAAATTCAACACCTCGTCAGAGGACGTTTATTATGGTGGCTTGAGAAAGCCATTCTGATATTCTACATAAACTTATTATTATTCTTCCGTCTTCTTCTTCCGTCTTCTGAGACTAATTTTTAAGTGTATCTCCTCCTAAACCTTTCAAGCTACATACTTCAAACTTTTGTCAGACCTTCAAACTGGTCTGACTCGGGTTGCTATGTCTTTTCTAACTGATCCGACTCTCGGTTTTCCAAAAAACAACCCAGAAAATTCCCAAAAGTCCCATTGACTTAACATTGGGTCAAACTTTGTGAGCTCATAACTCTGCATCAGACTGTCCTACAGACTAGAGTCTGGCCTCATTCAACTCAGTCTAGCCAGCAGCCAATCACTGATGACCTTTAAACTTACTAGCCACTCCCTAGCAACCAATTTCAGCACCCTAGCAACTGTACCATAGACTGTGACTAGCTGTTCTAACACATGCTAATAGTTTTAACATCCTAATGACATGCTAGCAACATGCTATTCACATGCTAGCACATGTTAATTCATGCTAACAACATGCTAATTCATGGTAGAATCATGCTAACAACATGCTAATTGATGCTAGAATCATGCTAGTAACATGCTAATTGATGCTAGAATCATGCTAGTAACATGTTCGTTCATGCTAGAAATCATACTAACATGCTACAATCATGCTAGTTACATGCTAATTCATGCTAGAACCATGCTAATTCAAATTAGAACAGTGCTAATATATGTTTGTAACCGCCTAGCAACCACTCAGAACAACATAGCAACCACCTAGAATCGTGCTAGTAAAATGCTAATTCATGTTAGAATCATGCTAGTTGCATGAAAATTCATGCTAGAATCATGCTAACAATATTCTAATTCATGCTAGAATCATGCTAGTTACATGCTAATTCATTCTAGAATCATGCTAACAACATGCAAATTCATGGTAGATTAATTCTAGTAAGATGCTAATTCATGCTAGAATCATGCTTGTCACATGCTAATTCATGCTAGAATCATGCTACTAACATGCTAATTCATGCTAGTTACATGCTAATTCATGTTAAAATCATGCTAGTAACATGCTAATTGATGCTAGAATCATGCTAGTAACATGCTAATTGATGCTAGAATCATGCTAGTAACATGTTCGTTCATGCTAGAAATCATACTAACATGCTACAATCATGCTAGTTACATGCTAATTCATGCTAGAACCATGCTAATTCAAATTAGAACAGTGCTAATATATGTTTGTAACCGCCTAGCAACCACTCAGAACAACATAGCAACCACCTAGCAACAGCTTAGCAACCACCTAGCAATGCCTAAGCAACACTCAGAACACACTAGCAACCCCTTAGTAACCACCTAGCAACACCTTAGCAACCACCTTGAACACCATAGCATCTGCCTAGCAACTTAGCAACCATTCAGAACACCCTAGCAACGCCTTAGCAACCACTTAGAACACCCTAGCAACCACATAGCAACCGCTCAGAACACCCTATTAACCACCTAGTAAGAAACATGCCAATCCATACTAGAAACATGCTAACATATATGTGCTTTTCTATATATGCCAACTGTTTCAAACTTCTTAAAAACTACATCAATTATTTGAACTTTAAAACTACTTCAAACTTTCAGGCTAGGCTTTCTCAAGCCACCATAAAGTTTGTCCTTAAACTTTACTATCTAGTTACTTGTTAATACTTTTTAATGCCCTTAATTTTGGCTAATTTTTTTTTACAACCCCACGGACACCCTGGTGTGTGTGTGTGTGTGTGTGTGTGTGTACGCGCGCTGACCTTTGGTGAAGTATAGGTAGAAGAAGTCGCAGTAGAAGATGGTCTGCACCACTCCGGACACCACGGCGATCTG
>LR812521.1:2449130-2466630 GCA_903798195.1 Danio kyathit
CTGGTTCCAGCTGATAGAAAGGCAACAGTAACTCAAATAAGCACTCGTTACAACCGAGGTCTGCAGAAGAGCATCTCTGAACACACAACACGTCCAACCTTGAGGCGGATGGGCTGCAGCAGCAGAAGACCACACCGGGTGCCGCTCCTGTCAGCTAAGAACAGGAAACTGAGGCTACAATTCACACAGGCTCACCAAAACTGGACAATAGAAGATTGGAGAAACGTTGCCTGGTCTGATGAGTCTCCATTTCTGCTGCCACATTCGGATGGTCGGCTCAGAATTTGGCCTCAACAACATGAAAGCATGGATCCATCCTGCCTTGTATCAGCGGTTCAGGCTGGTGGTGGTGGTGTAATGGTGTGGGGGAGATATTCTTGGCACACTTTGGGCCCATTAGTACCAATTGAGCATGGTGTCAACGCCACAGCCTACATACCTGACCATGTCCATCCCTTTATGACCACAGTGTCTCCATCTTCTGATGGCTACTTCCAGCAGGATAACGCACCATGTCATAAAGCGCCAATCATCTCAGACTGGTTTCTTGAACATGACAATGAGTTCACTAGATGTGTGAACCTACACTGGTCTCACGGTTCAGTTCAGTTACAATTATTTTGCTATCAATTCAGTCCAATTCGATATCTCGGGTACATCCTGCTGAAAAAACCAGCATATGCTGGTATGGTATGCTTTGATGCTGGTCTTGCTGGTTTCAATGCTGGTTTTGCTGGTCTCGATGCTGGTTTTGCTGGTCTTGTTGGTTTCAGTGCTGGTCTCAATGCTGGTCTTGCAGGCCTGAGTGCTGGTCCTGACCAGCATTGAGACCAGCAGGACCAGCATCAAGACCAGCATTGAAACCAGCAAGACCAGCATACCAGCATCAAAACATACCTTACCAGCATATGCTGTTTTTTTCAGCAGGGATTTTAGGGGTGGCAAAATTAATCGTTTCTTCGGCGCACCGCGATGCAGATGGGGACAATTCGACATCAGTTCAGTAATAGATCATAACCGGTTATTACGCACTAATGTCATTTATCCCCTATGCTCGATGTCGCGGTAGAATACTATGGCAGAGGAGGCGAGGGCGAGTAAATAAAACACTCCTACTACTTAAAAAGCAGATCTTTCACGGACACTGAGGAATGGTAAAGCACGAGCCGCTATTTCACTACTAGGCAGAAATGCTGTTCCATCTCTGCCCCTCTCTCTCTCACACACACTTTGGGCATTTGACCCGCTGGCATGTTCGTAAGGTAAATTTCCCTCCTCTCGGCTGTTTGTGGATCCAGACACAAGCGTGCCTGTGGTGCGAGTTTATTGTATTGTATTTATTCTATTACGGATTACCTGATAACCGCGTATTATGCGCATATAGACTGACCCGCGGCTGTTTTTCCCGCGTCACTCATGGGTGAACAGCGCTTTCATTTCTAAAGCCAAGCGCAGCCCTTTCTGCTGAGCGGGTGAAGACAATGACCAATCATAGGGGTGTAAGATCCTGCCAGCGCTCAAAAAGCAAGCGGGATCATATTTACATGAGTTTATTAGTTATGAATGCTCATGTTGTTCTGAGCATGTATTGGAGTTTTCATTCACAAAGAGTGTTTTTTTGAGCAGGTCAAATTAAAGGTACAGTTCATATTTCTGACTGCTTGTATTAAAGGACAAAATTGTATTACAAGTAACATATAAATATAAACATATTTATAGATTTAATAAAAAAAAAATTCTTGTGTTGTAAAGAAAAAAATCTAATTATGTATGGAAAGAATCGTCAATGCACCGTGATGCACCGAGATATCGAATTGAACCGAATCGATGGCATGATAATCGTAACCGAACCGTGAGACCAGTGTAGATTCACACCCCTAAGGGATTTCCATACACAGTTTTATATTTTCTTCACAGCACAGCAATTCTTGTATTAAAATGTATAAATATATTTATATACTATTTGTAAAACAATTTTGTCCTTTAATACAAACAGTCAGATATATAAACTGTACCTTTAAACAACACCAGCATTTATAGCAAATAAACAAATATAAATATCCCGCTCGCTTTCTGAGCCTTGTCTACCAAGTTCTCTTACACCCCTTTGATTGGTCACGTACTCAACAGAAAGGGCTGTGATTGGCTCTTGGCTCTTACAGGCTGGCGCTCTTCACAGATGCACTCATGGGCCACAGTGAGAGAGAAATGGAGTTTACTTTCAATCTCTCAATCGCCGTGAAATAGGGGCTTCCGCTGTTAGTGTCAGTGAAAGACTGTCCAGCAAACACACACGCAGTGAAATTGTGCACGGCTTCTGAGTTTTTAAGTAGTTGGAGCGTTTTAAATACTCGCGCTCGCCTCCCTCGCCATAGTAAGCTACGGCGACATAGCGCATATGAGATAAATGACGTCAGTACATGATAACCGGTTATGATTATTACTGAACTGATACCTAATTGTCCGCGTCTGCATCGCGGTGCACCGAAGAAACGATTCATTTTGACACCCCTAGAGTTCACTGTACTCAAATGGCCTCCACAGTCACCAGATCTCAATCCAATAGAGCACCTTTGGGATGTGGTGGAGATTGGCATCATGGATGTGCAGCCAACAAATCTGCAGCAACTGCGTGATGCGATCATGTCAATATGGAGCAAAATCTCTGAGGAATATTTACAGTAGCTTGTTGAATCTCTGCCATGAAGGATTAAGGCAGTTCTGAAGGCAAAACGGGGTCCGACCCGGTACTAGCAAGGTGTACCTAATAAAGTGGCCGGTGAGTGTATATTGCATTAATACAATTTCACCAGTTGCCTTGAATGTCTGTATTTGTAAATGAATCATTGTTTTAAATTGATTGGGGTGACTCTGTATGTGCATACATTCTAATTAAGCACAAATAAATACAGTAAAGCGAAAGATGCGATTGAAATAAACAGTGATCAGAGTCTGTCAGTATTCATGCACAGTAATTAAATAATAAAGAAATAATAATAATTGCTAATAAAGTTTCAAACGGTACAATTTCTCATGCCTGAATGCTTTTAAAATCACCATACAGTCACAGGATTTATCAGTTGCATGTGTTTTTGAGGCCTAATACAAACTCAACATTACATATACTCGCAATGTGACTATTATGAATGATCACATTGAGGTGTCGATGGTGAAATCATAAATCGCGCAGCCCTACTAACGCCCCATTCACTCAGGGCTTCAGCGTCAACGCTTGACAGAGGGCGTGTCTGAATTTGGGGCTGACGCGATCGTCATAGCAGCGTCAGCCAATGAAATTAGTCAGCAATAGGCCACTGTCTGAGCTGTCGCATTTGCATACAGCGATCTGATTGGCTGACGCTTCCATCAGCGCTTGAAAAGTTGAGCATGTCTCAACTTCTGCAGCGAGCAACGCCTCTGAAGCGGCGCAGACGGATCCACAATCCAGTTCGGCAACGCCTGACGTCACCCATTCAAAGTGAATGGGAAGCGTTGAAGCTGACGCCCCGTGTCATAATTCTAATTGCAAAATGATGATTTGCATGTGATAATTTTAACATGTTTTTCCTTGTGAAGCATCAGTTTTTACCTTCATGACGGTGTTGTATGCGGAGATGAAGGACGTGAAGAGGTCCAGATATCTGGTGGTGAAGACCAGCGCAAACAACACCTGAGACTTCCCGGAAATCCCTGAAAAACACAACAGTGAACATCAGATGAGAACAGACGGACAATAATGAAAGACAAATATCAGTGGAAGGCAGCACAGTGGCGCAGTGGGTAGCATGTTTGCCTCACAGCAAGAAGGTCGCTGGTTCGAGCCTTCGGCTGGGTCAGTTGGTGTTTCTGTGTGGAGTTTGCATGTTCTCGTGTTGGCGTGGGTTTCCTCCGGGTGCTCCGGTTTACCCCACAGTCCAAACACATGCGCTATAGGGGAATTGGTTTACTGAAGGAAAAGTTACAAAGCGTGAGTTTGATTTAAGAGTGGTTTAGTGCTTCTAACTTGTTGTTTAGTGGCAATTTAGTAAATCATTGTCACTCTTCAAAAATGAATAAATGCGTGAATATAAAACAAACTTTACCTCAATACACGGAAACAGACAGCTAACCATGATTACGACAGTATCTGATGTAATCCAGAATTGTGGGTACATTTCAAGCTTTTTCTTCCTTAAACTGGAATGATATTAGGCCTGCACGATAATGGAAAAAGCTGACATTGCAATATTCTCTTTTACTGCGATATTTATTGCGATTTCAACACAATTTCAACAGATGAACGTAGGGATGGGCGATATGGCCTAAAATCCATATTGCGATATACATTGCAGCCTCTTGCGATAACGATAACTGTTGTGCTTAACTTGTTGAAGTTAAAAACTCTGTTGTTAAAGCTTTTGAAACCACTTGAACTCTGCTTTTGAAAAATACCTTTGTGTTTGGAAGCCGTAGGGAGGTGGGTGCTATTTTATTTCTAAAACCCTTTTTCTCTTGTTTATGTTTAGTTAGAGAGTTAGTGTACATTTCTGTTGTTGATTTGTTTTGCTTTGTCAGTTTAGACAGTTTTACTCCCTAACTAGCTAGAGTGTACTTTTGTTTGTTGTTTTGGCCTTTCCCCCTCCTGAAGTTCTATTTCGCTTCCCAGTTTTTTGTACATTTTGTTAATAAATTCTTTAACTTTAATCTGGTGTGTTGTCGTGAAAGCAGGGGACTGATCCACACTCACCCCAACCAACATTTTCATAACTTTTCACTGTTGCTCCCACTCCTAGACGTTAACATCAGGGACGTAACAATTGCGATATATAAATTATAATAGAACCATTTCAGAACAGGTTACATAGACCCTTAGGAAAGCCAAACTGCTATTTTTTTTTAAAGAAATAAAGAAACGTTGCATGTCATTTTGTTTAGTTAAGGAACTTACACTGTACTGAAATTACTTCCAGTATTAAATTAGTCAAATAAAATTGTGTATTGAAGATACTTTAAATAGAAACATATTTCTAACCTGCAGCCTAAGGTAACGCATTTGATTTTAAACATTTTGTTCTCCTAATGAAATTAAAACTGGTGTCTTGATCTGCTCTTTCTCTCTTTCTCTCTCTCTGTCTGCTGTAGTGTTGGTGCTGCTGAGAGATTGAGACGCACGGCCAAAGCTTGCGTATAAAGTATTGCAAAAATGAATACAATTAATATCGAAAGCGAAAGCAGATTCTCGGACATGTCCAGGGAAAAATGAATGTATTGTCACCCCAAATAATGAGCTGGATCAGTCTATTTAGTCTTCGCGCTCTTCTGTATCCCTCTGTGGGTCTGCATGCAGAGCATGTGAGTCTGTGGCAGAGTGTTCTCAGTTTCTCGCGAACACAGAACCGGGCCGCCCCAATAATATATCGGCCGCCCAGGTAAAATCTGTGTGGGAAGCGCTGTGTGAGAATCTGTGTGACAAGCCACGATATGCCATGCATGAGTCTCGCAAGTTGTGCGACACGTCGCCATTCGGTGCCATGCGTTGCTTAGTGCTGTTGTTGAGAGCGTCAGCATGTGCTACAGTCACAATAGATTTCCAATGTAATACACCATAAGTCAGTGTGAAGAGCATGTTGTTTTACCGTGGCCGAGTGAATTAAGTTATCAATCGAGCTTATTAAAAAAGAAAATTGCACATGTGCGACTAAATAAATTTTCCAGTTCGCACACGTCTATTTTTTGTCGCAAATGCGAGCGAAATGGTCGCACTGTCGAGCCCTGTCCTTGTTTATTCAAGATGATGCGTTGCAGCCGGCTGCAGCTCGTTGCTCTTAATTTCGCGGGTAGATTGCGTCATCAAACATGCATTATCACGATAGTGCAATAGAATTAGAATCTCTATCGTAGGCCAATTTTGTATCGTTTATAATCGCATATCGTTTATATCGCCCATTACTAGATGAACGTGAATATCTCTTTGTAAAGAATTCATCCTTTTAGATTGATTGGGATGATTTTATAGGGGACCATTCATTCGGCTTAGTCTCCATTTCAGAGGTCGCCACAGTGGAATGAACCGCCAACTATTCCGGCATATGTTTTACACAGTGGATGCCCTTCCAGCTGCAATCCAGTCTTGGAAAACACCCAAACGCACTCATTCATACTCGCACTCTTACACTACGGCCAATTTAGTTCATTCAGTTCACTTACAGCGCGTGTGTTTGGACTGTAGGGCAGGGGTGCTCAACCCTGTTCCTGGCGATCGACCTTCCAGCTGATTTCAGATCCAACCCTGATCAAACACACCTGAACCAATTATTTAGAACGTGAGGAGCGCTTGATAAATACAGGCAGGTGTGTTTGATAAGGGCTGCAACTGAAAACTGCAGGAAGGTCGATCGCCAGGAACAGGGTTGAGCACCCCTGCTGTAGGGGATATGGGGGGCTATACATGCATTAAACCCAATTTACAAATGACAAGCAAAGTTAAATTTAACCGAGCGAAATAACCCATGATTTATGACTTTCAGGGGAGCCGAACAGTATTCAGCAACAATTAAATGATCACTGTGTATTATAATAATAACACCAAGGTTTCCGCTACATTCATTCTTCCGTGGCGGGCCGCCACACCAAAATTCATCCCGCCACGGCTACATTAACGCTTCGCATTCAAAACATTCAGTCAGGTTTTTTTTTTTTATTCGGGGGTATAATCGCACCAAAACACATTAAAAGGTAAGTGAATTAAACAGCGCAAACTTTTCTGTAACTGTAGTGCTGTGCGCTATTTGTTCAACCCTTTAAGGCAGGGGTGGACGGGCCAATTGGAGCACCGGGATATTTCCCGGTGGCCTGACGGTCAATCACAACCAAAACCCTCCCCGCTAGAGCAACAACAGCCCCGCTGCCGAGGCAACTGCAGTCAGCCAGCCAGCTTCGCTCATGTTTCCACGCGCGTGTCGTGCTGTTGTTCGCGTCCCCGCAGCCGTCTGTCTCTCCCGCGCGAGCTGCGAGACGGGAGCGCGACAGAGAGAGCGAGCGTGTAGCTTTCAGATAATATGAACACAGTTTCCATAAGAATACTTTATTGATAAAGGTCAATGGCTCTGCATACAATGACTTTATCTTGCTGGAGTTTAATGCTGTTTCACTTCAGGACGCGTTAATGTCGCAAAACGCACAAAAACGCAGTAAATCGCACTTCAGCAGCGGTTATTTTAGAGTGCACATAAAGATCTGCACTTGAACGTGTAAATTTGAGTGCGTGCAAGAAGTTTTGTGCATGAACAGAGGAAATCGGCGCACAAGCAAAGAGATTCGCATGCTCGTATTACATGAATGCTATCTCGACTTGTAATACTGCATGTAATATTTGTCATTGAAATCGTTGGCAGATCTGTGTAAAAAAAGGCCTGCCGCCACTGCTGGAAAAAATCCTAGAGGAAACACTGAACACTATCATTTTCATTGAGTAAATAGTTATATAACTGTATGATTAATCTTTAAGGCTCCATCATTTAATTTACTGTGCCCACATGCATTAAATTAGCTTGACCTGCTTAAAGTCGCAGGCCTTAAAAGCAAATGCAAATAATGAACTTTACTCTAAGGTTAAATATTGATTTGAAGCGACGCCACCATGCTGTGAACTGTGATCTCTGGCTAATGATGACAACTATAAATTACATCATTTATTTAGTTTATGCTATAAATTATAACAGCTTGATAATGCAGGTCCTGTGATGTGAATAATGCACACGGTGATATCGATGCTGAAACCATATATTATGCAAATGTACACAACAAATGTAGATCTACAGTAAACAGAATCATTATTAATGTAAAGTTAACGCTGTGATAAAGAACTGTTTTATTACTGAAATAGATATTTCATGCAATTGCTTATCTGACTAGTAAACATACAAACAAAACAGATGAAAAACCAAACTTTACTTTTCTAGTTAAATCTACTGCGGTGTTCACACCAGAAGTGGAACGCGCGGACAAATCACGCTATTCGCACGTAAAAAGACCTGTGAACATTTGAGTTTACTCGCTTCATTCGCGCATCAAATCCACTTCAGAACAGATTCTGTGATGGCCAGGGCTTCTGTCTGCCCGGTGACTGTAGCTTCGTTGCTAAATGGCTAACATGGATTTTATTGATAAATAACTGTGTTTATGTGCTTTATGAAGGCTGATAAACAGCGTCGATACGTTTGGAGCAGTGTCTGAGTCCACTAGATACTTTCTGAGGTGCACCCAGCTCTGTGGGCTCATAAACTCCTCCAGAAACTTAACCTGGATGACGGAGGCTTTCAGCGGTGCTTCTGACTGAGCCGAGCCCAGTTTGATGAACTGTTGTCGGTGTCGGCTGGAGGATTTTCCCCAGGACACCAACAACAGGTGCTACGTCACAATCATGCCCCCACAAGAGCAAGCTCCTGATTGGTTGCCACGGCGTGAATGTCCACAGAAGTTCAGATTTTTGAATTTGAGCGATTCGTGCAAAACGCTTAGTTCGCGTCGCGCCATTCGCGCATATCACGCCGCAGGATGTTTATTCGCGCCTTTGCATTGACTTAACATTTAAATCACTCGCGCTTGACGCTTCTTCCGCATCTGGTGTGAACGCAGCATTAGACAAACTTTATGGTGGATTGAGAAAGCCTCGTGTGAGAGTTTGAAATAGTTTTAAAGTAGTTTTTAAAAAGTTTGAAACAGTTATAACTAACATATCAGCTGCCTAGCAAGAAACATGCTAACCTATAAGGTGTTTCTAGGTGTTTAGAGTGGTTGCTAGGAGGTTGCTAAGGCGTTGCTAGGTGATTGCTAAGGTGTTGCTAGGGTGTTCTGAGTGGTTGCAAATGTGTTGCTAGGGTGTTCTGAGTGGTTGCTAAGGTGTTGCTAGGGTGTTCTGAGTGGTTGCTAGGTGGTTGCTAAGGTGTTGCTAGGTGGTTGCTAAGGTGTTGTTAGGCAGTTCTGGGTGGTTGTTAAGGCATTGCTAGGTGGTTGATAAAGTTTTGCTATGCGGTTGCTAGGGTGTTCTGAGTGGTTGCTAAAGCAATGCTAGGTGGTTGCTAAGGTTTTGCTAGGCGGTTGCTAAGGTGTTCTAGTTCATTGCTAGGTGGTACCCTAATGTTCTGAGTGGTTGCTAAGGTGTTCTGAGTGGTTGCTGAGGTGTTGCTTAGTGGTTGCTAAGGCGTTGCTAGGTGGTTGCTAAGGTGTTGTTAGGCAGTTCTGAGTTGTTGCTAAGGCATTGCTAGGTAGTTGCTAAAGTTTTGTTATGCGGTTGCTAGGGTGTTCTGAGTGGTTGCTAAAGCAATGCTAGGTGGTTGCTAAGGTTTTGCTAGGTGGTTGCTAAGGTGTTGCTAGGGTGCTCTGAGTGGTTGCTAGGTGGTTGCTAAGGTGTTGCTAGGGTGTTCTGAGTGATTGCTAGGTGGTTGCTAAGGTGTTCTGAGTGGTTGCTAAGGTGTTGCTAGGGTGTTCTGAGTGGTTGCTAGGTGGTTCCTAAGGTGTTGCTAAGGTGTTCTGAGTGGTTGCTAGGGCGTTGGTAGGTGGTGGCTAAGGTGTTGTTAGGCAGTTCTGAGTGGTTGCTAAGGCATTGCTAGGTGGTTGCTAAAGTTTTGCTATGCGGTTGCTAGGGTGTTCTGAGTGGTTGCTAAAACAATGCTAGGTGGTTGCTAAGGTTTTGCTAGGCGGTTGCTAAGTTGTACCCTAGTGTTCTGAGTGGTTGCTAAGGCATTGCTAGGTGGTTGCTAAGGTGTTGCTAGGGTGTTCTGAGTGGTTGCTAAGGTGTTGTTAGGCAGTTCTGAGTGGTTGCTAAGGCATTGCTAGGTGGTTGCTAAAGTTTTGCTAGGCGGTTGCTAAGGTGTGCTAGTTCATTGCTAGGTGGTAACCTAGTATTCTGAGTGGTTGCTAAGGCATTGCTAGGTGGTTGCTAAGGTGTTGCTAGGGCGTTCTGAGTGGTTGCTAGGTGGTTACTAAAGTGTTGCTAGGGTGTTCTGAGTGGTTGCTAAGGTGTTGCTAGGTTGTTGCTAAGGGTCAGTTTTGGGAAAACCGTAAGTCGGATCACTTGGAAAAGATAAAGCAACTTAATTCATTATAGTTTGTAGGTGTGGAGTTAGTTTGGTGGTTGTAGTATGAACGGTCTAGGAGGAGATGCATTCTTAAAATAGTCTAAGAAGAAGAAGACGGTAGAGGAATAATAACTTTAAGTAGTATAACAGTATGGTGGCTTCCTCAAGCCAATTATTTGATGATAACTGAAGCTGAATGTATGATTCCGGAGGCCGAGACAGTCAGAAATAGCAATAGTGGCACACTTTAAATGAACATTTAAAGTCAAAATGTCCTTAAATACACATAAAAACTTAATCTTTAAGGGAAAACATGATATATGACCGTGTTATCACTCAAAAGTGGTTCAATAAAAGTTTTTGATTCAAAATAATAGATTCATCTCGGAGATGCAAAATACACCCGCATTTCTAGCATCACTCGTCTGCATACTGATGCTATGCGTCACTTTGGATAAACCGCGTTTGTTAGATGAATAAAGGTAAATATAAATGTGAATAAGAACATATTGAGTTCCTCCAGAGTCCTGAATAACTCTAATGCAGGATATCAGCTGCCACGTAAACACTATAAACACTACACGTCAACGTAAAGTCCGCCAGACGCGCGTTCACAAGTGTAAACAAAATCTGAGGCAGATTCGCTACGGTTTACGTTCACATTCATAAATCCGGTTTAGTCGCTGATGCGCGTTAATAAACTGCTGTAAAAGTGATTCTGTGGTGTAAAAACGGGTGAATTCTGCGTTTACCTGCGCATGATTTGGATCTCCATATCTTCAGGAACAGGATAATGATGGCGATCAGATGACAGATGTCTCCAGACAGTCGAAAGATGTTCATCTTTATGATCTTTCAGTAATGATTGAGTTTTCTGCAGCTGGTCAGATGTTCGTCCTGCACAAATCAAAACTCTTTCTACCTGCAGCTCAGCGCGTGCGCGTCATGTCCACACAGACTGTCGGCAAAGATTATTATTATTATTATTATTATTATTTAAATACTGTCCACTCTCTCTGTCTCTCTCTCTATATTTATAAATATGTATCGGAATGAGCGACACTGTACAGTGCGGAGTCTCGGTGACGTGGCTGACGGTGCGCGCGGTCAGGATCCGGGTTTCCTCGCCACGCGCGTGCACGATACGCGTCACACCCCCTGCGGAGCGCGCATTTAAAGGGATAGTTCACCTAAAAACGAAAGTTTACTCACTATTTATTCACCCTCAAGTGGTTATGGTTAGGTTACTTATTTGTACCAAGGTACATTTGTTTTGCAGTTAAGAGTCCATTTATCATGACACAATACCACATATAGAAACAACAACAGCAACAGACACCATTAAATAAATAAATAAATAAATAAATAAACATTCCCAGTGATGGGTTACAGCTGGAAGGGCATCCGCTGTGTAAAACATGCTGGATAAGTTGGCGGTTCATTCCGCTGTGGCGACCCCAGATTAATAAAGGGACTAAGCCGAAAAGGAAATGAATGAATGAATGAATGAATAAATGAGACATGAAACACACAAAACAAGTCTTCAGGTGTCCAGTCCTCTTGTAAAAAATACAAAACAAATTCTCTCATGATTAAACAGCAAAATAGTAAGAAAAAGTCCAATAAATAATCCAAATTTACATATTAAATGTCAAAATACAGAAACAGCATGCTTTAGTCCAGGTCTCAAAGTGGATTCCTGGAGGGAATCATCCACAGCTGATTCAGCTAATTAAGGACTACTAGAGACTATTATGCCGGTGTGAGTTGGAGGTGGTTGGAGCTGAACTCTGCAGAGCTGCGGCTCTCCAGGAATTGAGTTACAGACCATTGATTTAGTCTATGCCTTATTCAACTGTCTGGAATAAAACCTTTTGATAAGGTTTAGTTCTCCAGCTTGACACTAAACACGTTTCTTTTCTCTGTTGAACAGAAAAGAAGATAATTTAAAGAATGCTGGAAACCTACACCCATTGCCTCCCATAGGTTACAGGTTTACAGCTTGCTTTAAAATGAATTTTTTTGTGTTCAACAGAGGAAAGAACCTCATAAAGATTTGAAACAACATATGATGAGTAAATAATGACTTTTATTATTTTTTTTCTTAAATTAAAATGCTCATCGCTCTTTTAACATACGCATGTCCTCTTTAAAGGGTCAGTTCACACAAAAATAAAATATTTATTATAATACTTTATTTTTATTAATCAGTGTTGACTAAGTTACTTCAGAAGCTGATTACCAAAAACATCATTAAAAAACTTTAATGACTTTTTAGTCAGGCTACTTTGCCTAAAAACACTTCTCAATTTAATTATTTGACACAAACACTTAAATTCCCTTTAAATACATGCATAGAATTGTGTGATTTATTATGCATGTGAATCAAACATGGCCTTCAGCTTTATTTTTATTATACTTAAGAAAATGTACATAACATATCAAAGCAAGACACCATATTTCATACATACCATTATTCAAGTATTCTTAATCTTGATAAATGTAACCTTCTTTAGTAGAAAAACAAGATGTACTTTGGAAAATATACTTATATAACAAACATTAAAAATACAAATACAATTAAACTGCTTCTCTGAATTGATTTGTACAGATCTATTTGATTTATTTACACAATTTAAGGCAAGCGTATTATGAATAACTGTAATTAAACTGTGTAAAATAAAAAGTAATCTATTAATAATAATATACTGAGTGTTTTAAGAGTGAATTAAGTGTAATAATAATGAGACACACACAACTGAGAGTTCCCATAATCACCAACACGTGGAAAAAAAGCAGATTTCACTGTATTTTACAATGAATTTAGTTGTCGTGTGATTCATCTGGCTATATAAACCTGCACTGACTGTCACAGTATTTTTTAACTTGTTTTTATTGTGCTATTCAATGGTGCAAATTATCATAGTTTATTTAGTGACTATAAACACACAGATTTACTGCTTTGACAACATTCAAATTATGATTTATAAATATTTCTCTCTCTATGAGTATATTTGCATTGCAGTACCTTTGCAAATAATGAAAAAATATGCAAAATGCGTCTTTTAAAGTTCAAATGGAAATGACAAACAACAATATTGAAAATAATTTACACAACAAAAGCGCAAAACAGCAAACAACAGATATATTATAGTACGAAAATACGATATTGTGAAAATGAAGTGTCCGATAAAAGAATAAACTGAACTCAATACCGGTGTTTTCCACTAGAGGTCAGTCAAACTGCACTGGCGGGAAACACGTCAAGCACACGTGTCTGAACTGCTTTTATTCAAGTTTAGGCACAGTTTAGCATCAACATATCTACACATTTATAGAGCCCTTTCAGATACTATTTGCATGTTACCACCTCTGACAAAAAATAACATTTATGAAATATAACAAGTAACAAGACAAACTTATCACTATATCAAACTTTATAAACTTTGAGGAAAACAGAAATAAGACATCTGAAACATGGTTTATATAAGAACATTCATTCATTCATTCATTCATTTTCTTGTCGGCTTTGTCCCTTGCGGGGTCGCCACAGCGGAATGAACCGCCAACTTATCCAGCACAATTTTACGCAGCGGATGCCCTTCCAGCCGCAACCCATCTCTGGGAACTTCCACACACACATTCACACTCATACACTATGGACAATTTAGCTTACCCAATTCACCTGTACTGCATGTCTTTGGACTGTGGGGGAAACCGGAGCACCCGGAGGAAACCCACGCGAACCCAGGGAGAACATGCAAACTCCACACAGAAACGCCAACTGACCCAGCCTAGCCGAGGTTCGAACCTGCGACCCAGCGACGTTCTTGCTGTGAGGCAACAGCACTACCTACTGCGCCACTGGGTTGCCTATATAAGAACATACTGTATATAATTATAATTTTTTTTTAACATATATTTGTAATTATTAGAAATATGTTGCATATGAACATATACAGCATGCCATAATTTTCTATCCAAAAATCCAATCTTATCTATAGAAACATGTATAAAAACATCCAAACATATCTTTTAAAATGTGTGTGTGAGAGATAAAGAGAGATTTATGTTGCCATATATTATATTTCTATATGTGTTCAGTTGATTTATTTAATATTAAAAGCTAAACAATTCACTTAATGCCTTTTTTGACATACAAATTGCATTACTTTTTATTGATTGGCATATGGTAGATGTCTGAATGAGCGCTAGGAAAAAAACAGCCTCAATTTGATGAATTAAAGTTTTTATGAAAAAATAGAATTTTATATACATACTATAGTATTTTTGAAACATACTGTAATAAACTACTTGAATTGATCTGTTTTGATGATTCTGCAGTCGCTATGGAAACACATCAAATACAGTAATTGATCTGTTATGGTGATTCTACAGTCGCTATGGAAACACAGCAACTATAGTAATTGATCTGTTGTGGTGATTCTACAGTCGCTATGGTAACACAACTACAGTAATTGATCTGTTGTGGTGATTCTACAGTCGCTATGGAAACACAGCAACTATAGTAATTGATCTGTTGTGATGATTCTACAGTCGCTATGGTAACACAACAACTACAGTAAGTGATCTGTTGTGGTGATTCTACTGTCGCTATGGTAACACAACAACTACAGTAAGTGATCTGTTGTGGTGATTCTACTGTCGCTAAGGTAACACAACAACTACAGTAATTGATCTGTTGTGGTGATTCTACAGTCGCTATGGTAACACAACAACAACTGTAATTGATCTGTTGTGGTGATTCTACAGTCACTATGGTAACACAACAACAACTGTAATTGATCTGTTGTGGTGATTCTACAGTCGCTATGGTAACACAACAACTATAGTAATTGATCTGTTGTGGTGATTCTACAGTCGCTATGGTAACACAACAACTACAGTAATTGATCTGTTGTGGTGATTCTACAGTCGCTATGGTAACACAACAACTACAGTAATTGATCTGTTGTGGTGATTCTACAGTCGCTATGGTAACACAACAACTACAGTAATTGATCTGTTGTGGTGATTCTACGGTCGCTATGGTAACACAACAACTACAGTAATTGATCTGTTGTTGTGATTCTACGGTCGCTATGGTAACACAACAACTACAGTAATTGATCTGTTGTGGTGATTCTACAGTCGCTATTTGTTGTGGTGATTCTACAGTCGCTAAGGTAACACAACAACTATAGTAATTGATCTGTTGTGGTGATTCTACAGTCGCTATGGTAACACAACAACTACAGTAATTGATCTGTTGAGGTGATTCTACAGTCGCTATGGTAACACAACAACTACAGTAATTGATCTGTTGTGGTGATTCTACAGTCGCTATGGTAACACAACAACTACAGTAATTGATCTGTTGTAGTGATTCTACAGTCGCTATGGTAACACAACAACTACAGTAATTGATCTGTTGTGGTGATTCTACGGTCGCTATGGTAACACAACAACTACAGTAATTGATCTGTTGTTGTGATTCTACAGTCGCTATGGTAACACAACAACTACAGTGATTGATCTGTTGTGGTAATTCTACAGTCGCTATGGTAACACAACAACTATAGTAATTGATCTGTTGTGGTGATTCTACAGTCGCTATGGTAACACAACAACTACAGTAATTGATTTGTTGTGGTGATTCTACAGTCGCTATGGTAACACGACAACTACAGTAATTGATCTGTTGTGGTGATTCTACTGTCGCTATGGTAACACGACAACTACAGTAATTGATCTGTTGTGGTGATTCTACAGTCGCTATGGTAACACAACTACTACAGTAATTGATCTGCTGTAGTGATTCTACAGTGGCTATGGTAACACAACAACTACAGTAATTGATCTGTTGTGGTGATTCTACAGTCGCTATGGTAACACAACAACTACAGTAATTGATTTGTTGTGGTGATTCTACAGTCGCTATGGTAACACAACAACTATAGTAATTGATCTGTTGTGGTGATTCTACAGTCACTATGGTAACACAACAACAACTGTAATTGATCTGTTGTGGTGATTCTACAGTCGCTATGGTAACACAACAACTATAGTAATTGATCTGTTGTGGTGATTCTACAGTCGCTATGGTAACACAACAACTATAGTAATTGATCTGTTGTGGTGATTCTACTGTCGCTATGGTAACACGACAACTACAGTAATTGATCTGTTGTGGTGATTCTACTGTTGCTATGGTAACATGACAACAACTGTAATTGATCTGTTGTGGTGATTCTACAGTCGCTATTTGTTGTGGTGATTCTACAGTCGCTAAGGTAACACAACAACTATAGTAATTGATCTGTTGAGGTGATTCTACAGTCGCTATGGTAACACAACAACTACAGTAATTGATCTGTTGTGGTGATTCTACAGTCGCTATGGTAACACAACAACTACAGTAATTGATCTGTTGTAGTGATTCTACAGTCGCTATGGTAACACAACAACTACAGTAATTGATCTGTTGTGGTGATTCTACGGTCGCTATGGTAACACAACAACTACAGTAATTGATCTGTTGTTGTGATTCTACAGTCGCTATGGTAACACAACAACTACAGTGATTGATCTGTTGTGGTAATTCTACAGTCGCTATGGTAACACAACAACTATAGTAATTGATCTGTTGTGGTGATTCTACAGTCGCTATGGTAACACAACAACTACAGTAATTGATTTGTTGTGGTGATTCTACAGTCGCTATGGTAACACGACAACTACAGTAATTGATCTGTTGTGGTGATTCTACTGTCGCTATGGTAACACGACAACTACAGTAATTGATCTGTTGTGGTGATTCTACAGTCGCTATGGTAACACAACTACTACAGTAATTGATCTGCTGTAGTGATTCTACAGTGGCTATGGTAACACAACAACTACAGTAATTGATCTGTTGTGGTGATTCTACAGTCGCTATGGTAACACAACAACTACAGTAATTGATTTGTTGTGGTGATTCTACAGTCGCTATGGTAACACAACAACTATAGTAATTGATCTGTTGTGGTGATTCAACAAGTCGCTATGGTAACACAACAACTACAGTAAGTGATCTGTTGTGGTGATTCTACAGTCGTTATGGTAACACAACAACTACAGTAATTGATCTGTTGTGGTGATTCTACTGTTGCTATGGTAACACAACAACTACAGTAATTGATCTGTTGTGGTGATTCTACAGTCGCTATGGTAACACAACAACTATAGTAATTGATCTGTTGTGGTGATTCTACAGTCGCTATGGTAACACAACAACTACAGTAATTGATTTGTTGTGGTGATTCTACAGTCGCTATGGTAACACAACAACTACAGTAATTGATCTGTTGTGGTGATTCTACGGTCGCTATGGTAACACAACAACTACAGTAATTGATCTGTTGTGGTGATTCTACAGTCGCTATGGTAACACAACAACT
>LR812521.1:2471630-2520641 GCA_903798195.1 Danio kyathit
AGACATACACACAAAAACAGACACACACACACACACACACACACACACACACACACACACACACACACACACACACACACACACACACACACAGACATACACACATAGAAATGCACGTACACCCACACAGAAACAGACAAACAAACAAACAAACAAACACACACACACAGACAAGCGCATGCACACACTGACCGGCACACACACACACACACAGACACTCACACACACGTGAAAACACACACAAGAAAATGTGAGCATCAGTGTGTGAGAATGCGTCAGTCTATGGAGACTCCTGCCTCACTCAGGGCTGCTGTTTATGCTAATGAGGGAGAGATGGGCACGAGTGGGCGGGGCTTCCCCCCTCTGATGACATCATACAAAGGGAGAATGTCAATCAGAGTGTTTCTGCGTCAAGTCTGATCAGAGCAAACACAATTCACTCATGATGACCACTAGAGGCTGGAGACACTCACACACTGCTGACACACACAACTGCCTTTAAACTCCGCTTAAAAGTCCTTTCTGCATAATAGGTGCCCTTCAAGATCCACACACACACACACACACACACACACACACACACACACACACACACACACACACACACACCTAAAATAACACTTAAGCCCATAGGAATGCTTTAACACTGGGAACTCAAAATAATAATGAAACATTAGCTGAATGGAGACATGTGTAGGTGTGTACTGTACAGCTCAGGCCTGCTTTCTGTGTTCATTTAGACTGGTAATGTGTGTGTGTGTGTGTGTGTGTGTGTGTGTGTGTGTGTGTGTGTGTGTGTGTGTGTGTGTGTGTGTGTGTGTGTGTGTGTGTGTGTGTGTGTGTGTTTAGTGCGCTCAAACATCAGTGTAAAGCGCTTTGAGTCTGTAGTCAGCCCACACTGCTGCCAGCGTCATCCATCCCCTCTTCTTAGTGTTTTATATGGCCGAGTTCTGTGGAAATGTCTTGGGATGCTGGTCTTTTTCTCTCTCTCGGTGTGTGTGTGTGTGTGTTTTCTCCCACACACACACTCCTACTGTCACTCCACGGCTGTCATATGCTCAGACTGCCCACCTCCTCATTCAGGCCCAAAATACAAGCGCTCGCTCAAAACTCAACTGACGTCTTCTCCATAGAAACCCTGCAGATCCCTCAGCGCAGACTCGGGAGGTCAGAGGTCAAACTACGGCTCAGGTTTTGCTCAGGTTTCTGATTTCTCTGGATATTCACAGGCTCTTCCTTTATGTCCATTACTCAGCTGCTCTTTATGATTGAATAGGTGTGTTTAGATGGTTCTAGAATAATGGTGCCGTCGATTACGGAAGAAGATTAACGGAGGATCTGGAGATTAATGTCCTTTTCACCAGCATGGACCACACCACACTTTAGGGCTAGACTTTACTGTAGGGATGATAGTAAGAGAACAGTGGGATGAAGAGGAATGACTGGTGAATAGGTGGGCAGGTTGATCGGGCGTCCTACTATGCCCGGAGACTCAGAGTGGGGGTACTGTCTCTGTAATATTTTTGGCAGAGTGGTTGGACCCCCACAGATTCAACCTACATGTAGCAGTGAAGAGGCTTATAGGATTGTGAATGGGAAGCAAGGAAATAGGGGGAGGGAGGGTGGGTTTAAGAGAACGAGGAGAACAGTGCTAGAGGGATGGTCTTCCTTAAATAAGTTTAAGGGAGGAGGTGATTGGTTAAGGAGACAAAGTGAGGTGTTATTAACAAGTTAACTCCATATAATGCGAGATTAAACTGGTTAACTTTAAATGAAACGATGAGATTAAACGTTGAGGATAAACTCATTATTTAAAGAATAAAGTCGAGTTTAGAGAAGTTAAGTGTTCAATTTTGAGAGAGAAAGGCTGGTTTGAGTCCCGGCCGGGTCAGTTGGTATTTCTGTGTGGAGTTTGCATGTTCTCCCCGTGTTGGCGTGGGTTTCCTCCAGGTGCTCCGGTTTCCCCCACAGTCCAAACACATGCGCTATTGGGGAATTGATGAACTAAAGTGGCCGTAGTGTGTGTGTGTGGGTGTTAATGAGTGTGTATGGGTGTTTCCCAGTGTTGAGTTGCTGATGGAAGGGCATCCGCTGTGTAATAACATATGCTGGATGAGTTGGTGGTTCATTCCGCTGTGGCGACCCCTAATGAATAAAGGGACTTAGCCGAAAAAAAATGAATGAATGGCCGTAGTGTATGAGTGTGTGTGTGTGAATGAGTGTGTATGGGTGTTTCCCAGGACTGGGTTGCGGCTGGAATGACATCCGCTGTGTAAAACATATGCTGGATAAGTTGGCGGTTCATTCCACTGTGGCGACCCCTAATAAAGGGACTAAGACAAAGGAAAATGATTAAATGAATGAATATTGACTATATTGACTATTGGATTAGGGCTCAGGAATGATACAAAATAAAAGCATCTTCAGATTATTCATTCATTCATTCATTTTCTTTTCGGCTTAGTCCCTTTATTAATCCAGGGTTACCACAGCGGAATGAACCGCCAACTTATCCAGCACATGTTTTACGCAGCAGAGGCCCTTCCAGCCGCAACCCATCTCTGGGAAACATCCATACACACTCATTCACACTCATACACTATGGACAAATTAGCTTACCCAATTCCCCTATAGCACATGTGTTTGGACTGTGGGGGAAACTGGAGCACCCAGAGGAAACCCACGCCAACACGGGGAGAACATGCAAACTCCACACAGAAACACCAACTGACCCAGCCGAGGCTCGAACCAGCGACCTTCTTGCTGTGAGGCGACAGCACTAACTACTGCGCCACTGCGTCGCCGATAATGCAAGATTACATCTGTAAAAATTTAAGACAAATTTTCTGTTGGGAAAAATCTAGATAATTCTTGGGAAAAAAAGTAGTTTTTGAGAAAAATATTTTGAGAATAAAGTAGTTGTTTGGAGAAAAAAGCCATTAAATTTTAGGGAAATTTAGAGAATTTTAGACTTAAAAAAATGACATTTGTAAAACAAATATCTATATAAAAGGTAGAGAGTTAACTTGTAAAATTTCGAGAATAAAGTTAACGTCTCTCAAGAAATTAAATTTTTTAAATGTAACAATTTTAAGTCAGAATAAAATGTTGAGAGTTTAACTTGTTAAATTAAGAGAATAAAGTCATTGTTTTGTTTTTAAAAAGTAGTCAAATTGAGATAAAAACCAACAAAATAAAGAATAAACTCATTAAACTTCGAGAATAAAGGTATGCTTCCAGAAAAACATTATTCATTCATTCATTCATTTTCTTGTCGGCTTTGTCCCTTGCGGGGTCGCCACAGCGGAATGAACCGCCAACTTATCCAGCACAATTTTACGCAGCGGATGCCCTTCCAGCTGCAACCCATCTCTGGGAACTTCCACGCAAACATTCACACTCATACACTATGGACACTTTAGCCTACCCAATTCACCTGTACTGCATGTCTTTGGACTGTGGGGGAAACCAGAGCACCCGGAGGAAACCCACACAAACCCAGGGAGAACATGCAAACTCCACACAGAAACGCCAACTGACCCAGCCCAGCCGAGGTTCGAACCTGCGACCCAGCAACGTTCTTGCTGTGAGGCAACAGCACTACCTACTGCGCCACTGCGTTGCCAGAAAAACATTATTTCTATTAAAAAAAATTCTGCGCAGTAGGTAGTGCTGTCTTCTCACAGCAAGAAGGTCGCTGGTTCGAGCCTGATCGCTGGATCAGTTGGTGTTACTGTGTGGAGTTTGCATGTTCTCCCTGCTTTTGCGTGGGTTTCCTCCGGGTGCTCCGGTTTCCCCCACAGTCCAAACACAGGTGAATGGAATAAGCTAAATTGTTCGTAGTCTATGAGTGAATGAGTGTGAGTATGTGTGTGTATGGATGTTTCCCAGAGATGGGTTGCAGCTGGAAGGGCATCCGCTGAGTAAAACATATGCTGGATAAGTTGGCGGTTCATTCCGATGTGGCGACCCCAGATTAATAAAGGGACTAAGCCGAAAAGAAAATGAATGAATGATTGAATGAAAAATGCTGCGAGGTGCTGTCCATAGTAGCGGTGCTGAAATGGTGGATATAGAACAGCAAGAAACTGTTTACAATGAAAGTGCTATCCTCTGACTGCTGTATCACTGCCGCCAAACTTCCATTCAAAATCAAGCATGGCTTTACCATCCCATATAAAAAATACTATAGTAATTAATAGTAAATACAATACTGTTTTTGAACCATACTATAGTAAAGTACTTGAATTAATATGTTGTGGTGATTCTACAGTCGATATAGTAACACAACAAATATAGTAATTAATCTGTTGTGATGATTCTACAGTCGCTATGGTAACACAACAACTACAGTAATTGATCTGTTGTGGTGATTCTACAGTCGCTATGGTAACACAACAACTACAGTAATTGATCTGTTGTGATGATTCTACAGTCGCTATGGTAACACAACAACTACAGTAATTGATCTGTTGTGGTGATTCTACAGTCGCTATGGTAACACAACAACTATAGTAATTAATCTGTTGTGATGATTCTACAGTCGCTATGGTAACACAACAACTACAGCAATTAACCTGTTGTTTTGATTTTACAGTTGCTATGGTAACACAACAACTACAGTAATTGATCTGTTGTTTTGATTTTACAGTTGCTATGGTAACACAACAGCTATAGTAAGTAATCTGCTGTGGTGATTCTACAGTTGCTATGGTAACAGAACTACAGTAATATAAACAAACGACTCAATACTGCAGTTTTCTACAACTCTAGGGTATATTATACTACAATACACCACAGTTTACTGTAGTAAAAAATAAAGTACACTACAGTACTTATAAGTTTATCAGCTCACTATAGTTAATAGTTTGCTGGAGCCTTCATTAACAGAGTTGTAAATAGCCTTTAATATATGCTTAAACTTTAATATATACACTTTACTACAGCATTTAGACAACTTCTCCAGTCAGTAGTTTTCAGGAAAATGTGATTATTCTGCGTCTCTTCATTGTTCGAAAAAGACATACAACAGAGATTGGATGAGACGACAGACACTGCGCAATAATATTATACTCATGTCGTGTTGCACGACAAATCAATCTACTAGTTATTGTGACAGGCCTATTCTACATTTAAACAAACAAATAAACACACTGTGTGGATCTATATTAAAGGAATAGTTCAGCCAAACATGAAAACTCTGTCATCATTTACTCGTCCTTTCCCTGTTCCAAACCTTTATGAGTTGCTTTCATCTGATAAATACAAAAGAAGACAACATGTAACCATTGACGTCCATAGCATTTGCTTTTAATACTATGGAAGTCCAACATTCTTCAAAATATCTTCTTCGGTGTTCAACAGATTAAAAGACTTGAGGTTGAATAAATAGTTTAAATTTGGGGTGAACCATTTGTCCATTTAAGTAGTAGCACCAGATTTGTTCAGCATTTTTCTGAACTTGAGTGTGTATTCAGAGAGTTATGAACATTTGGAGACAGAAGACGAGAGAACATTTGGGTTTGGATGCTAAAATACTTTGACAAGAGGAAGAGAGAGAGAGAGACGCCTCTACTAAAAAAAGCTGAAAATCTGTGACACTGAAGAAGATGAAAACGATAAAGTCTGTTATCCCAAAGAAAGAGGAGTTAGATTTATAGACATTTCAGTCAGAACTCTCATAAATATCCATCATTGGCGCTAAACGCAAGATTTCAGTCTTAGGTTTCATGCTCACATCCATCATGTCTGGGCTAATTTGTAGTGATTTTCTCTTGCCATCAGTGTGAAGTGAGTATAATCGCAGTGACAGGCTCGCATCTCTCTCTCTCGTCCTCCTCCTCCTCCGTTATCCGCCGGTCACCCACACGAGCGCGAGCCCGACAAGAGCGCGCGCACGGAGATTACCGCGCGACTGAAGTCAAACCGGAGACAGCGGAGAGATTAATCTGCGAAAACTGCAAGAAATTTGATTCATGAGAACACGGCGCCGGTATAAAAACGTGTTGAAGATGGGTGTCTTCGGAGAATAAAACAAAAAGAAAAACAAGAGGAGCAAACAAAGCTCGAGATACCGCGAAAAAAGGCAAGAGTTACGCGGAAAACCTTCACAGATCAGATATTTAGCCTACTTTTATAAGGTGAGTAATTGAATGTCTTTTTGTGTGTGTTATGTCACCTAACACAAATGTTTTGAATAGCTTCAAAAGTTTTTAACATCCATGTCAAGTAAATGTAGAATTTTAAATGGGTCTCCAACATCCAGTATAAACTAACCTATATTTTGTAAAGGAAAAATTGTAAACTTTAGGGATTAAAAAAAATAAAACTTATAATATATTAATACTAATATTAATACAATACTATATGTTCACATTTCAAGTTCTATGACATGAAGAAAGCTGTTTTCCTGATGTAAGTTTTGAGCTATTTAAACAAATAGCCTATTTTCACATATACAGTAGCTACTGTCATCAATCACTAATATATGTGAGAAAAAATGTTTATTTTTAATAAGTCACGCCTTAATAGCTGCAAAATTATGTCAGAAAACCAGCATTCTTGATTCAGCAAACACACGTCTACATTAATATTTAATAGGCTGATAATTTTATAATATAACATGACTTTGATCACATCGAGCAGGCGTACAGAAACACTGATGGATGGACAGATGAGGGGAGGATGAATGCGGCTGAAGCAGAGAAAAGAAACTTGCAGTTGTAATAATAATGAAAAGAGATTATTCTCCATCTGAGATCATGCACTTGATCGCGCGCCGCATCTGGAGCTTTACCGGATTTACCGCGCGCGCTTTAACATAGCCTACCTGAGCGTCACGCTTTATGTCACAGTCTCAATCCCGCAGATCTGAGCCGAACATCTGCTGCACGACGACCGTCTCCCGCTGGGGAGTAATTAAAAGTTTTCTGATGAGATTTCCCACATTGTTTACTATGAGAGGAAATCTGAAGACTCTCCAGAATAACCGACGCAGCCGTTTAAACTGCGAGCGCGCGAAACTGCCGCTCGTCCTCCTCAGGGCGCATGCGCGCCTCTCCGCCAGTTTCCAGTGGAAAGCGCTGCATGTCCCAGAGAATCTAATTCCCCTGATCAATAACAGCTTAATGCACTTTAATGCACTCACAAACAGAGTTTCCACGCTTACAGACATCTACCATGATTTTACTGTGGTCATTTGTTTTGGATAATACCATGGTGTTTACATGAAAAATGGTGTGTGAGAATTCAGCATACAATGACCAATCAATGCACTCTCAAACTTATTATGTCTCTCATATTACACAATATTGTATTTAAATGCAATAATAGTAATCATTGCTCATGTTATTATTACTAATTTGTAATAATTGAATCAGTAATAACATAATTAAGACAGATTTTAAGATTACACTTATTTTAATGTGTCTTTGTTAGTCTAACTATTCATTTACTACTTAGTAATAGCAATTAATTACTATATGATTAGGGTTAGAATGTGGGTGAAAGTTTAGGGTTAGTTGCATATAGTTCTGCATAATTAATTGTAATTTCTTAAGTAATCATTGTTCATGCTGTGAAACACCTTTAAACTCTCCACAAAACTCTAACCAGGGGCGGACTGGGAAAGCATTTTCAACCGGGCTAAAGTAACTGTCAGTCAGGCCACATCTGATGCGATCTAGAAAGTGAAGAGCAGGGAGGGGGTGCGGAGGGGTGCGCGGGGATGCGAGGCAGACCAGAGTCCCGGTGGCAGGCCACATCGGATGCGATATAGAAAGTGGGGGGGGGGGATTGACCGTCTGGCCACCGGGAAATGTCCCGGTTCTCCCTATGGCCAGTCCACCCCTGACTGTAACTGTGTAAGACCTTTAACAGTGCTCTCAGTAGGCTACATTATGACAGTGGTGTAAAGTACTTGAGTAAATGGACTTCGTTACTTTACTTAAGTATTTTTTTGGCTACTTTGTACTTGTACTGAGTATCAAAAATATAAGCAACTTTTACTCTCTACTTGACTACATTTTTGATTGAATATATGTACTCTTTACTCCACTACATTTGAACGGATGCTTACCGTTACTCATTACATTGTGATTGTGCACGACAAGTCGGCATCTTTATCTACCACAGCTAATTTGTTTGCCGGATGAGGTGGTATCGCCATCTGCAGGGTGCTGAAGGTACTGTATGCTATTTATGAGCTAAATCATGTGAACGTGAATTAGCAGCTTGCCTAATACCAGGTGTTTAATTAGCAACATGGCTGCAGCCAGTGATGAAGCCGAAGCTTGAATTTATATGTAGTTTACTAAGTTGAAAAATAACAGTGCTCCTCTTTGTTTAATTTTAATACAGAGAAAACACTACTCAAAATAAAAATATTGCCCCCCTCTGATACTGAGAGATGAATCACATCAAAGTCAGCTCTGATTTCTTTACTACGTTTTACTACTTTTTTTTTTTCTTTTGATAAATAGTTTGTGCCTTTTTTGAACATTTGAGTTTGACTGAGACTTTTTGTTCTATTTTTTAAATATATTTTGTTCTGCCATTTTGAAACATTAAGGTGTAAAATTTAATTTATATATTAGGAAAATTAAACCTTTCTTGGTGTTCTTTGAGCCTACATTCAGTACGAGTAAAATACTCAAGTTCTTTCAAAATCGGATACTTTAATACTTTTACTCAAGTCTTATTGGAATTGGTGACTTGTAACTTGTAATGGAGTAATTTCTACAGTAAGGTATCTGTACTTTTACTCAAGTATGGTTTTCAGGTACTCTTTACACCTCTGCATTATGAATATTATTTTTGAATGTTCTTTAAACATCCAATAATTATTTATATTTAAATAACAATATTTATTATTTAAAGAGGTTGTAGACCAATTCACAATTTAGCCAACTTTACAGGAATGTTTCTTCTGAAACATAATAGAAAAACTGCTAAAATCATCAGTGACTGGTTCACGGATTAACCACAAACATTATTTGCTTTTTGTTTAAAGTTTTGACAAATATTCAGACAGTAACATTAAAGGTGCGCTAAGTAATATATGGAAAATAGCCTACTTTGGATCTCCGTGTCAGACCAAGGCCCAATCCCAATTCTATTTTTTCTAACTCTACCCCTTCCCCTTTGCCCTTAAAACCGAGTGTGAAGGGGAAGGGCTTCAATATTTACCCCTAAGAATTGGGACAGCACTACAGCACCTGCACACGTCATCATATGTCATCACGATCTCTTCCTTCATATGAGATCAGACGATGGCGACTGCTGTAGTTACTCCAGTTGTGTTATTGTTTAGTGTTTATCTTCAGGAAATCACTGAAGGCGTATATTGAGTTATCATGACGATATAATGTGACAATAAGATCATAACTATACTGAGCATTTACACAGTGGCCATATTCATCATGTAAACACATCAAAAACAACATTAGCATTATTCACCTTATTCTCCGCGTATGAGCGGGCGCAGCCATTTGAATCTTTTTGGCTCGAGACTTCCGGTCTCATTCACCTCTATTCATTTTTAGACGTTAAAAACAGCTCGTTCTGCTGCTTGATATTGCAAACTGATGTTTTCTTATAATGACATTCTCCTTTTTATGTATATGCAAACACTTGTTTGTAGAGCAAGTCTCGATTGACCGTTTTAGCCGTTTATTATTCCTTTTCATTTCTCCCATAGGCAACTGAATCGGAAGTTCTAAAACAATCGCAAAAACGTGCGCACTTCCACATTGAAGAACAAGGTCAACAGCAGACACTGTAAAAGCTCATTCTCAGACACTAGACTGTTCTGACAGGGTGTTCCAGTGTCTTGAGTGTCAGAATGTTGTGGGACTGCTGTACAGGAGTTATGATTATGCATTATAGATTGCCAAATTTAGCAGTTTTTATTTTAGCATTATTTTTAAAGCATGGCGGTAAAACATGAACGCGGTTATGAATATATTAAACATGTGCTTGTTTGTTGTAAAAATTCATAATAATGACAAAAAATACAAATTTGTGGCTCTCCTTTCTTCCGGGTGCTGCGATCCTGCCGCTGTAGCTGGTGTATTCTGGGAAATTTTCTTACTCCTTGGTTTCGAGTGTGGTCCTGAAAAATCTTCATTCGAAGGGCTATCTACCCCTTCCCCTTAGCCCTACACCTTCAAGCAGACTCGGATTGGCTAATCGGGAGGACCGGAAGAATTCCCTGTGGGCCGGTTCATTTTTTTGGCCGTGAGGGTCTGTGTCCCTAGCTGCTTGCACTCTCAGCAGTCGCACTTTTTTCATTTATTCATTTATGTGACCATAGCCTCACTCTTTTTCTTCATTATTTTATTTATTTTCTCACAGCCCCGTGAGCAAAATGCAGCCTGCAGGTTAATGATGACGTAACTATCATTCGACCCCAAACAGCAGTACCTTAGTGAATATAAGAATTCGAATAATTAATATTAATGAATATTACACCTGCTGAAAATCACATGATTCACTACAGTAATAAATCTGACATAACTTCAGATCAGAAATCTAAAAAGGGGAGAAAAAGATTAAGCCGTCAATAGAAAGTGGAACTCTTAGACTCTTTTGACCACAGTATTAAACACACCAGCTTAACTGGTCCAGTGGTCAGTATGTTGCGTTATGATGCAGCCGACCCGAGTTCAAACCTCACCTGAGTAATTTATTATATTTATTTTTTCATTTTTAGTGTTAAGACATATAATACTGTTTGAGTTACTTATGTAGGTGTACATATTTTATTTGTATTTTTTCGTGTGGCCACCGTTACAAAGAACTGGATATCTATAAAGAATTTAGCACAGAATATATATTCAGATATGGCAGGAAAGGACATTGTGATGTTTTAAAGAATAGTGTTGGAGATTTAGCTCCCCTTTAATGTTCTCATATTTATGAAAAACATTTGAAGTTCTAAAGCAGCTGTGTCCTTGAAAAATATGCTATGATATGATAGTGTCATTAGAAACTGAAATGGAAATGACCTTATTTAAATATAGTCAGTCGAGAACTGAGGTGGGTCGGTCTAAGGCTTGAAACTCCAGGGCTGAAAATGAGTCCCACTCCGGCCCTGCCTTCTAGCTAAAGAGAATTGGGACACCCCTACCTCTTCATGGGAACGCGCAAAACGATGGGTAGGGGTAAAGCCGCGGTCACACTGGACTTTCCTCCCCATAGACTTCCATTCATACACAAGCGAATGCGTCAGACCGGAAACGCAGGGTCATGCGTCGAGTTTCGCAGGTTGCTGCAGTGCAAAGTTCAAGCTTGGTGAACTCTGACCTGCGAAATCGCATCACTTGACTGCATGAGACCAATCCAGGATCAAAACATGACCTCTCTGAACAGAAATTTAAAACATGGAGCAATCGCTCGCTTTTTTTAATGTCTAATCATCTTGTTTAATCCAAGCTCAAACTCTAGTGTGACTGCAGCTTTAGAGGAAGGGCTAAGGGGTGGAATTAGGATTGGGCCCAAGTCCAAAAACACACATTAGCCAATCAGCAGAAAGGGGCGTGTCTATCAGAGTTACTAAAGGGGCGGGGCCTGTTGGGTTATGGATGTGTTTGGTTTGCTTTGTGCACCTTTAAAAGAGCATCATTCATCTGGTACTTAATAGTGTTCGTAACACATGCAAACATTTTAAAAACATCATACATCGCCAGTGGAAAGTTTTATTTCTTATTTAATATATATTTGTTTTTTAATCATATGTTAGACCATTCAAAAGTAACATTCACCAAATATTATTCCTATAATGTTTGCGAAATTATTGAAAGTAATGCTCCTTTAAATTGATGTTGAATGTTTGGAGAACATTCAGAATAGTTTTTTCATAGATGAATGGGAATGTTAGCTAAACACTCTTCTTGTTTGGTAAATTTAAGTAATTTTGGTTAAAGAAAATTGTGTATTTGACAGTAAAAATCAACAAAACATCAGATTATTCAAAGTCATTCAGTGGAAACTGAAATTAATGAAGAGAAAAGGTAACTTTGATCTGATGAACTTTGCCAGAAATGTAAAACTGGCAAACACAATGCACCCAAAATAAATGATAAATAAATCAATAATGATTGTCAATCAAATTGCATTGAATAATTAATAATTTGTAATATTCATTCATTTTCTTTTCAGCTCACCCTGCTGAAAAATCCTAAGCTGGTTGGCTGGTTTTAGCTGGTCGACCACCCTGGTTTTAGAGGGGTTTTGGCCATTTTCAGGCTGGTTTCCAGCCATTTCCAGCCTGGTCTTAGCTGGTCAGGCTGGAAAATAACCAGCTTAAACCAGCTAAAACCAGCTTGACAAGCCAAAACCAGCTAGTCCAGCTTAAACCAGGCTGGTCAAGATGGTTTTAGCTGGTTTAAGCTGGTCATTTTCCAGCCTGACCAGCTAAGACCAGGCTGGAAATGGCTGGAAACCAGCCTGCAAATGGCCAAAACCTCTCTAAAACCAGGGTGGTCGACCAGCTAAAACCAGCCAACCAGCTTAGGCTGGTTTAAGCTGTTTTTTTCAGCAGGGTAGTCCCTTTAATAATCCAGGGTCGCCACAGCGGAATGAACCGCCAACTTATCCAGCATATATTTTACGCAGCGGATGCCCTCCAGCCGCAACCCATCACTGGGAAACACTCACACACTCTAATTCACACTCATACACTACGGACAATTTAGCTTACCCAATTCACCTGTACCACATGTACCACATGCGCCACCGCGTGGCCCTAATTAATAATATGTGAAGCAGTAATTACATAATTAAAACACACAGATTTTAAAACAGATGATATACTTATTTTAAGGTGTTACAGTCTAACTCTGTTTAACTACTATAGACCATTTTGAGGGATGTAAACAATAACAATGGTCCTAACGTACTTCCGGATTTACTTTTTTAATTTCAATAGCTTCTGACAACCAAAAGGTCCACTTATTGATAAATAATGTTATGACAGCCATTTTAATGTCAGGTTATGATTGAATTACCTCTTGTTACAGTCAGGAAATAGTTTAACAACATGCAGGAAATGTTCAGGGGCCAATGACATCACCAGATTGAAATGGTCTACATGATTAGGGTTAGAATGTGGGTTACATTTTAGGGTTAGTTGCATGTAATTATGCACAATAACTGTAGTTTGTAAGTACACAGAACACATGGAACGACACCTAATAAAATAAAGTGTTACCAATTTTAATGAATAAATAAAATAATTAAAAGCACACACTCTTAATGAAGTGCTCTGAGAACATTCTTCATTCATTTTCTTTTCAGTTTAGTCCCTTTAATAATCAGGGGTCGCCACAGTGGAATGAACCACCAACTTATCCAGCATACGTTTTATGCAGCAGATGCCCTTCCAGCTCAAACTTATCACTGGAAAACACCCACACACTCTCATTCACACTCATACACTACAGCCAATTTAGTTAATCAATTCCCCTATAGCGCAAGTGTTTGGACTGTGGGGGAAACCGGAGCACCCGGAGGAAACCCACACCAACACGGGGAGAACATGCAAACTCCACACAGAAATGCCAACTGACCCAGCTGAGGCTCGAACCAGCGACCTTCTTGCTGTGAAGCGATTGTGCTACCCACTGCGCCACCGTGACAGAATTTTTCAAATATTTAAAAATGAGACAGAGTCATCATGTGCAAACATAAAAGGCGTCATCACCGTTCAAGTATTCAAGTAAATAATATAAGATTAAATCTGCTTGAGTCTGAACTCACCTTCTGTCAGAGAGAAAGAGTGTGTGTGTATAGTGTGGTCATACTAATCCTCCACACACACACGCATGTCTCAGATTACAGATGTGAGGATCCTCAGGCCTGGTTTCTCTGAACTGGCTTCATGTCACTGTTAAACATGACAGACGAGGAGATTATTCAGACATCATTTACTGCGAAGAAAGAAAATTCTAAAAAAAAAAAAGCGTCTCCACACACACACAGACTGAGGGATTAGGTGTGTGTTTATGTTGTGTAACTAAGGTTAAGTCCATTGTGATTGTAAAGAGCAGTTATGGAGTCACATGTCGGCGTCTGCGACTCTCAATCCTCCACATGAACAACTGCAATCATTAAATACATCCTTTCTGCTCGAGTCTCCACCAAATCCTCTGAACACAGACAGAACATCACTCAAAACTGCCCTTCAGGTAAACTTCACCGTTAATTAAAGACAAATATGCCGATATTCACAAACACATACAATATACATCAATAAAACAAAAGTTACAGATATTTAAAAACATTAAAATAGTCATTTATAATAAATACTGTAGTGTTTTAACCATAATATAGTGAAGTACTTGGACCAATCTGTGGTGATTCTACAGTTGCTATGGTAACAACAACAACATTAATAGATCTGTTGTGGGGTAAAGTCTAGATCGGATACGCGGCCGGCCGGAAGTGCGATATGCACATTAATATAGCTGCATTTTTTATGACACTGTATAACAATAATTAATATTTTTACAGTACTGTGACGGTTGGGGTTAGGGTTGAAGTGGGGTTGAACGTTAATAAAATACAATAAATGGGAAATTTAATAAAAAATATAAATAATTCTTGTTAACTTCCGGCCGCAACCATATCCGATCTAGCAACAACCCTGTTGTGGTCATTCTTTAGTTGCTATAGAATGACCGCAACAGATCAATTAATATTGTTGTTGTTAGTTGCTATGGTAACAACAACTATATTGATTGATCTGTTGTGGTGATTCTATAGTTGCTATGGTAACAACAACTACAGTAATTGATCTGTTGTGGTGATTCTGTAGTTGCTATGTTAACAATAACTATATTAATTAATTTGTTGTGGTGATTCTGTAGTTGCTATAGTAACAATAACAATATTAATTAATCTGTTGTGGTGATTCCATAGTTATTATGGTAACAACAACTATATTGATTGATCTGTTGTGATTTTGTAGTTGCTTTGGTAATGACAACTATATGAATTAATTTGTTGTGATGATTTTACAGTTGCTATGGTAATACAGCAGCTACAGTAATTAATCTGTTGTGGTGATTCTTTAGTTGCTAGGGTAACAGTGGCAATATTAATTATTCTGTTGTGGTGATTTTGTAGTTGCTATGGTAACCACAACTGTATTAATTAATCTGTTGTGGTGATTCTGTAGTTGCTATAGTAACAACAACTATAGTAATTAATCTGTTGTGGTGATTCTGTAGTTGATATAGTAACAACAACTATAGTAATTAATCTGTTGTGGTGATTCTGTAGTTGCTATAGTAACAACAACTATAGTAATTAATCTGTTGTGGTGATTCCGTAGTTGCTATAGTAACAATAACTATAGTAATTAATCTGTTGTGGTGATTCTGTAGTTGCTATAGTAACAACAACTATAGTAATTAATCTGTTGTGGTGATTCTGTAGTTGCTATAGTAACAACAACTATAGTAATTAATCTGTTGTGGCGATTCTGTAGTTGCTATAGTAACAACAACTATAGTAATTGATCTGTTGTGGTGATTCTGTAGTTGCTATAGTAACAACAACTATAGTAATTATTCTGTTGTGGTGATTCTGTAGTTGCTATAGTAACAACAACTATAGTAATTATTCTGTTGTGGTGATTCTGTAGTTGCTATAGTAACAACAACTATAGTAATTATTCTGTTGTGGTGATTCTGTAGTTGCTATAGTAACAACAACTATAGTAATTAATCTGTTGTGGTGATTCTGTAGTTGCTATAGTAACAACAACTATAGTAATTAATCTGTTGTGGTGATTCCGTAGTTGCTATAGTAACAATAACTATAGTAATTAATCTGTTGTGGTGATTCTGTAGTTGCTATAGTAACAACAACTATAGTAATTAATCTGTTGTGGTGATTCTGTAGTTGCTATAGTAACAACAACTATAGTAATTAATCTGTTGTGGCGATTCTGTAGTTGCTATAGTAACAACAACTATAGTAATTGATCTGTTGTGGTGATTCTGTAGTTGCTATAGTAACAACAACTATAGTAATTATTCTGTTGTGGTGATTCTGTAGTTGCTATAGTAACAACAACTATAGTAATTATTCTGTTGTGGTGATTCTGTAGTTGCTATAGTAACAACAACTATAGTAATTATTCTGTTGTGGTGATTCTGTAGTTGCTATAGTAACAACAACTATAGTAATTATTCTGTTGTGGTGATTCTGTAGTTGTTATAGTAACAACAACTATAGTAATTAATCTGTTGTGGTGATTCTGTAGTTGATATAGTAACAATAACTATAGTAATTATTCTGTTGTGGTGATTTTGTAGTTGCTATGGTTACAACAACTGTATTAATTAATCTGTTGTGGTGATTCTGTAGTTGCTATAATAACAACAACTATATTAGTTAATTTGTTGTGGTGATTTGACAGTTGCTATGGTAATACAGCAGCTACAGTAATTAATCTGTTGTGGTGATTCTATAGTTGCTAGGGTAACAGCAGCAATATTAATTATTCTGTTGTGGTGATTTTGTAGTTGCTATGGTAACCACAACTGTATTAATTAATCTGTTGTGGTGATTCTGTAGTTGATATAGTAACAACAACTATAGTAATTAATCTGTTGTGGTGATTCTGTAGTTGCTGTAGTAACAACAACTATTGTAATTAATCTGTTGTGGTGATTCTGTAGTTGCTATAGTAACAACAACTATAGTAATTAATCTGTTGTGGTGATTCTGTAGTTGCTGTAGTAACAACAACTATTGTAATTAATCTGTTGTGGTGATTCTGTAGTTGCTATAGTAACAACAACTATAGTAATTAATCTGTTGTGGTGATTCTGTAGTTGCTGTAGTAACAACAACTATTGTAATTAATCTGTTGTGGTGATTCTGTAGTTGCTATAGTAACAACAACTATAGTAATTAATCTGTTGTGGTGATTCTGTAGTTGCTATAGTAACAACAACTATAGTAATTAATCTGTTGTGGTGATTCTATAGTTGCTATGTTAACAACAGCAATATTAATTATTCTGTTGTGGCAATTTTGTAGTTGCTATGGTAACAGCAGCTGTATTAATTAATCTGTTGTGGTGATTCTGTAGTTGCTATAGTAACAACAACTATATTAGTTAATTTGTTGTGGTGATTTGACAGTTGCTATGGTAATACAGCAGCTACAGTAATTAATCTGTTGTGGTGATTCTATAGATGCTAGGGTAACAGCAGCAATATTAATTATTCTGTTGTGGTGATTCTGTAGTTGCTATAGTAACAACAACTATAGTAATTAATCTGTTGTGGTGATTCTGTAGTTGCTATAGTAACAACAACTATAGTAATTATTCTGTTGTGGTGATTTTGTAGTTGCTATGGTAACACAACAACTATAGTAATATAAACAAATGACCCAATACTGTTTTCAACAACTGTATGGTATATTATACTACAATACACCACAGTTTACTGTAGGAAAAACTAATATATACTACAGTATTTATCAGTTCACTACAGTTAATACTACAATATACTGGAGCATTCATTAACAAAGAATTGTAGATATATACTGTATAATACACTTTAAAAACATACTATTTATTATAGTAAATAAACCCAAATAAACATTGATGAGTGTTTTTATGTAAAAAAAACTATAAGTTTTACGATTTTACCATGATAGAATGTGTAAAATGTTTTAAACTTTCTTTAAAATAAAGGTCACCTGCTTTTATATTGTGACATCAGATGTGAAATTTAGCATTATACTGTACTTTTTGCACTATAAACTATTTTGCATCTGCACAGCTCTTTCCATGTTACCTTAATTGTTTACAATTGTACATACAATTTTTCTTATATTTTTATATTACATTATATTCATTGTAATTTCTTTTTGAAATTCTACTTTTTGTTCTAATATCATGCTAGGCACCTAGGGTTTGACAGTAACGCACTTTCGATTCTCTGTATGTCCTGTACATGTGGTTGAATTGACAATAAAGCTGACTTTGACTAAAGAAATGCTGATAATAAGAGACCAAATCAGGGTTATTTCAGTAACTTAATCTTGAATGAGTTAAATGCGGGGGCTGATATCACTGAGAGTATAGTGTCTTCTTCACTATAATGGGGTATTAGGACTCACACAGACTGCAGGTTGAGCGCCCCCTGCTGGTCTCTCTAACACCGCTTCCAACAGCAACCTAGTTTTCCTATGGGGTCTCCCATCCAGGTGAATATACTCAGCCTTGCTTAGCTTCAGTGAGTAACCGCTCTCGGGCTGCAGCGTGATATGCCTAACAAAAGGCTAAAGTTAGAACTTTTCACTGTACAAATTGAGTCTCTGGAGTTGTTGTGGCTTTAGTGAAGCGTTTATAACTCATTATAACTCTTCAGTTTACAGTTGATCCTGCGCTGTGCTTTTCATTTCCCTGAGAGTGAAAATAAATGCAGATGTTGAGCGGTCAGACATAAACAGAGTCAGTAAAACAGCTGGAGAATGTGTGTGTGTGTGTGTGTGTGTGTGTGTTTAATGCTGTGACGTTTCTCTGAATCTAAAAATGACCAAATATTTTTAGCTGAACATGCAAATCAGCTGCGACTGTGATGCTGTCAGCCTATATCTGTGTGTGTGTGTGTGTGTGTGTGTTAAAGTGTGTAGTGTGTGTATAAAAGTGTACTGGAGACTGTGTAGTTTGTGTGTGTGAAAGTGTGTGTGCGTGTTAGAGAGTGTAGTGTGTAATGTGTGTGTCTGTATGTAAAAGACTGTGTAGTGTGTGTAAGAGGGTGAGTAGTTTAGATGTGTGAAAGTGTGTGTGTGTGCGTGAAAGTGTTTGTATGAGTGAATGTGTGTGTGAGAGAAAGTGTAGGTAGGTAACGTGTTTAAGTGTGTGTGTGTTTGTGAGAACTGTGTTTGAGTGAATAATGTGAGAGTAAGTGTGTGTGAATGTGAGAGTAAATGTGTGTGATTGTGAGAGAAAGTGTGTGTGTCTGGGCTATTTTAACCACTGCTTTGACCCAGATCACTGCATCCAAACCAGAACACAGATACAGTGTGTCTGTGTGTGTGTGTGTGTGTGTGTGTGTGTGTGTGGGTGTGTGTCCATCAGATCAGACGACTGTGTTTCTCTCTGTCTGCAGTGTGTGTGTGAGACTCATCCAGGTGTGTGTGGTAATCTGTCTGCTCCAACAGTGTGTGTGTGTGTGTGTGTGTGTGTGTGTGTGCGCGTCTGTAAACCAGTCTGCTCTAACAGTGTGTGTGTGTGTGTGTGTGTGTATGTCAGGATGCCCATCCCGTATCTGTGGTGCTGAGCGGAGAGTGTTGTCCTGCTGCTGAAGATCAGTGACGGTATGGGGACCAACAGAGCCAACAGGTACTGCGCGCGCACACACACACACACACACACACACACACACACACACACACACACACACACACACACACACACACACACTTCAGCTAACAGACATTGTTCTGGAAGCGTTATGGAAACATTATTCATTACTTTCTAAACATCTTTATTTTTTATCTTTATTTGAGAATTGTGAAGCGTTTGTTGATAACATTGACAGAACCTCTGCAGAACGTTCCCTGTTATCCGTAAAAAGATGCCGGGGAAATCTGCATTCATGAATATGCCTCATCTTGAATATTCATACCTTTATAAATCACATTTTGTATTTGATGTTAGATGGAATTTGATGTGATGGAAATATTATATATAGTTCAAATATAATATATTATCTATAATCTTATATATAGTCGAGGCTAAAATTATAGTAAATCCTGACTTAAGGTTTTGTGTTCAAATGTAAATAAAAACGAAAAAAAAAATTTTCCACAATGATGCCTCTTATTATTTTTAGGGTGAAGACTGGGTCATGTCTGGTCATAAGAACACTTGCTGGTTGAATAAAAGTAACTAAGTCAGAATTCGGTCGGGGTATGACTGTAAATATACATATACAAATTTGAGGGAAAAAAAAAAACGTGTATTTTGTCCACATAAATGGCCTTTTTTGCAATAATTTGAAATATATGTTGCATAATATAATGTATATTGAATATCGAATTAGTAGCAAATTTTGAACGCAGCGAATTTTGAATGTAGAGAATTTTAAATGTAGAGAATTTTAAATGTAGAGAATTTTGAATGTAGAGAATTTTAAATGTAGAGAATTTTAAATGTAGAGAATTTTGAATGTAGAGAATTTTAAATGTAGAGAATTTTAAATGTAGAGAATTTTGAATGTAGAGAATTTTGAATGTAGAGAATTTTGAATGTGGCGAATTTTGAATGTGGCGAATTTTAAATGTAGCATATTTGAATTTAGCAAATTTAGAATGTAGCAAATTTTTAATGGAGCGAATTTTGAATTTAGCAGATTTAGAATGTAGCGAATTTTGAATGTAGAGAATTTTGAATGTGGCGAATTTAAAATGTAGCAAATTTTGAACGTAGCGAATTTTGAATGTAGAGAATTTAGAATGTAGCGAATTTTGAATGTGGCGATTTTTTGAATTTAGCAGATTTAGAATGTAGCGAATTTTGAATTTAGCGAATTTTGAATGTGGCAAATTTAAAATTTAGCGAATTTTAAACGTAGCGAATTTTGAATGTAGAGAATTTAGAATGTAGCGAATTTTGAATGTGGCGATTTTTTGAATTTAGCAGATTTAGAATGTAGCGAATTTTGAATTTAGCGAATTTTGAATGTGGCAAATTTAAAATTTAGCGAATTTTAAACGTAGCGAATTTTGAATGTAGAGAATTTAGAATGTAGCGAATTTTGAATGTGGTGATTTTTTGAATTTAGCAGATTTAGAATGTAGCGAATTTTGAATTTAGCGAATTTTGATTGTGGCAAATTTAAAATTTAGCGAATTTTAAACGTAGCGAATTTTGAATGTAGAGAATTTAGAATGTAGCGAATTTTGAATGTGGTGATTTTTTGAATTTAGCAGATTTAGAATGTAGCGAATTTTGAATTTAGCGAATTTTGAATGTGGCAAATTTAAAATTTAGCGAATTTTGAACGTAGCGAATTTTGAATGTAGAGAATTTAGAATGTAGCGAATTTTGAATGTGGTGAATTTAAAATGAAGCAAATTTTGAATGTAGTGAATTTTGAATGTGGCGAATTTTAATTGTAATGAATTTTGAATTTAGTGAATTTAGAATGTAGCAAATTTTGAATGTAGCGAATTTTGAATTTAGCAGATTTAGAATATAGAGAATTTTGAATGTAGCAAATTTTGAATGTAGCAAACTTAGAATTTTGCAGATTTAGAATGTAGAGAGTTTTGAATGTGGGGAATTTAAAATGTAGCTAATTCTGAATGTAGCCAATTTCTGAATGTGGCAAATTCTGATTGTAGCTAATTTAGAATGTAGCGAATTTTGAATTTAGCGAATTTGAATGTAACTGCCACGCAGCTTCAGAACATGAAACAAAAAAATTCAAATCAGACACTATTCCAAATAGAAGTTTCATATGTTGCCATGGAAACTATAATGGAATACAGCTTAAAGTTCAAAAAGCTGTTAATAAAGCTCACACTAGGGAGACTGTGGAGTTATTTATTTTCCTTTTACATAAAACTCTGTCTTGAAATCGCAAGACTGGCAATATGCAAGGTATGATAAATCGTAAATACAAGCTGTTTTACCAGAATCAGGAGCACTGAGAGCATCTGACAGTTCATGTTTGTGAATGCTTTGGGTTTTTCAACCTTCACATACATAAACAACAATGAAAGTGTTTATTTTTCTAAGGTGTAAATCACATGATAATGACAGTCCCTCCATCATTTACTCTGACTGGTGTCATTCTGTGAGACTCAACACAAAAGAGGCTTTATTGAAGAACAGCTGTGTTTTTGCTCATGCGGACTGTAAATGTCAGTCATTGAATCTCTCAGTTCTTCAGATTATCTTCTATTGTGTTCAGCTGAAGACAGAAATGAAGCTTTTCTGAGCTTTGAACAACATGAGTGACAGTAGGGGGTAAAATGACCTTTAAACTTTGAATATTCTGTATATTATATAATTAAATGCAGAACTACAGGACTCTTGTTTCATCAGCTGGGTGGTGAGTCAGTCTGAACTAATGCATGTTTAATCGCCAGGACAACCTCTACACATACCAATATGCACTATTAGTGTTTATTACACTTACACTGCAGCTGAACTCTACAGAGTCAGCTAATTTCGGTCAGTATACCCAAAGAATCTGTTTATCATAGCGAATTTAGAATGTGGCGAATTTAGAATGTAGCGAATTTAAAATGTAGCAAATTGAGAATGTGACAAATTTAGAAAGTAGCAAATTTTGAATGTAGCGAATTTAGAATGTAGCGAATTTTAAAGGTGGCAAATTTAGAATGTAGCTAATTTAAAATGTTGCGAATTTTGAATGTGGCGAATTTAGAATGTAGCAAATTTAGAATGTGGTGAATTTAGAATGTAGTGAATTTAGAATGTAGCAAATTTTGAATATAGCAAATTTTGAATATAGCGAATTTAGAATGTAGCGAATTTAGAATATGGCGAATTTAGAATGTAGCAAATTTAGAATGTAGCAAATTTAGAATATAGTGAATTTAGAATATGGCGAATTTAGAATGTAGCGAGTTTAGAATGTAGCAAATTTAGAATGTGGGGAATTTAGAATGTAGCGAATTTAGAATGTAGCGAATTTAGAATGTAGCGAATTTAGAATATGGCGAATTTAGAATGTAGCAAATTTAGAATGTAGCAAATTTAGAATATAGCTAATTTTGAATGTGGTGAATTTAGAATGTAGCGAATTTAGAGTGTGGCAAATTTAGATTGCAATGAATTTAGAATGTAGCAAATTTAGAATGTGACAAATTCGAAATATGACGAATTTAGAATGTAGCAAATTTTAAATGTAGCAAATTTTGAATGTGGCAAATTTAGATTGTAGCGAATTTAGAATGTAGCGAATTTAGAATATGGCGAATTTAGAATGTAGCAAATTTAGAACATGGCGAATTTAGAATGTAGCGAATTTAGAATGTAGCGAATTTTAAAGGTGGCAAATTTAGAATGTAGCTAATTTAAAATGTTGCGAATTTTGAATGTGGCGAATTTAGAATGTAGCAAATTTAGAATGTGACAAATTTAGAAAGTAGCAAATTTTGAATGTAGCGAATTTAGAATGTAGCGAATTTTAAAGGTGGCAAATTTAGAATGTAGCTAATTTAAAATGTTGCGAATTTTGAATGTGGCGAATTTAGAATGTAGCAAATTTAGAATGTGGTGAATTTAGAATGTAGTGAATTTAGAATGTAGCAAATTTTGAATATAGCAAATTTTGAATATAGCGAATTTAGAATGTAGCGAATTTAGAATATGGCGAATTTAGAATGTAGCAAATTTAGAATGTAGCAAATTTAGAATATAGTGAATTTAGAATATGGCGAATTTAGAATGTAGCGAATTTAGAATGTAGCAAATTTAGAATGTGGGGAATTTAGAATGTAGCGAATTTAGAATGTAGCGAATTTAGAATGTAGCGAATTTAGAATATGGCGAATTTAGAATGTAGCAAATTTAGAATGTAGCAAATTTAGAATATAGCTAATTTTGAATGTGGTGAATTTAGAATGTAGCGAATTTAGAGTGTGGCAAATTTAGATTGCAATGAATTTAGAATGTAGCAAATTTAGAATGTGACAAATTCGAAATATGACGAATTTAGAATGTAGCAAATTTAAATGTAGCAAATTTTGAATGTGGCAAATTTAGATTGTAGCGAATTTAGAATGTAGCGAATTTAGAATATGGCGAATTTAGAATGTAGCAAATTTAGAATATGGCGAATTTAGAATGTAGCAAATTTAGAATGTGGTGAATTTAGAATGTAGTGAATTTAGAATGTAGGAAATTTTGAATATAGCAAATTTTGAATATAGCGAATTTAGAATGTAGCGAATTTAGAATATGGCGAATTTAGAATGTAGCAAATTTAGAATGTAGCAAATTTAGAATATAGCGAATTTAGAATATGGCGAATTTAGAATGTAGCGAATTTAGAATGTAGCAAATTTTGAATATAGCAAATTTGGAATATAGCGAATTTAGAATGTAGCGAATTTAGAATGTAGCGAATTTAGAATGTAGCGAATTTAGAATATGGCGAATTTAGAATGTAGCAAATTTAGAATGTAGCAAATTTAGAATATAGCTAATTTTGAATGTGGTGAATTTAGAATGTAGCGAATTTAGAGTGTGGCAAATTTAGATTGTAATGAATTTAGAATGTAGCAAATTTAGAATGTGACAAATTCGAAATATGACGAATTTAGAATGTAGCAAATTTTAAATGTAGCAAATTTTGAATGTGGCAAATTTAGATTGTAGCGAATTTAGAATGTAGCGAATTTAGAATATGGCGAATTTAGAATGTAGCAAATTTAGAATATGGCGAATTTAGAATGTAGCAAATTTAGAACATGGCGAATTTAGAATGTAGCGAATTTAGAATGTAGTGAATTTAGAATGTGGCGAATTCAGAATATGGCGAATTTAGAATGTAGCAAATTTAGAATGTAGCAAATTTTGAATATAGCTCATTTTGAATGTGGCGAATTTAGAATGTAGCGAATTTAGAATGTGGCAAATTTAGATTGTAATGAATTTAGAATGTAGCAAATTTAGAATGTGACAAATTCGGAATATGGCGAATTTAGAATATAGCTAATTTGTGAATTTAGCAAATTTAGAATGTGATGAATTTAGAATGTAGCGAATTTAAAATGTAGCAAATTTTGAATATAGCTAATTTGTAAATGTACCAAATTTAGAATGTGTCAAATTTAGAATGTAGAGAATTTAGAATGTAGCGAATTCTGAATGTAGCAAATTTTGAATGTGGCGAATTAAGAATGTGGCAAATTTAGAATGTAGCTAATTCTGAATGGTTTTTTAGGGTTTTAGGGTCAAGATTATTTTAGTAAACAAAAAAATTAAAACTAAGGCTACTGGCAAAAATCAAATAACTAATAATTAAACTAAATTAAATTAATTTAAAAACTCAAGTAACTGAAACAAACAACAGTCACTGGAAAATAAACAGAAATAAAATTATAATTAGCAAAAATAATAATAGTTTTCAGAATTAATATGCAACTTAATATGAGGTGGAAAATCTGACCTGCGGTTGTTTAATTTGACCCAAAATGTAAACTAGGCATGTTTAACTACATAAATGATATTTTAAATATGAAAAAGTTCGACTTAATTCTTGATTTTTATTATTTACGCTCCATTTGTGTGGTTTGTTCAAACTAAATTATTTGACTTTTATTTACTAAGAGGTTTGCATAAGAGTTAACCCTTTAGAGGGCACCCCTTAAACATTTTTTGCGCCCATGTTTTGATTGAATTATGTACTAAGACCACTCTAAACAATTTAAAAAATATATATAATAATGATGATAACCTATGGACAAGAGGCCAACTAGGTGGTTGTGTAACGATTGTTGACCTTCGGGTTGTGTTTTTCGCAGTCGTCACCAATTTAAAACAATGATACTTTCCAAAAGTGGTTCTCAGTGTTTCTTTATTCTGAGAAACAAATCAAATCACATCACATCACATGAAACATAAGGCAAAATACTGCAGACAAAATCGTAGCAGCATCAGCCATTTTCTGCTGCGCTACTTTTTAACATTTTAATAAAACAAAATAACATATAAATAATATCATTTACAGAAACAAATCACATGAAACAAAGGGCAACATACTGCAGGCAAAACTGAAATAAACAAAAGACGTCAAATAAATAACACGCTCACTTTAAGTATGATCTTGCGTCATTCCATAATACAGTGCCATGCAATTTTTACTATGAGAGACACAAAGCTCAATAATATTAGATTTCTTAATACAAATCCACTGTTTAAATATATCAGAAGCGTTATACATTTGTTGACAACTCAATCACTCTTACAGTATATACCCTAAAATAACCATGTTTTACACTTTAATCACAATATTTTTACTCCTGTTTAAAGAGCGCTTAAGGCTGATTTATACTTTTGCGTCAAGAGCACGAGTATGCTACGGCGCAGCCTACGCATGGACGCATAGCCCCTCGCCGTGGCCGTCGGCGAAGTTGATGCGCACCTCTTAAAAATTGTAACGCGTACGCGTAGCGCAAGCTGTGTGATTGGTCGGCTTGATAGCGCTGACGAGTGTGGGCGGAGGTGAGAGCCTTATGATTAAAGTTGTTGCACGTCCGCCGGTTCCCGCCTCAAAATGAACGAATTTGAGCCACTTGTACATTAAGGAAGTGTTCAGAAAAAACAAAACACTAGCGAAGAAACTCGACACAGAGAAACATAAACCCCTACTGCCGGCTAGCATTTCGGAAGTGTTATTGCAGGGAAACAGAAGCAGCGCGCAGAAGTATAAATGCACGGCTACGCGCGAGGCTTGCGCCGTGGGTCACGCCGATCACTTGACGCAGAAGTATAAACCAGGCTTTACCCGAAGCAGCATCAGCCATTTTCTGCTGAACTACGGTAGCTGCGCAAGGACAAAATAAAGAAAACGCTTGCATATTTTAACCACTAGGGGGCACCAAACCATCAATCATGTATGCTATCTTACTTTCATGTCATTCATCACAAAGAATCAGTCATTCTCTATTACCACTGTTACCGTTGCAAAGCCTGCTAAAGCATAAATGTAAACTGTGCAAACTGTAAATTTGCTCTGGACGTGTTTGGTTTACTCTGTTAATATATTTAGTTTTATTAATTGTGGTTTATCAACTCCATAGAAATATGTTCACAGATAAAAAAACTAAAGTAAAATCAACAAAACGGGGTCAGTTGGTGTTTCTGTGTGGAGTTTGCATGTTCTCCCCGTGTTCACGTGGGTTTCCTCCGGGTGCTCTGGTTTCCCCCACAGTCCAAACACATGTGCTATAGGGGAATTGATGAACTACATTGGCCTAAATTGAATGAGTGTGTATGGGTGTTTCATAGTACTGGGTTGCAGCTGGAAGGGGATCTGCTGCATAAAACATATGCTGTAATAGTTGGTGGTTCATTCCGCTGTGGTGACCCCTGATGAATTAGGGACCAAGCTGATGGAAAATGAATGAATGAACATTTTTGTTTTAAAAAAAGGTTTTATATTTTGAAAACACAAACTGTACCTGCAATTCTAGAATCACCCATGTGTGTGTGTGTGTGTGTGTGTGTGTGAGAGATGACTCAGGTTATAATCCCTAAACCTACACTGACCTCTATCCTGATATGGCTAAATGACTGGCCTTCCCTCATAATCCCGAACCAGGGCCAGGAGAAACACACACACCTGAGACCCTCATAGACCTCACACACACACCCGAGCGGGACACAAACACTGGAGAACTGGACCATCCTAACCGCACCGATGGTCCTCCCCATTTATAGAGATCTCCGAGATTCAGGAGGATGAGCGGTGTGTGTGTGTGTGTGTTTCTGGAGGGACGCATTAGTGACTCAGGGTTTATCTGGAGCGGTCAGAAGCTGTCCTTTAGAGAGCGGTCACTGCAAGAACAAACCCTCCCTCCTGATTACAGCTCTTTACCTGTCCTCCAGCACACACACACACACACACACACACATATGTGCACAAACACCTTAGAGTGCTCATCAGCCAATCAGAATCAAGCATTCTGCAGGGCCAGAGCATAAACTGAAATGATCCTTCAGAAATATCCTGTTTTTTAGCCGAAGCGTGTGATTCACACCTCCTCTGCTGCAGTCTCTGAACAACTTCAGTCCAGACTGACACTACAGCAAAAGAGGAGCGACTGACTCGAAAACACTTCTCTGTTGATGAGAAGAGAAGATCTCTGAGACTTCAGTACAGCACTGCTTATTGCTTTCAAACAGAAACATTAACTATGTCCATCATTTATGATCAGACTCAGCTCAGAGGACAGCATTGAGGATTTATTTCAGTTCAATAACTGTGTCAGCTGCTGAACGGGTCAATTTAGCTAGATATTTTAATTTATACCACTGCTGAGTGCTGGATTCTGATTAGCTGTGCCTTCATCTGACAATAACCAAACACCTGACCATCAGCCAAAGTAGTTCCGGCAGGTTGAGCACATTGCAGCTCCATATCACTCCGCTGAATGATTAGAGTTATTTCACAGCAACAACAGTCAGAAATCACAACAGGAGGAGGAGGAGGAGATGAGGAGGACACTAGTGCTACACACAAGAGGCATTTGAAAACCTGACTAATAAATAATGACCTCCAGGATGCTGAATTACATTTCTTGTTTTTAAAACTCAACAGCCTCGATTATTCCTCATTTCCTGACCCTCATGTCTGCTCTGTCTCAGGTACAGCATCGTGTCTCCAGATGAGGAGCGGCTGAAGATCTCCACCCTCGGCCTTCACAACGGCCACGGCTCCGCCCGCCTGCACTCGCCCGTCTCCCCCCGCCTGCTGTCTCCGAGCCCCGGGGCCTCTAGCACTGCAGTCACGGGCTTCAACGGGAAGATCTCCACGGCCGGCCGGAGCCAGCTGCGCAGCCGCTTCGTCAAGAAGAACGGCCAGTGCAACGTGGTGTTCGCCAACATGGAGGACAAGCCGCGGCGCTACCTGGCAGACCTGTTCACCACCTGTGTGGACATCCGCTGGCGCTACCTGCTGCTGGTCTTCTGCTCCACATTCCTGCTGTCCTGGCTCCTGTTCGGCGTCATCTTCTACAGCGTCTCTCTGGCTCATGGAGACTTCCAGAAAGAGCACGGAAAGCTCTGGAAACCGTGCTTGCTTCATGTCGAAGGGTTCGTCGGGGCGTTTCTGTTCTCCATTGAGACTCAGACTACGATTGGCTACGGCTGGCGATGCGTGACTGAGGAGTGTCCGGTATCGATAGTGACCGTAGTGGTGCAATCGATTGTCGGATGCATTATTGACTCCTTCATGATTGGAACCATCATGGCTAAAATGGCACGTCCCAAGAAGAGGAACCAAACCTTGATGTTTTCCCAAAATGCAGTGATCGCGTTACGCGATGGCAAGCTGTGTTTGATGTGGCGCGTGGGGAACCTCCGGCGGAGCCACATTGTAGAAGCTCATGTGCGAGCGCAGCTCATCCGGCCGTACGTGACGGCAGAGGGTGAGTTCATCCCGCTGGAGCAGACGGACCTGAACGTGGGCTACGATGACGGGACAGACCGCCTGTTTCTGGTGTCCCCACTCGTGATCATACACGAGATCGATGAGGACTCTCCCCTGTGGGGAATGAGCCGTGCAGAACTGGAGTCAGATGATTTCGAGATTGTGGTGATCCTAGAGGGAATGGTGGAGGCGACGGCTATGACCACGCAGGCGCGCAGCTCCTACCTGTCCCGCGAGATTCTGTGGGGGCATCGCTTCGAGCCTGTGATCTTCGAGGACCACGACCGCTATCAGGTCGACTACGCACACTTTCATAAAACCTACGAGGTTCCCTCGACGCCTGGCTGCAGCGCTAGAGAGCTCCACGAGCTGACCCGGCGGCGGTCCTCGAACTCGTCTCGCTCTGGGACGCCCCAGACACTGATGCTGCCGCACTCGCCCAGCGCCTTCTGCTACGAGAATGAAGTGGCTCTGTGCTGTGGGGAGGAGGACGAGGAGCTGCCGGAGGACCAAATAAACACCATTCCTTCAGACTTCCAGAAAATGCTCCAGGACTCGGCCACCGTGAGCTCCGGCAGTAACGTGCTCTGCATGTTAGACATGGACAATCAGATCGAGTTCGACATCCTGCACTCCACCATACCGCTCGACCCCATGACATACAAGAGCGAATCCGAGATATGACCAGATATTTGATTACGTGAATGCATTTGAAAAAATAATTATACATTTATATATTAACTTTATAACTTTTATTATGAATATAGAAAATATAAATTATATTTGTGACCCTGTGACCCTTAAGTTGCATGGGTATATTTTTGACAATAACCAACAACTCAGTGTATTATATGTAGTTTACGCCCAAAATAGTTGGAATATGAAATATGAATATGAGATAACCATCCTGTTCCATGTAGACATTTATTTATATATATATATATATATATATATATTTATTTTTTTTATTCGCCCTCCTGTTTATTTTTTCCCAATTTCTGTTGAGAAGATTTGTTCAACACATTTCTAATCATAATAGTTTTAATAACTCATCTCTAATAACTGATTTATTTTATCTTTGCCATGATGACAGTAAATAATATTTGAAAAAAAATATATAGCTTAAAGGGGCTAATAATATTGACCTTAAAATGGCGTTAAAAAAATTTAAAACTGCTTTTATTCTAGCCAAAATAAAACAAATAAGACTTTCTCCAGAAGAAAAATTATTATCAGACATACTGTGAAAATTTCCTTGCTCTGTTAAACATTATTTGGGAAATATTTAAAAAAGAAAAATCCAAAGGGGGGGTAATAATTCTGACCTTATATATATATATATATATATATATATATATATATATATATATATATATATATATATATATATATATATATATATATATATATATATATATATATGTTGCTAAGCACTTAATATAGACAATTTTAAAGGTACTTTTCTCAATATGTAGATTTTTTCCCCTTCAGATTCCAGATTTTCTAACAGTTTTACCTCTCTTGCCAAATACTGTGCTACCCTAACAAACCATACTTTGATGTAAACATAAGTTCAACTTTCAGATGATGCAAAATCCTCAAAATTGACACTGAGTTTGTGGTTCAGGGTCACATTTATATAAATATGCTTGTACAAGAAAGTGATTCATTACAGCACATTGTCTATTTACATATTTATTTATAAGTTTTAAATGTATTTAAATAAATATAAATACATAATTTACTTATATAAAAAAAATAATTAAATCTAAAATGTTTAATGTTTCTAAATATGCATTATTTCTTTTTATGCACAAAAACTCATTTATATAAATAAATTTATAATATATAAATTATGTATTTACTGGACTTAAAAATAAAATCCATATTTACATTTATCTAAAGAGACTTACAAATGAGAAAAAAAGCACTTTAAATTACAAAAAATATAAATTATTAAAGCTATATATAAATAAATATTATATGTACAGGGTTCGAAATGAACCTTTTTGCTTGGTAGCACTGGTGCTCCTAACTTGAAATAATAAGGCACACCAGCCAAAATTTAGTCGCACCCACCAATTATGAGCACCGTTACTACAAGTTTTATACGAACAGATTTATTGCATTTGAAATCAACACTAATCAAAACTAACAAAGAATAAATAAATATATGCTTGCGTGAGGAAAATATGTCTCAACGAAATCCCGTTATCACAAGAAAATACATTTTTACATAATTGACACACAACATAACTGAGTGACCAAAAGATACACGGACCGCTTACCGGCCCTGGACGCACTGCTTGACATGAATGAATCTGTTAACGATACGTTAACTGTGCTGTGTTCTCACGTGTAGTGTCTGATATTGCACAGATGCTTTTGACATATACCTTATTATTTGTATATGTCAGTATAATAGCAATATGAGCTGCAATATTAGTTTAATATATATATATATATATATATATATATATATATATATATATATATATATATATATATATATATATATATATATATAAAAATGTATTTATGAGTATACAAGTGTTTATACAAGTAAATAAATAAATGTATATATATTTTTTACAAATCCATTACAAACATAGTAAATTTAAGCACATGTATTTTTAATTAAATGTATTTATTTATATAAATGCACTATATTTATATGAGTAAATACGTCTGTTATTTCTATAAATAAATCGCCTTGCCTGCATTGGTTTTGTACTCTGCTCATCACAGTCTTCCCAGAGGAGGAAGTGGGTGTGTTTGGCCTCAAGGAACATGTGACCCTAAAGGTCGCGACCCCACAGAGCGGGGGTCACATAAAGTGGCTTCCGATGGAGATTAAAGGATCATCAGTGACTGAAGGAAAGACTAAGATGCCAAGAGTGAAACAAGTGAATCACCAAAGGAGACGCGCTGATGATTCTGTCTGTACTGTATACTCTCACACTGCGCTCGCGGCTACAATCAACGCAATTACGACAATCACCATGTGGGAAATCTGATTCTTTAATGTTGATCACCACCAAAACACCTTTGTAGTCTGTTCACCTCTATATGCTTTTACCAGCACCATCTCACCAGGAAACGTAACTATTTGAGGTATTGTCAGATCAGTGGCTAATTCGTACAAACTTATGTAATTTTGTTCATATAATTTTAAAAGAAGGCGTGGCCTCAAACCCCGCGCCCTAATCGGGGGAGGATCCAATCAGACTGTACAAATGAGGAATCTTAAAGTTACGAATTGCCGTGAGATTGTGTTGGCTTTTATGTGAAGAAAGCTCAACAAGTAGTTGTTTTAACCTATAAGTTTGGGTCAAATATGGACAAACCCAATGTTGAGGTAATTAAATTTAACAGCATAGTTCACTCAAAACCTGAAAATTCTGTCATTATTAATTTACTTGAAGTTTTGCGACTTGTTTGTAGTCCAAATACGTAAAAATACTTAAAACCAAGAGACATTTTCAACACAGGCTTAATCTGTAAACGTACCCCTGTATACATTTCTGGAGATCGTAAATTATGTAGCCAGTGGTACGTATGGCTGCATTTCGTCTTTAAAACGAATGCTACGGGCCGGTATGAGGCCGTTAGATTTATGCGCTAGCAGCTGACCGCTTACATCTGTATGGACAGCTTTTCCACTGTTAGCAGTTTGTCCAGTGGCTCGCTGTATACATCGGAGGATTTAAGACGTTGAGCAGAGTTGACTGATGACGGGGTTCGAGTCCAACGAAGAACGGTTCCAGAAAGAGTTAAACCCAAAAACTAAAATAAACAGTAAATAACAGGGTGAGAATGTGGTAAAATCTGGAAACATGATAAAAATCAGGCTGCCACGTGAGCTTTTATTTTTCTGGATTGCTTTTGAAAACACTGTCAGTTGGGATTAGGGAAGAGGGTGGGCGGGTCAGTCGATCAGTCTGTCAGTTAGCCGACAGCGGCCTCTGGTGGATTTATGCGAGAAGAGCAGGCGCGAATGGCTCTCGCGAGAGAAGTTTGAGATCTAAAAAAAGTCGTACACAGCGTTCTCTGGTATATTTACGCAAGAACAGCAGGTGTGAATGGCACTCATGAGAAAAATCTGAGATCTGAAAAATCGTACACAACGGCCTCTGGTGAATTTATGCGAGAAGAGCAGGCGCGAATGGCGCTCGCGAGAGAAGTTTGAGATCTGAAAAATTGTACACAGCGGCCTCTGGTGGATTTATGCGAGAAGAGCAGGCGCGAATGGCAGTCGTGAGAGAAGTTTGAGATCTGAAAAATCGTACACAGCGGCCTCTGGTGGATTTATGCGAGAAGAGCAGGCGCGAATGGCAGTCGTGAGAGAAGTTTGAGATCTGAAAAATCGTACACAGCGGCCTCTGGTGGATTTATGCGAGAAGAGCAGGCGCGAATGGCACTCGCTAGAGAAGTTTGCGATCTGAAAAAAATCGTACACAGCATCCTCTGGAGGATTTATGCAAGATCAGCAGGCATGAATTGCACTCATGAGAGAAATCTGAGATTTAAAAAAAAGTGTACACATCGCCCTCTGGTGGATTCGCGAAAACAAAAACTGCAAAAAAACGTAGCCCCTGGAAAGTATTTTGCGCTCTCCAGAAATGTATACAGGGGTACGTTTTCAGAATGAACCTGGGTTAAACATTTTCTAAATAAGTATAGTATAAATATAGTTTTGTTTTCAGAAATAATATGTCGAAATTATGTTGGTTTTACCGTAAGACAAGCAAAATAATCAGCCAATGGGCAAAGTTAAGTAATCTCGTTTTGAAATAATTCTGTTTTACTTACCCCATTGGAAAACCTTGTTTATTTATTTACCTTGTTTTAAAGAAAATCTCACTTCATTTTGACTATATAACAGAAGATTATTTCTGAGAACAATATATATTTGACATGTTTAGAAAAGTCTTGCTTCATGATTAATCAGTTTTAGATATTTGGACTAGAAACCAGATAAAAATTCTAAGAGTGTTGTTTTTTGCAGCGTTCACTTGTTCCAAAGTTGTTTTGGGTTAACTATCCCTTTCAAATTCAAATTTGAACCCATCAGCTGTGGGTTTGTCCATATTTGACCCAACATTGGGTTAAAACAACAACTCATCATTTTTCTAGAGTGTAACATCAATACATGACATGCACATTTTTATAAATATCCAATAGATGACAATAGATTCAAACTGAAAACTCAGATATGCAACTTTAACTTCTTTAAAATTATAGTAGTTGAAATGTTACTCTGGTAGATTCGTCTTCAGCTCATGGAGAAATGCGAAGATTAATTTCCATTCTGGTGAAAGAATCTCAGCGATCTATTTGACTTTATTGTAATGTTTGTATGAACTAGGGGTTACATTATGTTTAAAGCACTGACCAGCTTTCTGGTGTTTAACACAGAGTTTTCCATGAATTACTATTTAACCTGAATATTGCACTTGACCAGCTGACTCTGGCTCTTATTTGACTTGATAGTCTATGTAAAGTGTGTTGCACATCATCATCATGTTAATGAGAGTGTGTTTTAAAAGGGAATGGGGTTGTTTGGAGGTGTCTGTGTGAATGTTTGTCTGGGTTAAATCACAACTGTACTGTTAATCTCAGCTGACAGTCTTTACTGTAGTATAGACTAGAGCTCAATATAGTCATAATAATGTTGACATGTCGTTGATTATCATCTATTATTAGCACCTTCCTCTGTTTGTGCTGGTCTCTGGGAGAGTGTGCTGTGTGTAAATATGAAGCTGCTGCATGATAATGGGAATCTGTTATGATCCTGTTTTAACTGGTTAAATTCGTCTTCCTGATCGACGGAGAAATTTTACTTGAATGCGTCACAAAAAACAAACAACTCCTGAAATGCACTTTATCTTGTCGTGTTGCACCTTCTCATGTGATTATGTAATAAATCTTTCTACTGCAGAAAACTCTGTTTTGCTTTGTTTTTTTTTTTGTTTTTTTTAGCGCGCGCTACTGACGTCATCGCCTCAGCGCGCGAAGGGATACAGCTGTGGCTAGAGGTTAACTAGAATTATATATATATATATATATATATATATATATATATATATATATATATATATATATATATATATATATATGTATGTATGTATGTATGTATGTATGTATGTATGTATATATATATATATATATATATATATATATCGTATTTATTAACGTACCCCTACACAAACCCTCACAGTAGTGTAAAAAACATTACTTATTGTTGAACATTGTCACCGCAGCTGTATCCCTTCTAGACTTTACCCGCGCGCGCGACCTCAGTGCGGTAATCACATGACCCCAATGCTGCAGAAAACACAATCAATTCCTGAAACTGCACAGATGTTCAGTAAATCTAAGAGTTATTTAACACAGTACAGACTTTTACAGACAACGCTCCTGCGGATTAATATTTCAAAACAACAGCTACTAATACAAACTTCACACACGCACGCACACACACACACACACACACACACCTGAGCAGCTGAGATCTTTAATCTCACCAACAGATGGCGTAACAGCACTAGATAAACTGGTACAACACAACACCAGCGCCCTCTGCTGCTCAGCGATGCTCTCAACAACACACAGCAGTGCTGTGCTTTAATAATAATGAAAATAGTTAGATTAGTATGTAGATAGAATATGAAAACGTTATGAAAAATATACAATAATAGTTATTATTTTAATAATAATGATCAGAGTTAATAAAAGTATACACTACAAACAAAAATAAATAATTATCAGTACACTAATATTACAGTTTTTCTCATTTGCTAAGACACGCTCAGTGAAACTAGGATTCACTTGATCTTCATCATCACTATCCCTGCAGAGCAGAAGACGTGTCTTGCAAATGTGCAAACCCATTCTCATTGGATTGACACATTTTCCCCACCATTTTTCAAAACAGTTAACACGGATGTTATTCAAGCAGTCCAAAATCCATTGTTTTAGCTGTGGTAACCCAACAGAAACCATCTATTAGAAACTACCAACATCAGTATGAAATCACTGAACCACTGCTTTGACACTCCTTCACACAAATCTTCAATTCAAGAGTTCCCACTTAGATATGCTTAGCGTTTATAGCAGGTTTGGCATGCTGTCCCGGGAGAGAGCCCTGAGCTCGGAGATGCTTGAGCCCAAGGCTCCCGCCCGGTCAATAAGCATATCAGGGGATCCGAGATCAGGTAGGTTTGAGAGCTCCCCCTTAGAAAAGGGAGGAAAAGGAGGAGATGGGGTGGAAGGGGTGGTTCTTCCAAAACGAAGATAGAGCAGTCGGGAGAAAAGGATCCATTTATAGCAAGCTTGGATCACTCTGATTGGACTATTACTGATTACAGATGATCAGCCAGACATGCTCAATCATATCACGTGCTCACTTAACAATCAGCCCACAAACCTTATCAAAACATTGGAAGGTCTGTGTTGTTCGGTGTCAGCATAGATGGAGGATTAGTGGCTATGTCTTATACTAACAGTAGATTTGACTGTATATTGTTTACATGTGTTTTCTCTAATATTTACAGTATTTTATTACTTTTGTCTGATTTGTTTTTTACAGTATTTCAGTTTTGAAAAAATTTGTCAGGAATTCAATATAAATGTAATCAAAGCATTTTGCCCAATCCCAATTCTATTTTTGTACCCCTACCCCTTCCCCTTGGCCCTTACAACCGAGGGTTAAGGGGAAGGGCTTCAAAACTTACCCCTAAGAATTGGGACAGCACTTCAACACCTGCACACGTCATCATATGTCATCACGATCTCTTGCTTCACATGAGATCAGACGATGGAGACTGATGTAGTTATTGCAGTAGTGTTATTGTTTGGTGTTTATCTTCAGGAAATCACTGAAGGCATATATCATGTTATCATAACGATCTAATGTGGCAATAAGATCATAACTGTACTGTGTATTTACACAGTGGCCATATTCATCTATGTAAACACACGAAAACAACATTAACATTATAGCAGACACTGTAAAGGCTCATTTTCAGCCACTAGACTGCTCTGACAGGGTATTCGAGTGTTATCGAGTGACAGAATGTTGTAGGACTGCTGTACAGGAGTTATTATTAGGGATTATAGATCGCCAAATTTAGCGTTTTTTTTTGCGTTTTTTTTAAAAAGCATGACCGTAAAACATGAACGCGGTTATGAATATACTAAAACATGTGTTTGTTTGTCGTAAAAATTCGTAATAATGACAAAAAGTACTAATTTGTGGATCTCCTTACTTCCGGGTTCAGCATTACTGCCGTTGTGGCAGGTGTATTCTGGGAAATATTCTTACCCCTCCGTTTCAAGTGTGCTCCTGAAAAATCTTTGTTCGAAGGGGTGTATAGCCCTTGCCCTTAGCCCTACGCCTTCAAGCTAAAGAGAATTGGGACAGCCCTACCCCTTGGCGGGCACGCGCAAAACGAGGGGTAGGGGTAAGGGGAAGGGCTAAGGGGTAGAATTGGGATTGGGCCTTATTCTGGATCCAATTCTTTGCAAAAAGGCAAACATGACAGCCCAAATCAGGGGTCGGGAACCTTTCTTCAGCAAAGAGCCTTTTCTGATTTTCTATATCAAATGCATTTTTTAAAGAGACATTTGGGGTGTGTGTATATAACAAAACCTGTATTTATGTCCATGCACAACTCAAAAATAAACAAATATGACGCGTCACAATGTATGAAGACAGGACAATTTATAGATTATTTTCTTGCCATTGCCACTCATGAATCTTTACGTGCGTGAGGTTATAGAAATGTAAGTTGCTTACACTTTATTGGTGTCGTGATACAGGTTAAACCACAGCGCCACATATGCACATTGGCTGAAACATCCTTTCATTGTAAACTGAGTTCTGTTGTAGGAATACAATATAAAGGGAATTGCAATTGTATTTTCAATAAGAAACTGATCTCTAGTAACAGGTATAATTTTTAAGACTTTAAAATATTATTAAAAAGAGACAGCTGGAGAGCCACATATTTTTGGTCAAAGAGTCACATGTGGCTCCCGAGCCATAGGTTCCCTACCCCTGGCCCAAATAGAAAGACAACAAACGGCATGGGCAATAGGCTACAATGACAAGCAATGATGCACTGATTCACACTGAGTTCTGTATGTTGTTGTCCATTGTGATTGATTGAAAGAGCTCTTATACTTGTTTGCAAGTGGTGTTGTTTGAAGGTAAAATGAGCTTTTGTTGCATATTTTAAATGTTTTGACACGGTTGGAGCATTTTGCAAGTAAAATGTGGAATTTTGAACATGAGCGCCGCTGTTTAGGCCTGTGTGTGTTCACTGTTCTGAAAATGTGGAGCTTCAGCTGACGGCTGCATCAAAGCAATCAAGAACAACTGTAATACACTTTTTTTCTGAATGCTTAAGCACATTTTTGTAACTATTGGCTATTTTTGCAAAACTCTACACACTAATAAGCAAACCCTTCAACAAATCTGCAAAACAGTTTAGTTCTCTTGCAAAAGCTAATAAACCTTGCTAAACTCTTCAAACCTTTGTAAAAATGGTATTTTTGTATCAAACATTTAACACAAGCATCACATTAATAAGCACACAATGCACCAACTACACACTGATGGAATGAATAAAAACTACATCTGGCTTTTGCTTTAAAAACAGCTCCTCAACTGATCTTTAAAAAGGAGTTTGCCACTAGAAGCTTTAAAAATAATGAAGAGTGAGAAGACTAAACAGTTATATGATTTGTTTCAAGAATGTGCCTTTATTTAACGCCTTACAGAGTTTCTGTTTGATGCCTGCACTGTATGTTGTTGTTTTTTTGTTACTGTAAGTTATTTTATTTTTGTTGTTTGTTTTGTTTTTTTGTGTAATTTTATGGCTTTATATTTGATTCACTGTACAGTATATCTGAAATGTCTCAGTCAGTGTGTGCACTAAATTGGGCCTTAATTGCTATGTTTTTGAATGGCAAATAATATATATATATATATATATATATATATATATATATATATATATATATATAAACATCTGGCTTTTGCCTTCTCTGAGCACAAGCTAGGCTATGTCAGTTTGAGGTCATACCTTTCTCATAGTTCTGTAAACATACAGGGATGCAAACTTCAAGTAGTGGTGTTTATTTACACACATCAAAACAAGCACAAGAGTTTTTCCAAATCAAAACACAAAATAGTTATTCACTGAGAACAAAAAAAAAATCAGACTACATCATGTTGTCTCTCTGGGTCCGGCCACAAAATTTCATCTACATCACATGCAATGTCCTCTAGTCCAAGGCACCGGGGAAAGTATCTGATTGCAAAGTGAACTAGTTATCTAAAAGAGTTTTCACATGTGACAGTGTGCCAGACAGTTGGCAAAATAGTGTAAATAATAGCCAGACATGTGTTTAGCTTTGCTGTGAGTGTGTTGATCATTTGGAAATTCAGTGTAAAGCAGTGAGTTGTGTTTACAGTTCCGCTATAAGAGTGCTGTGCAGTGGATTGTACCTACAACTTTGCAAAGTGTGTGTTACAAAATTGCAAACTTAGTGCAAAGCAGTGTTTGTGCTTTTAATTTCGCAAACTCAGTGAGTGGTTTAGCTATAAGAATGAATCGTTTTATAAATTGTGCTATAAGAATCTCGGTTAGGGTTTAAGCATTCAGAAAAAACTGTAATAATATCAATTTAAAGTGTACAAACAATCATAATGATGTACTATTAATATAGTAGTAATTTAACAATTGATATAATTATTAATATTACCACAGAGCATGGTACAATTTGGAAATTACAAACAAAAAATAGTAAATGTTATGATTATACACTTCTAATAATCGTATTTAAAAAAAACAAATGACAAATAATTAAAGTAGTATATCATAATAATAATAAATAGATAGACAAAAAAGTATTAAAAATGCAAATAATAAAAATAAGTAATTAATTCTGAATGAGTATTTATAATAAGTATCATACATAATAAAGGAATACCTTACAAACAGATAGCCTACATTATAGTAATGATTCATCACTTTAAAAGTGTCCAAAGAATACTAATGATTGAATACGTGTTGTTGTTGTGCATAAATTATAGTAGATAATTGTAGGTAGTGCTGTCACCTCACATCAAGGTCGCTGGTTCAAGCCACGGCTGGGTCAGTTGGCGTTTCTGTGTGGAGTTTGCATGTTCTCCCTGCATTCGCGTGGGTTTCCTCCGTGTGCTCCGGTTTCCCCCAAAGTCCAAACACATGCCGTACAGTTGAATTAGGCTAAATTGTCCGGTGTATAAGTAAGGATGTTTCCCAGAGATGGGTTGCAGCTGGAAGGGCATTCGCTGCGTAAAAAAACATATGCTGGATAAGCTGGCGGTTCATTCCGCTGTGGCGACCCCAGATTAATAAAGGGGCTAAGCTGAAAAGAAAATGAATGAATGAATTATTAACACAAAAGATGACACCAATATAAATCACAAAAGACAATAGTAAATGTGATCAATTTACACTTTTAATAATAATTTTAGCTATTTAAAAGCAACAATCAATAAAAGATAATCCTGAAATAAATATGAGTTAAAGTGATTTCAGCATCTATTTAGAGTTTAGAATAATCATTTTCGGCATCTTAAAACAAAGTGTTTTAGCATCTGAGGCTGTGAATTACAGGGGGGTTTGGGGGGGATTGACCCCCTTAATTAACACTTGATCCCCTCTGAAGGACATCAAAAAAAAGATACTGGGGGTCAGCACTTAAAAAGAGACAAATAGTTTTCTCTGTTCTGTATTTTAAAATTAGTATTATTAACAATTAAAATAACAGATAATATAAATATACTTTTGTCCACCCCTATAACGGTTCATACCATTGTGAATGCATAAGCCGCCAATCTAAAGTCTATGCGGGAAAATATTCGTTCAACCGTCTGAAACCGGCAGATCAGCACCGATGGACACCGTAAGTGTTCAGAAGACACTTTTCTCGTAATATATGTGTATATAGGTGTTTGTATCTACATATAGCCTAAAAGTAAAGTCCAAATAGACGCAACTGTTGTATTGTTTGGCCTACAGTCACCGCTGAAATAGCTAATCAGATGTTACTGTAGGTCAGCCCTGCTGAAAAATCCAGCTTAAACCAGCCTAAGATGGTTGGCTGGTTTTAGCTGGTCGACCAGCCTGGTTTTAGAGGGGTTTTGGCCATTTCCAGGCTGGTTTCCAGCCATTTCCAGCCTGGTCTTAGCTGGTCAGGCTGGGAGCTGACCAGCTAAAACCAGCTTGACCAGCCAAAACCAGCTATGTCCAGCTTAAACCAGGCAGGTCAAGCTGGTTTTAGTTGGTTTAAGCTGGTAATTTTCCAGCCTGACCAGCTAAGACCAGGCTGGAAATGGCTGGAAACCAGCCTGGAAATGGCCAAAACCCCTCTAAAACCAGGCTGGTCAACCAGCTAAAACCAGCTAACCAGCCTTGGCTGGTTTAAGCTGGATTTTTCAGCAGGGAGAATACACTAAATACACACCAGAACACTGAAAACGTCATTAATAAATTAGATGTAATTTAAATAAATACATAAGTTTGATTCCCTGAAGCATGTATTAGGCTACATAGCGTTAGCCTACCGATAATGTTGACAAACCCGATCGTATGTATAATTTGCACCCTGCTCTGACCGCTGTTCCGAGATTAGCCTCCAACAGTGAACAACACTTAAACACCACAGATCCCCGATCAGTTTTCTGATGATGATCACACGGACGAGATTCCCAGTGAACTCATACACCTGTTTCAGCTCAGTGAACTCATACACCTGTTTCAGCTCAGTTCTCTACAGGTTGATGATGATCACCGACAGCAGCAGCAGAGGGCGACAGAGAGCAGAAAACACACTCACAGCTAATACAAACGCACAAATAAACAAAGAAATGAACCTAAAGTCCTGCAGTCAGTGGCATAAACAGACTATATTAACAAGACTTCTCAACTGGTCTGTCCGGCAGCCGAAAGATAATCAGTCTTGTCATTTTTATTAAAGTGGGGGTGAAAATAGCAGACAGCTAACTTGTATTAATAGTCAGCAGGTTATTAACCGGCCTGTGAACTCCTGCCCCTAACAGTGACCTCTGTTTCTATACTATTATATTAACTATAGTTCAAAGATTCACATTTCTGATCTGTTCCCGCTCCCGTTGAAAAGCTTCAGTCTAAATGTGTTTTGCTGTGGATTTTATAAACTGATGACTTTAAACGTTTGTTTTATTCTCATTTTCTTTACGTTTTTGTTTACAAATTGAACTAAATCTGAACTAAAGCCACAGGAAGTGACTTTATCATCCAAACTCCTTCACTGAAAAAAGGGTTCATTGGAAATTGTTCCAAACTATTTACAGGCCCGTACACAGGGGGTTCAAGTGGTTCGAAAGACCCACCTCCCACTGACACAGTCCAGAATTTGGCTCCTATATGAGCTCACTTGTCCCATTTCTGACAGTGTGCCATCATAAATTGTGAAAATAACCGAGAGAAGAGGCTTTAAGACAAATTACATTTTTAATTATTCAAATTGACAAATTCTGACCGAGGAAATGAGCTGGCCAGTGTTATTTTACCTACAGGTGATATGTTTTCAGTTGGTTTTTAATAGGTTTGAACACATTTCTAATTGTTTTTTAATGATGCATGATGATAAATTTGCATTTTAAAAATAACTATTTTTTTCTTTATTCAAAATTGTAATAAAAAATTCTATTTTTTATAAAACTATAATAATTTACAGCTTAAGCACACATTTCTAAATAAACACTTTGTGGTAAAACAGTATGGTAAGCATAGGAAATATTTTTGTTGCATCAAAAAGTTTGATTATGATCACCATCCGAAAAGCTAATGCAGCAAAACTTAGTGCTTAAAATGTCACTAAAATGCAGCATTTGAACCTCATAATTTAATAGAAATTAAGGAGAATAACTGCAAAAAGCTCCACTTTTTGAGAAAAAATTTGTTTGTTTAAATTCAGCCTGTATAAATTGTTTGCAACCACTTACAGGCCCGTAGCCAAGGGGGGTTCGGGTGGTTTAAAATACCCACCCCTCACTGACAAAATGTCCACAATTTGTCCAATATATGAGCTCATTTGTCTTATTTTGACTGTTATGCCATCATAAATTATGAAAATAATCCATCGAAGAAGGCTTTAACACCAAGTGGAATCCTGTGTTGGCTTTCACTTCAGCATGTCTGAGGAAAGTTGAATGTCCTGGCCAGTTTGCTAATTAAATTAATTTATTATATTTACATGACAATGGGCTTGCTTTTATCTAAAACTTTAACAGATTCCTATTTTTCTTCTAATAATATATAATTGAAGAATATATGACGTACAGTTGAAGTCAGATTTATTAGCCCCCTGTTTATTTTTTTCCCCAATTTCTGTTTAACAGAGAGCAGATTTCTTCAACACATTTCTAAACATAATAGTTTTAATAACTCATCTCTAATCACTGATTTATTTTATCTTTGTCATGATGACAGTAAATAATATTAGACTAGATATTCTTCAAGACACTTCTATACAGCTTAAAGTGACATTTAAAGGCTTAACTAGGTTAATTAGGTTAACTAGGCAGGTTAGGGTAATTAGGCAAGTTATTGTATAATGATGGTTTGTTCTGTAGACTATTGAAAAAATATATAGCTTAAAGGGGCTAATAATATTGACCTTAAAATGGTGTTTAAAAAAATAAAAACTGCTTTTATTCTAGCCAAAATAAAACAGATAAGACTTTCTCCAGAAGAATAAATATTATCAGACATACTGTGAAAATTTTCTTGCTCTGTTAAACATCATTTGGGAAATAATTAAAAAAGAAAAAGAAATTCAAAGGGGGTTAATAATTCTGACTTCAACTGTAAATGATGTAAATGATAATTGATGTAAATCTTTAGGAAATGCTTTTGGTGCATCAAAAAGTCTGCTTATGATGACCATCCAACAAGCTTATGCAGCAAAAAAATGTGCTTAAAATGTCACTAAAATGCAGCCTATTTAAACCTCATAATTAAATAGTAAATGAGGCGAATAACTGAGACAAGCTTCACTTTTTAGGAAAAAAGAACCAGCCCTTTTACCTGGTTGGCTACGGCCTGACTTACCTTAAAAATATTTAGTAAATCCAGTAAATATTGTTTTCAGTAGTCCTCATTAGATCTTTAATAATCAAGTTAACAGGGTGTCCTCGGGGTCTTAAAATGTCTAAAATCTCTCTGTAATTTTTATAACTGATATTTAACAGCAATTTCTAAATGAAAACTGTCCCTGCTAACTTTTTGTGTATTAATTAAATAATCAAACAATTAAGCTGAGCAGTGATTAACATTTGGACATTAACAGCAGAATTAAACTAATATTCAGAATATTGTTCAAGTGAGCAGAGCCGGTCTCTGTGGTATAATGTGATGAACACTATAATACTGCAGTAATGTGCTGTGTGTGTGTGTGTGTGTGTGTGTAGGGTTGAGCGGGTCACAGCAGCGTCTGATGTGCAGATCACAGGCTCTCCATTAACCTCCTGATGGACAAGAGTCTGGGAGAGAGAGACAGAGAGAAAGAAACCTGCCCGAGGGAGAGAGAGAGAGAGAGAGAGAGAGAGAGAGAGAGAGAGAGAGAGATAAGACATCACATCACTTTATTACAATTATAAAACAAATCTACCAATAAAAAACTAAACACACTCCATCTTATGCAAACGAAACAACAAAGGAAGCCTTTAAGGAAGCCATTTAAATAGTTTCAAACTGAAAGATCATCTATTAATTCATGATTTCAAAAATCTATTAATATTCTGGATTTGACAAGTTTTGAGAAAATGCTTATTTGTATTTTGTCCCGATAATTTTGTTTACATTTTCTAGTGACATAAATAATAATTTCTTTAGATTGAAATGAAAAAAAATTATCAACTAAACAGAGAGAAAGATTTAATCATAGTCATTTGTTTATATATACAATTTCTTACATTCCTGATTTAAAAAATGATCTCAAATACATTAAAAAAATAATGACATATTTACATAAAATAAACAGTTAAAAAATTATCAGCATACTATGGTAAAGCACTTGAATTAATCTGTTTTGGCGATTCTACAGTTGCTATGGCAACACAAAAACTATAGATAATAATCTGTTGTTGTGATTCTACAGTCGCTATGGTAACACAACTACTACAGTAATTGATCTGTTGTTGGGATTCTACAGTTGCTATGGTAACACAACAACTACAGTAATTGATCTGTTGTGATGATTCTACAGTCGCTATGGTAACACAACAACTACAGTAATTGATCTGTTGTGGTGATTCTACAGTCGCTATGGTAACACAACAACTACAGTAATTGATCTGTTGTGGTGATTCTACAGTCGCTATGGTAACACAGCAACTACAGTAATTGATCTGTTGTGGTGATTCTACAGTCGCTATGGTAACACAACAACTACAGTAATTGATCTGCTGTGGTGATTCTACAGTCGCCATGGTAACACAACAACTACAGTAATTGATCTGTTGTGGTGATTCTACAGTCGCTATGGTAACACAACAACTACAGTAATTGATCTGTTGTGGTGATTCTACAGTCGCTATGGTAACACAACTACTACAGTAATTGATCTGCTGTGGTGATTCTACAGTCGCTATGGTAACACAACAACTACAGTAATTGATCTGTTGTGGGGATTCTACAGTTGCTATGGTAACACAACAACTACAGTAATTGATCTGTTGTATTGATTCTACAGTCGCTATGGTAACACAACAACTACAGTAACTGATCTGTTGTATTGATTCTACAGTCGCTATGGTAACACAACAACTACAGTAACTGATCTGTTGTGGGGATTCTACAGTCGCTATGGTAACACAACAACTACAGTAATTGATCTGCTGTGGTGATTCTACAGTCGCTATGGTAACACAACAACTACAGTAATTGATCTGTTGTATTGATTCTACAGTCGCTATGGTAACACAACAACTACAGTAACTGATCTGTTGTATTGATTCTACAGTCGCTATGGTAACACAACAACTACAGTAACTGATCTGTTGTGGGGATTCTACAGTCGCTATGGTAACACAACAACTACAGTAATTGATCTGCTGTGGTGATTCTACAGTCGCTATGGTAACACAACAACTACAGTAATTGATCTGTTGTATTGATTCTACAGTCGCTATGGTAACACAACAACTACAGTAACTGATCTGTTGTGGGGATTCTACAGTCGCTATGGTAACACAACAACTACAGTAATTGATCTGCTGTGGTGATTCTACAGTCGCTATGGTAACACAACAACTACAGTAACTGATCTGTTGTGGGGATTCTACAGTCGCTATGGTAACACAACAACTACAGTAATTGATCTGTTGTGGTGATTCTACAGTCGCTATGGTAACACAACAACTACAGTAATTGACCTGTTGTATTGATTCTACAGTCGCTATGGTAACACAACAACTACAGTAACTGATCTATTGTGATCTTGTTACCATATCGACTGTAGAATCATCACACTAGATCAATTACTGTAATTGATTCTATAGTCGCTATGGTAACACAACAACTACAGTAATTGATCTGTTGTGGTGATTCTACAGTCGCTATGGTAACACAACAACTACAGTAATTGATCTGTTGTGGTGATTCTACAGTCGCTACTGTAGTTGTTGTGTTACCATAGCGACCATAACACAACAACTAAAGTAATTAATCTGTTGTGGTGATTCTACAGTTGCTATAGTAACACAACAACTATAATTATTTATTTGTTGTCATGATTCTACAGTTGCTACGGTAACACAACAAACTATAGTAATATGAACAAATGACCCATTACTGCTGTTTTTATACAGCTGTAGGGTGTATTATACCACAATACAGCACAGTTTACTGTAGTGAACTGATAAACTGTAATGAGTACTGTAGTATACTTTAGTTTTTACTATAGTTAATACTACAATATACTGAAGCATTCGTTAACAAAGAGTTGTAAAAACTATAATATGTATAAAACACTTTACTATAGTATAATTAAACACACTATATAATTTACTATAAATTACTTAATGGGTTTTTGTCTGTAATTTCTATTGCAAATGCTTGGTTTTAAGTAATTCAAATAAATTAAGTAGTCTATTACAATTTAAAAATAAGTGACAGAGAGAGAGGGAGGCAGAGAGAGAGAGAGAGAGAGAGAGAGAGATGATGAAACTGATAGTGCTGTATTGTGTGTGTCAGAAACAGAGGCTCATTGTCAGTCTTCTCTGCCCCCTGCACTGCTAATTATGTGCCGTTCCCCTCCGTCCGTCCATCTCTCCATCTCTCTCTCTCTATTTCATCTCCATTCTCTCAAGCGCTGCTTCCTGTGGCTCCAGATCTCCTCGCTCTCCTTCTGTCCATATAATCCCGCATCTACAGCACTGCTCACTCCACAACTAATGCACAGAAAACATACAAAACACACTTTTAAAGGGGCGGTTCACCCAAAAAACAAACATTCACTCACACTATTTACCCTTTTTACACTTGTTTTAAAACTTTTATAAGTTGAACACAAAGGAAGATATTTTGAAGAATGCTGAAAACATGTAAACACTGACTAACAAATAAAAATACTTTGGAAGTCAATGGTAAAGGGACGGTAAATGAGTACAGAACGTTTATTTTTGGGTGAACTGTGCCTTTAAGTATTTGTCTTTCTCTATTTGCTAATTATATTATAAAAGACGCCTTTATAAAATGAGTTGTTTCTCCACTTCAGCAACACACACACACACACACACACACACACACACACACACACACACACACACACACACACACACATAACATAATACATCTATTACTCTCTGTGTTCTGAAGAACTTTGTTCTGTTTATATTCCATTTATACTGATATTTTTAGCACTTTACAACTGAAAATTGTTGACAATATCTTGTGATTTATGGACATATAAAAAGAGGTATAAAATCTCTTCTAAAAACATTAACTTTAATATGTCAACAAAATCAGCTTAGGATTTTAAACCCAGTTTTAGAGTTCTGTTTTAAAAAAATCTATGCTAAATATATGCAATTTCAATCAGAAAGCGCTGTATTTTTACAACTCCACTGAGAAATCTGATATACAGTACACACATTTTCAAAATGTATTAGCTATATCTTTATATATGTGTTCATGTATGGCTATAAATTAACAAAATTTGCATATATTTTCATGTATCAGAATTCTAAATAGGACTACAGATTTAAAAATCTACAAAAAAGTTTGCAGTTTAGCTAATTACTTCTAATTAAATTAAATTTACCACTTTTTTGGTGGTGTGTATTAAGTTAATAATCAATGAATTAATGATCAGTATGTTTTTATACAACAGTAAAATTAACTTGAGCTCAGTAATGCCACTTTCATCCACAGGACTGAAACTACACAAACCACGACACAACTAAACTGATCATCACCACGACACAACTACAGGCAGTGCAGAATTATTAGGCAAATGAGTATTTTGACCACATCATCCTCTTTATGCATGTTGTCTTACTCCAAGCTGTATAGGCTCGAAAGCCTACTACCAATTAAGCATATTAGGTGATGTGCATCTCTGTAATGAGAAGGGGTGTGGTCTAATGACATCAACACCCTATATCAGGTGTGCATAATTATTAGGCAACTTCCTTTCCTTTGGCAAAATGGGTCAAAAGAAGGACTTGACAGGCTCCGAAAAGTCAAAAATAGTGAGATATCTTGCAGAGGGATGCAGCACTCTTAACATTGCCAAGCTTCTG